>CM031601.1:18914332-18916832 GCA_018398815.1 Conus ventricosus
TGTCTTTCTTCTTCCGTTTTTTTCATTAAATGCTCTAGTGGCATTATTGTGACAATGTCTATATTATCCTCAATGAAGTTTTAATAATTCATCAAAATCTTCATGGCACATCAAAGATTCCTTCTTTTTCTTTCCTATTTATTTATTTATGTGCATACTTATTTACTGAAAAATCATTTGTTTTATATATATATATATAAATATATATTGTTAAAATAGGTTTTTTAAAACAGAATCTACAAATTTGTTTCGAGCGTGTATATATATATATATTATTTCCTTATTTATTAAGGCATTTATTTAGGCATGTAGGTATTAATTTGCATATGTATTCAATTTGTGATTTTTCAGACAGGGAGAGAGAGAGAGAGAGAGAGAGAGAGAGAGAGAGAGAGAGAGAGAGAGAGAGAGAGAGAGTAGGGGAAGGGAGAGAGAGAGAGAGAGAGAGAGAGAGAGAGAGAGAGAGAGAGAGAATACGACGAATGCCAATACTTTAATGTGGTTTAGGCTATTAAGGCCCATGGATAAAAAACGGACTATGGAGAAATGGGATGGCGGAACACGGTAGGTGTGAGGGCTCAGGGAAATGGAGTGAGGAGGGAGGCAGATATATGAAACTTATGTGGAAACAACGTTGTACAATTGGACTTTACAAACGTTCATCGTGACATGGATCCCACATCGTGGTAGTAAACATATTTGTAACTAATACTTGGACTGTCAATCACACATAGTAATAGTCCACTTCACAACTTTACAACATAACAGTCACGATGGGTCCTAGTACGGATTTCCTTTCACAACATCAGCTGTCTGTGCCACATGTGCTTGATGTTCTCATTGCTTTTGAATCACGTTCGGTTGTATTTTTTCCTGCTCCTAGCCTTCAGTACTTTTGAAGCTAACAGTCATAATCAAATCTGTTTTTGCTACGTGCTTTTTCTCAGTCATGGCACACTATCAGTAACTGTGTATTGGCGCCACACAGTTTCATGTTGATTTCCCGTTCATTGTTTTGAGTATCATACAAAGACTGGGAAACAGAAGCAGGCAAACGATGATCATTCTCAGCTACATGTTTATCAGTATAAACATTTTTTTCTTTGTAAGAATCAGCACCATAGAACAAACTGGGCAGAATTGGCAAAAATAAACCAGATGGAGATGAAAAGGCTGCCTTGCCTACCCTTGGCTTCTTCTGTGTTTCACAGTGTTATCCCTGTTTATCTGGAGGGTGCACTTTCTGCGACACACAGTATGGACGCTGTGGTAGTAACGTGACAGGCTATAATGGGTTATAGTATTGAACCTCAGGACGACGACAATGTGGTTTCCTTTGACTTCAGTTTTGAACGGGAATAGCGTCATGTTCTGCAGTGTTGAGTTCAGCATACTTTCTAAAGTTGCCGGGAGACTCCTAACAGGCATACCAACAGACTTGTGTAGGAAACAACTGAATATTTGAAGTTGCTGCTGGTTAGGAGGAACAAAAGTGAACTTCATATGGCATAAATGTCTCAATGTATAGTAGGTGTCTGTGGGGTAAGACATCCGTCTGAAAAGGCACGCCTTCAGACGCCCACCCAACCAAAAGCTGCGGGTTCGAATCCCGGCCGAGCAACGAAAAAAAAAATGAAGAAAAAAAATGAGAAGAATAGTTTATTCGTTCGTTAGTTAACTAGTAAGTAAGGTAGTCAGTCAGTTAGTTAGGTAGGTAGTTAGCTATTTAATTAGTTAGTTAATTAGAATATGTTTTATCTTTTTTTTTTGGCTTCTACCAGACTACAAGTAGTAAAGAGTCTCTTTTTGTCTGTCACGAACTTTGGAATTGTCTTTTATAAAGATGAAAAAAAAAGTACATGCATACATATATAAAAAAAAAAAAAAAAAATGAGTAGAGTACAAAACAAAAAATTAAGAGATGATAGGAAGATAAAGAAAGAAATAAGAACGAAATGTAAGACAGGGAGGATTGATGAGCCATTAAGACGCTATGAGAAGATGATTATAAATTCAGAATAATGGAACTAACTAACTAACTAATTAAGTAATGAATCAATAATGAATAAGAGGTCGAAACGCGTTGTGTTTTGTCTTGTGACTCGTTTGTCTACGTTCTCTGGGCGGTTCGCTAACATTTATTTAAGATTTGTTTAGATTTCCGCCTGCAGTTGTCTCGCTTTGCAACTAGATCTCAAGCTTAGTTGACACTGGAATATTTTTGAAAGTAAGCGTAGAGCACTGTCCTGTCATGCATGTAACCTCGGAACTGAGTGGAGGTCTGTAGCATCATGTTCAACTTCCTCATCCTCATCCATCAGCATAAACAAACTATCATTTTGTGGCCAGGAAGAGTGCCACTCTCCTGATAGCCTTGGTTTCGATTTCTTCTCTACGTGTCTGTACCCTTTGTGAGTTCATGTCGAGGTTGACAGTATTATTATTATTATTATTATTATTATTATTATTATTATTATTATTATCAATACTTATATAGCGC
>CM031601.1:18921832-18926832 GCA_018398815.1 Conus ventricosus
ATAAACATAATCTTCCTAAGATCGTGATGCTGCATGACTCCATTATGAAGGTGTCAACGGGAACCGATTGGGCGTTCCTACGGCTTCAGTGCAGATCTACACAAGACCTTTTCTATAAAGGACATTCCAGCGGCGCTGTGAAGTGGCCTTGTCATCAACAAAGGAATCAGTGACGTGATAATTGTTCACTGTGGAGTAAATGATGTGAAGAAATCAGACCCAAAAGTGTGCAGCAAAGCTTTCGTTCAGTGCATTCAAGATATTTCCAGCAAACAACCAAGACGAAGATCGTGATAAGTATAATCGCTCCTGTTCAGGATCCCGATACTGAAGTTAGTCGTCAGCTCTTCAATGCCCTGATCACCAATGACTTGTTCAAAATAGGAAATGTATCCTTCATAGGTCACGACAATCTTCAGACCACATCACTGAAGACGGTCTACACCCCAACACCAGAGGAGCCAGCATCCTAGCAGGCAACCTGGGCAGACACGTGCGGCACTTCTTTTGGAGGCAGACCCAGGAAAACAGCCAGACGACCCCTGACCCCACCACCCATGCAGCGTTAACCTACCCCCTTCAAGACAGCCCTTCTTTGCTGAAAAGTCGACAGGGACGGTGGTGGAATATGTACGACTGCTTAAGAGACTGGTACTGACACAGATTAAATAAATGTGCAGTCTTACATTACCGTCAGCCAGATAATTTTGATGAACACCTAGTAGTGTGGACTGTTGTACGCCTATTGACAATTCTGATTTTGTTTATATCCGATATTGTTCTTAACAACCATTTGTTATTATTTTGTTCTTTCCTCATCTTTCTCCTTTGCTTACAGGTTTTTTTGGTTATAGTTTAGTTATTTAGAAATTTATTTTAGTTCAATTGGTGTTGTTTGAAGACATGCCTGATAGATCACCTGATATGATTACCATTTTACAGTGGAATGCCAGATCAATAATACAAATGAATCATATCTTATTCAGCATCTTGCAAAATTTAAGTATCACATTTTAATATTGCAGTCTCTAAATGTGTGCAAAACAAAATTACCCAGACTGCTTAACTTTTATTATCCACCAGTACATAATCAAGTTTCTGATGTAAAAGAAAGAATAAGCAGTGCTATTTACATCCGGCACAAGGTTTGATTATTCTTTATGCCCATCACCAGTTCCATCAGATCAACAAGACTTGTATTCTTGTGCGGCAAGTGTTAGAATTGATAACACGAATGTTCTAAACGTTGTCTCTGTTTATTTGCCAAAAGGACCGAATGATCGAAACACTGAGTGGCTACATTCGTTTAAAAATTCTAATGAAAAATGGCTGGTTGGTGGATACTTCAATGCCACTCTCCATTCTGGGATAAAGACTGCTCACTCTAACCAGCAATCGCTTCGTTGAAAATGTGGTGGACTCATCTTTGTGCTTGCTAAATGATGGCAGCATCACTCGAATACCAGATATTTCTACCCACAGAGCAAGTGCCATTGACTTGTCCTTGATTTCTCCACAATTAGCTTTTGACTGCATCTGGCAATCATCCAAGACACTCTTGGAAGTGATCACTTTCCACTAAAGATTGAATTAAATAAAAATTCTGAAATAATTTTTTTTCCAAAGACAAAATACCTAAATACAATTATAAATTCGCAGACTGGAAGAAATTTTCATCTCTTCTTTCCCACGTGGATGTGGATGATATTTTTGACAATAAAGATGATATAAATGTTTTATATAGTAAATTCAGTGAAGTGATTCTCTCTGCCGCAAATGAAACTATTCCTAAATGTAGAATTAACAGAAATAGAAATCATGCTGGAAATGTGTGGTGGACAAAAGAGTGCGAGAAGCCGTGTATAAAAAGAAAGAGAAATATAAAGCATACCTTAAAATTAAGTCTGAGGAAAGTAAAAAAAGATAACATAAAATGCGGAATGATTCAAGTGCACATTCCTATAGAATAGAAAAGGCACACGAAAATAAAGGGAGCAACGCATATTCTAACAGAGTTGTAGCCAAAGCTAAACGTCTATTATTGGTCATCCTTCTGTGACAAAGAGGTTTCTCAGCATAAAGATTTTTAGAAAGTGTGGAAAAAATTTCGGGACATGAAACATGGGTTAAATCTTCCTCGATGTCCCATTAAACTGGATAATAACAAATTTCCAACTTCAGCGGAAAAGGCAGAAGCATTTGCTGATATGTTCTCAAGGACAATGCGAATGAAAGTCTTTCACCAGAATGTAGACAGCTTCGAGAAGAGGAAGAAAAGAAACATCCATACGATGAGCCACATGCAAATAGTGATCTTTTTGTCAATGCACCTTTAACAATACATGAGGTGAATGATGCTATTTTTTCATTAACTAACAATACATCATCTGTAGGGTTAGACGCAATTTCAAATTCTATGTTGAAACATTTACCAAATAATTTCATAAATTTTTTGCAAACAATATTTCAACAGATTTGGTCAGAGGGTATTATGCCAGGAATATGGAAGCAGTCAGTAATAATTCCCATGTTAAAACAAGGTAAATCTGCAACAATGTAAGTAGTTATCGACCAATAGCTTTAACTCTCATGTCCCTAAACTAATGGAAAAATAGTTCTGAATAGATTGACGTATTTTTGTGATTAAATATGACGTAATACCACACAATCAAGCCGGTTTGCGAAAAGGAAGATCAGTCATCGATCATATAGTTAAATTAACCACACAAATTAAAAACCAATTTGCAAAACGAAAAAGCGTTTTGGGTACATTTTTTGATGTTAAAAGAGCTTTCGATAGTGTCTGGCATGCCAGATTGTTATTCAAATTAAGAAACATAGGTCTATCTGGCAATCTTTATTATTATATCAGAGAATTTGTTCAAGACAGAAAGCTACAAGTTAAAGTAGAAAATACGTACTCTGAATTTAAATCATTACAAATGGGAATTCCACAAGGCTCTGTGATAGCTCCAATGTTGTTTAACATTTTACTCTGTGATCTTCCAAAACATATAAGCAAAAATATTACAGCTGTGCAGTATGCTGACGATCTGTGCATATGGATGAATACTTCAATAAGGAAAAATTGTCCAAAAGAACACTTAATTACTACAAAAAACTTTACCAAAATGAATTAGACAGTCTTGGTAGATACATGTTTGCGAATGGTCTAATGTTTTCTTGTGAGAAATACATATATGGTGTTATTTAATAATGGCCTGATACAAGCGATTTGCCCTCTTTTAAAATGGATGCAGTCACACTTGACTACAAACCTTTAGTGAAATTTTTAGGAGTATATTTAACATCCAAATTAACATGGAATTTTCATATTCAGTACCTTCTGAACAAAGCTAGAAAACACTAAACTTTTAAAAATTATCAGTAAACAAAGCTGGTGTCAGGACATAAACACTTTAAAAACATTTAGCTACATCACTGATCCGATCAAACTTATTCTATGCACAAGAGGCTTTCTTCAGTGCCCTAAACACTGTTACAAAAGCTGCAAGCATAGATGTAAGGCTATAAATTATGTCTTGGTCTCCGTTCCATGCTTCAACGTACCGAATTACAAGGAAATCATATTTTACCATTAGATGAACATAGAAATCTAACGTTGCCAAATATGTAATGAAATGTTCAACGCTCACAGGTGTGAACGAAATGAGATTGCTATAAAACCTGAATCTCATTATCCAAAGAGCTCAGACTATTTCATCATATTCTACCATTGGTTCTGTACTGAAAGCTTTTGAAAGAGTCAACAGTCAGTTCTGAGACATTAGCAAGGTGGCCTTGATTTCTCTCCAGCTTGGGAAAGAAACAGGGCCATTTTGACCTTGATCACACTGATGTGAGCAAAACTGACCAGCCAAACATTTTATCTTATTTGTAAAGATGCATTTACAAGAGAAATATCTCAACATCTTAAAGTTTACACAGATGGTTCAGTATTGTCTAATAATCAGTCAGGGGTCTGCTTTTGTTATACCATCACAAAGGTTGAAAAAATATACTCCACCGGAAAAGGCAGATCAATATATGTCGCCGAATGATAGCTATTAATATGGCATTGTTGTATTTAATTGACTTGCCACAATCAATGTTTAAAGTGTTATTTGTGTGGATTCAATGTCTGTTCTGAAACCATACATTTCCAAATACCGTTTCGAACAACTTTCTTGGTAAATGAAATATGTCATCTTATTCATGTTTGATAGTGTAAAGGAACTGAGTCACCTCTGTTGGATTCCATCGCATTGTGGTATTTGGGGTAATGAGCTTGCTAATATATGTGCAAAGAGAGGAGCCAGAAATGAAAAGTGCGCCACGGTATTGATATAACTTTTCTTTACTGAAGTCAATCAAATTTAAAGCAACCGTCTGGTCCGATTAAGAAAACATTATAAAAATACGTTGCTTGGCGTGGCTGATAAAAACATTCATTTAAGGGAGAAGAAAAGAAGAAGAAGAAAAGAAAAAGAAACACCCGAAGGTGCTGGGGAGGACCCAGAGAAGCACCGTCTTCACCTGCCTTGAGAGCAGTCCTGTACCACCCTTGGAGGCCTGCGCTGTGTTGACGATGGGTACAGGCACGCGCAGGACACTCCTTAAGATATCAAGGGACATAACTGCTCCTGAACAGACGTAAATTAGACTACAGGATGCAGCTCATAACAGCCTTAAAGTAGCATCCCCATGGGTGTACCAGCCCGTATTTCATGACTGCAGAGCCCACCGCCGAAAAACCCACCCTCCAGCTGCCGAGCACACCCCACAGACCCAACCACCCCTGCCCACGCACGGACAGATGAAGACGGTGCCACTCCAGACACAGCCAAGCTTTCGCCATACGGTCTTATGTGCCCTCAAGAGAGAATCCAAAGTTGTAGTCTTTCCCACTGTCAACAGGACTTTCCCTGTGGTCAGTGGGTCTTTCCTCACCGTCACTGGACCTTTCTCCAGGGTCAGCCTAGTTAAGGCAAAGAAGAAAA
>CM031601.1:18946832-18949332 GCA_018398815.1 Conus ventricosus
CACACACACACACACACACACACACACACACACACACACACACACACACACACACACACACACATGCGCGAGCTCGCGCGACACACGCACACGCACACACACACACACACACACACACACACACACACACACACACACACACACACACACACACAACACTCTCACACACACACACAACACACACACACACAAAACACACACACACAACACACACACACACACACACACACACACACACACACACACCAGGAAGAGAGAGAGAGAGAGAGAGAGAGAGAGAGAGAGAGAGAGAGAGAGAGAGAGAGAGAGAGAGAGAGAGAGAGAGACGAAGAAAGTGACAAAGACCAAAAGGCTGATACGAAGTAATAGAGTATATATTTCAGTATTGTATTTTCAACCCGTCTCGTCATCCATGTCTGCAGTAGTCTCAGGACAGTCATCAGATTTCTATATGGCAACCCGCCAGGAACGACTCTCTCCAGATGCCAAGTCACTCTGGCAGTCTTCAATGGTGTCTGTAGTCCTCAATGGTGTTTGCCTGAAGTCTGCAATGGTGTTTGCCTGCAGTCTTCAATGGTGCCTGTAGTCTTCAATGGTGTCTGTAGTCTTCAATGGTGCCTGTATGTAGTCTTCAATGGTGTCTGTAGTCTTCAATGGTGCCTGTATGTAGTCTTCAATGGTGCCTGTAGTCTTCAATGGCGTCTGTAGTCTTCAATGGTGCCTGTATGTAGTCTTCGGTGGTGTCTGTAGTCTTCAATGGTGCCTGTATGTAGTCTTCAATGGTGTCTGTAGTCTTCAATGGTGTTTGCCTGTAGTCTTCAACGGTGTCTGTAGTCTTCAATGGTGTTTGCCTGTAGTCTTCAATGGTGCCTGTAGACTTCAATGGTGCCTGTAGTCATCAATGGTGCCTGTAGTCTTCAATGGTGTTTGCCTGTAGTCGTCAATGGTGCCTGTAGACTTCAATGGTGCCTGTAGTCATCAATGGTGCCTGTAGTCATCAATGGTGTCTGTAGTCTTCAATGGTGTTTGCCTGTAGATCTTCAATGGTGCCTGTATGTCGTCTTCAATGGTGCCTGTAGTCTTCAATGGTGCCTGCAGTCTTCAATGGTGCCTGTAGTCTTCAATGGTTCTGTAGTCTTCAATGGTGTCTGTAGTCTTCAATGGTGTCTGTAGTCTTCAATGGTGCCTGTAGCCTTCAATGGTGCCTGCAGTCTTCAATGGTGTCTGTAGTCTTCAATGGTGCCTGTAGTCTTCAATGGTGCCTGTATGTAGTCTTCAATGGTGCCTGTAGTCTTCAATGGTGTCTGTAGTCTTCAATGGTGCCTGTAGTCTTCAATGGTGTTTGCCTGTAGTCTTCAATGGTGTCTGTAGTCTTCAATGGTGCCTGTAGTCTTCAATGGTGCCTGTATGTAGTCTTCATGGTGCCTGGAGTCTTCAATGTGCCTGTAGTCCTCACTGGTGTCTGTAGTCTTCAATGGTGCCTGTAGTCTTCAATGGTGCCTGTAGTCTTTAATGGTGCCTGTAGTCTTCAATGGTGCCTGTATGTAGTCTTCAATGGTGCCTGTAGTCTTCAATGGTGCCTGTATGTAGTCTTCAATGGTGCCTGTAGTCTTCAATGGTGCCTGGAGTCTTAAATGGTGCCTGGAATCTTCAATGGTGCCTGTATGTAGTCTTCAATGGTGCCTGGAATCTTCAATGGTGCCTGCAGTCTTCAATGGTGCCTGTAGTCTTCAATGGTGCCTGTAGTCTTCAATGGTGCCTGTAGTCTTCAATGGTGCCTGTAGTCTTCAATGGTGCCTGGAATCTTCAATGGTGCCTGTTCTGATGTAACACAAGCAGGACACACACATACGCCTGGTACCAGCGACGATAATGGTTTAGTCGTGGAGCCACATGATGAAGCGTGCCTGCAGGAGCGAGAACACCCGTACGTTCATCCAGCAACATTCTCATCCTCCCGAGGATATTGTACTGATGGACACGAACTGACCAAAATGTATGGAAACGGAGTGCAGATCAAAACTCAGATCGCCTCAACACTAGCATGAAGGACCACGGAATTTCTTTCAGTTGTTACTGATGAAAGAGGATGACGGTGATGACGGCATTGAGTTCCATTTGCTTTGAGGCTGTTTGACAAGGCTGCGTACTACACTTCTTTGCACAATGTATCCCGGCAATATGCATGTGGGAAGGATACAGACAGCCTTAGAACATTAGAGCACTACCTTCAGAGACATGTCCTCTCAAGGGGTTGATATTCTACGACGTAGTTTCAGGTTTTTCTTCTTTTTATTTTTTTAACTCCTCCAGCCTGAGTCCATAGGTACATTCAACAACTTCTCAGGGGCCAACAAATCTCAGGAATATACAGCTTTGTTGTTGGACTTCCCAGAGGCAGACCAGATGCCAGCCGGTCCTGGTGTCGGAAGAAAGAACGGTTTCTGCATCAACGCGAAGTGCATAATTTGCAAACTAAATGCCCCCCTCCCCCCCCCCC
>CM031601.1:18954332-18961832 GCA_018398815.1 Conus ventricosus
CCATAAATATGTCTGGAATGGGACCCCCCTCCCCCACTCCCCCCCCCCCCCCCCCCCCCCCCCCCCCCCCGACACACACTCGCTGCCAACAAATCTGCGACACTAACCAATGCACTGTTAGCTGCGGTTTGTTAGCACAGAGAGAGAGAGAGAGAGAGAGAGAGAGAGAGAGAGAGAGAGAGAGAGTAGAGAGAGGAGAGAGAGAGAGAGAGTGAGAGCGAGAGAGAGAGAGAGAGAGAGAGAGAGAGAGAGAGAGAGAGAGGGGGATACACAGACATTCGCACAGACAGACACAAAGACAAAGACAGAGATACACAGACTGCCAGCCAGACAGGGAGAACGAACGAACGAACGAACGAAATGTTGTTTAATGAGGGAAAAGAATAAGCACCAGTCAGTGGCTTTTTTCCATCCAGCCCTCAAACAATAAATACATGGTAGAAATCATTGCATCGAACTGCATATAAACTCATAAACAACAATGAATACATGGCAATTTAGAATAAGAGAATGCACAATATAACTAGAGGAAGAGAGTGTGTGAGAGAGGGAGGGATGGAAAGCGACTCAAAGAGAGAGAGGGTGGGGACTTGGAGACACAGAATAAAGAGACGGAGTCTCTGACACAAGGAGAGACAGAAGAAAAGGAAGAAGAAGAAGAAGAAGAAGAAGAAGAAGAAGAAGAAGAAGAAGAAGAAGAAGAAAAAGAAGATTAAAAAGAAGACTTAGGAGAAGAGGAGGAGGAGGAGGAGGAGGAGGAGGAGGAGGAGGAGAGAAGCATATAAAAAATTGGCACATGACAAACTACAATGAAGAAGAGTGGTAAAACATCAAGTCATGGAATGAAGGGGAAAAAAAAAAAAAAAAAAAAAAAGCTGAAAGACACCAGACATGCCCAACTCGGCAGCAAGCAACAATTCCATACACGCCCCCCCCCCCCCCCCCCCAACTTCAAGAACGACAAGAGAAGGAAGAAGGAGATCAACATAGGATGACAAAATATGAGAGAGAGAGAGAGAGAGAGAGAGAGAGAGAGAGAGAGAGAGAGAGAGAGAGAGAGAGAGAGAGAGAGAGAGAAAGGGAGGGAGACAGAGACAGCCAGATCGACAGAGAGAGAGAGAGAGAGAGAGAGAGAGAGAGAGAGAGAGAGAGAGAGAGAGAGACAGAGAGAGAGAGAGAGAGAGAGAGAGAGAGAGAGAGGAGAGATGAAGAGAGAGAGAGAGAGAGAGAGAGAGAGAGAGACATACCAAAATTTGCCACATCACAAATGACAAAATACAATGAAAAAGGGTAGTATCAAAATCAAGTCATGCAATAAAGGAGAATGAGCTGAAAACACCAGAAATACCCATCACAGCAACCCCCCCCCCCCCCCCCCCCCAACATCAAAACAATAAGAGAAAAGAAGAAGATCAACATGGGATAAAAAAACTCGACTCATGGACTTTTGTTTTCTAGTTCAGTTAATAATAACGAGTGATAATTTTCTTTGAACATGTTGAGACTGATATTAACGTCGATTTTATTAATAATGGCATTCCACAAACAACTCTCTGAGTAAATCAGACTAGTTTTAAAAAGATCAATTCTGGGACGCGGTGGTACTATCCTAGACGAATGGTTATTACTCTTTGTTGGAAACATATTAGTAAGGGAGTGTGGTGCTCTTCCGGACAGAATTTTGAACATGAAGACAGCTTTGTTATACTCTAATTTCATTTTTAATGGCAAAATATTCAATACCTTATAATCAGACGCTAACAGCGTCGACGGCTTTAAAAGAACCAATTTCAACGCTCGTCTATGTAGACTTACTAGAGGTTTCATAATATTATTGCTTGCGGAATCCCAAACAGTTGAAACATAATTTATGTAAGATCTATGTAAGCACAGAAGAACATTTTTCGACTGTGTAGATTCAAGAATTTTTTCACTTTAGAGAGTTGATAGATCTTTTTAGAAATAATGTTACATATCCTTGTAATATGATCTGACCATGACAAATTATTATCAATGACAACTCCAAGAACTTTATGGCTATTAGTTTCTTCAATCTTTTTGTCATTTAAGTAAAGAACAGATAAATTATCAGGAAGATTTTGACGTTTTTGTCGAGTTGTTATACGCATGAATTTCGTTTTTTGTGGATGTGGACACATGTGATTTAGTTCAGACCAGTCGGCTAAGTGGTTAATATTTTCCTGAAGAGCTGTTGAGACCTCAACGACATTGGTGCTACTGATGTGTAAGGTTGTGTCGTCAGCAAATAACTCGCATTCTGCAGTAAGAACTAAAGGTAAGTCGTTAATGTAAATTGAAAATAATAAAGGACCTAGGACAGAACCTTGTGGAACACCGTAATCAACAGGCAATGCAGAAGATGTTTTTCCACTAAACGTTACTGATTGTTTTCTACCAGATAGGAAAGATGACATGAGTTCTAATGAATCAGTAGACAAACGATAGATCTTAAGTTTTTTTAGAAGGAGTGCATGGTCAAGTACATCAAAGGCTTTAGTGAAATCAACAAAGAGAGCACCAGTGATTTTGTCATTGTTGATATTAGTCAACCATTTGTCTACTAAGGATGTCAGTGCAGTTATGGCATGAGAAGTTTGCTCTGAAACCTGATTGGTTCGGATGGAAAAGATTGTAAAAATTGAAATGTTGGAGAATAGAATTTTTAATGTGATTTTCTAAGGGTTTAGACAAGACAGGTAATAGAGAAATAGGCCTGTAATTAGAAGGCTCTGAATGGTCTCCTGATTTATATAAGGGAATAATTTTTGCAACTTTAAATGCCTTTGGAATTTTATTTTTTGAGATGCACAAGTTGTAGATGTACGTAAGGGTTTCAGAAATAACTGGTGCTGAGATTTTAAGAATTTTACTATCAATACCATCCAGTCCTCGTGAACATGTTTGCTTTAAATGAGTGAGTGCATTGTATACTTCATGCACTGCCATTAAAGGTACGTTTAAATCAGAGGAAATGTCTTTTGAGTTACAGAATTCACGGACAGTCTCTAAGTCATTATAGGCAGATTTATCTTTCTTTACAGTTGCACTACCTATTCCACAGAAATAATTGTTGACTATGTCTGGCGACATATTGCTGACTGATATAGTTTTAGAGGCAGTGACTTTATTATTGGTTAATTGATTTATGGCTTTCCAAATCGACTTACTGTCAGTTTTTGACGACACAAGATTTTGAAAGTAGTTCATTTTAGCCGCACGTTTTAAATATGTAACAAGATTCCTTTGTTTATTAGACAGAGAGAGAGAGAGAGAGAGAGAGGAGAGAGAGAGAGAGAGAGAGAGAGAGAGAGAGAGACAGACAGACAGACAGAGAGACAGACAGACAGACAGACAGACAGACAGACAGACATAAGAAGAAGAAGAAGAAGAAGAAGAAGAAGAAGAAGAAGAAGAAGAAGAAGAAGAAGAAGACGAGGATCAGGATGAGGAGGTATACTTTACTGCTGAGAAGAAAAAAAATCTCCGACATATGCATACATTTTTTTTTTTCAAAGATAAGGGAAAATATATTCAATCTCCCATTTCCATCTTTTCCTTAGTAAACTCCCACCCTCACTTGCACTAAAATAATTCTTTTCCTTTCATTTACTAAGCCTGCGTGCATATACTCCCTGTCCCGTTCCTCCATCCCCACCCCCAAACGCCTTTTTTGTCCCCACTCGTCCTCCCGTCCCATCCTGTAGTGTATTCTATAAACAGAAGCCTTGTTTGCATGGAATAGATGAACTCAAAAACATTAGTTCCATTTGCAAAAATACGCCAATAGTTAAAAGATATACTTCAATCTCAGCTAAGACTATACGATAAGCTTAAGTATAATGCATTTATCAGAAACAAAAGAAAGAATTATTTTGCTCTGTCCAGTTGCCAAAGATGGACATTACGTAGTTGTATTGGTTTTGTTTTGTTTTTTCTATTGAAAAAGGCCACATGGCCGAAAATTTGGAGAGGGGAATTGTGATCTTGTATAATGCATTTAGCTTTTTTATAATATACCATCTAGATAATATTCTCTTTGACTTTCTTTTTGACAGCTCGTGTCTACTCACTGCAACAACAAAAATATTAGGTTATTATTTGGTTATTCGGGTTAGTTCTGAAATACATCTTCATCTACAGACGTTGGCGAATGCATTGTCTGTGCCTCTGTTGCCGCCTCTCTAGACAGATGTCATCGAGTCCTTGCAATCAAGGTTCATAATGATGCGGCTCCTTTGATTGACCAAACAGCCGCGTAGATCACCTTTCGCCTAAATCTTTTCTAATGTCCAATTAAACATTGAAATCAGCACAATCTCCCTTTCCTTGGCTGTGCGTATTTTAGTGGACATTTCACACACACACACACACTCACGCACGCACGTTGAGATATATATATATATAGAGAGAGAGAGAGAGAGAGAGAGAGAGAGAGAGAGAACAGTATTGCAACTACTACTACTATTACTACTGCTAGCACGACTGGTGCTACTGGCAATGTTTCTTCACATTCCTCCCAAAAGGAAGCTAAAAACGCCTCACAATGCACGCAGCAAATATTAGAATGTATCGTACATCGAAAATGACTTAACTTATGATGGAAATAAATGCACACACACACACACACATATATATATATATATTGAATTATAAACAAAGCTTGCTCTTATGTCTTAGATTGAAGAAATAGGGGGAGATAGCATTCATATCTGCAGTGGTAGATGATTCTGCCTAACTAACAGTATGTGCTTGAGTGGGTGAATGGGGAAAAATAAAATAAATGCTTCTCAAAATGAGCCTTCAGCAAGCTTATATTCTCCAAGGGAGAGACATCCTCCAATAGGGAGGGAAACTCACTAACATATAACTCCTGGTCATATACCGATATTTCGAAACTTGGTGGTTTCTCCTCAGTGACCGCGGAAAGTGGTAATTTGACTCCTCTGCCTTTTCAGTTTTAAAAAGAATGCAATCCCAGAAAAGGTTGGTGTGCAATACCGTAGTATGTTTGTTGAGTTTTCAAAAAACCAACCAAAGGTGCCATCTAAGAAGCAAAAGAAAATCATAAAAGAGCAAAACAAGCTACATTTTCTTGTGAAAAGTAGAAAATATAAAAAGATATCCTCTAAGACACAAGTGCTGAGGGCAAGTTCTTGGAACGAATCCGCAAGGGACTAAAATACAACAAACTAATAAATTCCAATATATATATATATACACGCGCGCACGCACACACACACACACACACACACCACACACACACACACACACACACACACACACACACACACACACACACAGTTCTCTCTCTCTCTCTCTCTCTCTCTCTCTCTCTCTCTCTCTCCTCTCTCTCTCTCCTCTCTCTCTCTCCTCTCTCTCTCTTCATGTTTCACCATGCTCACTGATAACTGACGCATGTGCATCTTCCACTCCTTTCATTCATTAGTCCATCAGATATTGTTGACTTAAAACGCCTCATAATAAACGCAGTAAATATTGATAAACAGTATACATCGACCAAAATGAAAATGAGCTCACGCACACACACACGCACACACACACACACACACACACCACACACACACACACACCACACACACACACACACACACACACACACACACACACGCACGCACGCACGCACGCACGCACGCACGCACGCACGCACGCACGCACGCACGCACACATCTCTCTCTCACACATATCATGAGTTTAAAAATAATAATATATATACTTACATTATGTTCATAAGGAAGAACGTACTAAGAAGCATTAATGTATAATTAAGATAGAATTCTGCATGTAGGCCTACATACTGTCATGGAAGAATGTTTTGTTGCAGTCATGGTAAATTTTGTTCTAACTATATAAAATTGGTTTATTTCTTGTTGCGTACTCATGTGAATAGGCGGATGGCCTCACATTAAAGTCACGAGTCACGAGTCTCTCTGTCGTTGTATTTTGTCATGCTCACTGACACCTTCGCGTCTTCCAATATTGTTATTCAGTACTCCATCCAACTTGCTTTTTTCCGCTCCATCTCTTTGCTTCACCGCCTTCCTCCCTACACTTCCGTCCTTTTCTTTCTCATCCTTCCTTTCCGCTTTCAATCTCCCCTTAATTGTCTAGAATTTCTGCACTCTGATTAGTCAACGGCTGTCACTTTTCACTTCCTTCCGTGTCCTTGTTATTGGTTTTGTTCCCCCTGGCTAATTTAGAGCAATTCTTTTTGCTTCTTTCCTTGATTATCCGTCTTCTTGCTTTTTTTTCTTCTTTTTTTTGTTGTTTTTTTTTTTTTTTGCTGTCCCAACCTCTGCGCCACCTCAGAGGCAGTGCACCCATGCCGCTCATTCCGACACCCCGTCCACAGCCACAACCCGGTCGGCCCCGCCGCAGCCCCGGCACCGGCAATCCACAGGGAGCAGTCAATGTCAAGTCGTCAAGAGGCAACCCACCGGAGGAGACACTGCACTGCTGCCGAGTCACTTCGGTGGTGTTCAGTGGCGCCTGTTCGGATCTAACATACGCAGGACACCACCTACTAAGCCCCCCTACTGACGACAATAATTGCTTAGTCGCGGAGCCGGCGTGAGTGAACTCTCCCTCCGGAGGGCGCCACCACGTCCGTCCAACGACAGCCCGCATGGACTCGCCGATACCGGTAACCCCGACGGAACCATACCAAGACCACAGACGTGGAGAGGACATCGAATTGAGGTCACGATGAGAGCAGGGCATGAAGGGCCACAGGATTTGAGACATGTATTTTAATGCTGATCGATGAGAATGAGGATGATTAAGATGATGCTACGGATTTCCATTTCGGTCTGAGACTACATGACAGGGCTGTACTCTACGTTTCCTTTCATAATATATGCCGGCGTCAACCAAGCCCGAGAGATACAGGCACCTGCAGTGTTGGTCAGGAAATTTGAGCAACACTCTCAGAAACGCATCCATTAAGTGGATGAAACTCGAGTGTGTGGTCCCAGTCTTCCCAACTGAGTCCGCAGCAAACTCAACTCTGGGTAGGAGCCGGTCGGCTCTTCTTGCGTTTCGCTTTGGCTAACTTTTCTTGCGAAGACGACCTCCGAGGAATACTTTTCCTTGAAGTAAACGGTGACAAATACAAGAGTGTTGTAAAGGGAGATAAACAATGTATGTTTCTGCGATTTTGAAGCTTTGTCAGTATAAGGCAAAAACATACTAGATTACGTTCCACAAATCTTAGGAGATAAAGAAGAAGAATATGAGAAAGAACAAGATGCAAAGCATATAAATGTACTCCCAGTTTATCCCGAATACGCGTGAGATATTCCATAAAGAGGAAAAACCGTCTTGGGCTGGTGTAACCGTTAGTAATGGCTATTCTGGTAAACATCGGCTATCGTCTGTGACCTGAAATGAACATACTTACAAATTTCCAGAAAGATCGGCCAAAAACTTTCTGAGATTTTCCAAAAAGAAGAAAACCATTAT
>CM031601.1:18993404-18998404 GCA_018398815.1 Conus ventricosus
GTATATTCTTACAAAATGGACGAATCCTCTCCTGTTTCATGTAATATCAATGGGCAGTGTTGTTTGTGTCCAAGGACAATGATTTCGGTCTGTGAAAGAGCAGTTAGCAGGAAATCAGTATTGTGTAAAGGAACTTGGTTTTCTCTTAAGAAAAGAATTTTTCAAATATATGGATCGTATTTCTATTTCGATTGATTATGACCCGGAATGTATTTGAAAAACGAAGTCCACAAGAAGAAGCAATAACATAATGGAGGAGTAACATCAAGAAGCAGTCGTCTGAAGCCACACACTATTAATTTCTGTAAGATGAAAAATAGAGCTACAAAACACCCATGAGATTATGGAAATATTTCGGTTTTTTTCAACCTTTCTCAACCCACATACCAAAACTGACAAACATAACACTTAAGATTACTGTTGTTGTGTCGCTGAAAATAAGTTCACTGGAAAAGAGTTCACTTAGAAATAAGTTCACTAGAAAAAGTTCACTGAAGGATGGGGGATGGAAATGTCATAAGTAATGAATATATATGGAGGGTAGAAAGGACATTAAAAGCGGGGTTGGGATGGGAAGGGGGCGGAGGGAGGAGGATGGGAGGGGGGGCTAGGGGAATTTTAATTTCTGTTTCACATAGAATTTGTCGTAGTTAGGTGCCCATCATTTCTGTCCACAATCCATTTTTACTTTGGGTTCTTTGCCATACCCCCAGACGTCTCTTGCAGGCCATCATGTGAAGTTTGTTTGTAAAGGTTTTGGGCCTATGCACACCCACATCTCAGATCATTTACTGAATAAGCTGATTGAAAAAAGAGTCAAAAATTTTTGAAGAACGTACTCACATTCACCTCTTTACGTGTATGTATATACTGCTTCAGATTCAAAGATGGGAACATCCTTCTATGTTGATGATGGACGATGGGAACACCCTTCTATGTTGACGATGGACCGAAAAAAGCAAGAGGGGGAGGAACTGTGTGGGTGATGGATCTAGAACAAGAAAAAGAATGAAAAGAGTATAAGAGAGGAATGCCAGAAGAATGCATGAACACAAATGCAAAGTAAGAGGAGAAGAAGAAGAAGAAGAAGAAGAAGAAGAAGAAGAAGAAGAAGAAAAAAGAACAAAAAGACAAGAACAACAAGAACAAGAACAAGAACAACAAGAACAAGAAGCAGACAATAAAGACGATGATGATAAAGAAGAAGACTAGGATCAATAACATCAACAAACGCCAGCAGCATCGCAGTAGTTATAACTATTACAACGCAGCATAAAGAAAACGTAACAACTCCAAAAAACAGCAAGAACATGGTCACGTTTCCTGCCTCTGTAATCACTGCATTGAACACTCCCCATTTCCTTCGTGCGCACTCACTCTCTCCCGTGCCTTGCGTGCACTTTGATTAACAGGCGAAGGTTTGCCGAGGCATTCAGCGGCAGTCTGGTCTCCGTGAGCCTTGGGCAACGCTGCCTGGAAACGATGTTGCTCTTTCCATTGGCCTGATTGTCCGTCGTCTTTGTGCCTGCAGGGCTTTTGCAAAGTTTCTTTTCCAGTCGCCATGACACTCTGACGAAGTCGTCTTTTTTTTTTTGGTATGTTAAGATTATCGGGTATATGTATTTGCCTCTCTCTCTCTCTCTCCTCTCTCTCTCTCTCTCTCTCTCTGGGTGTATATATATATATATATATATATATATATATTTATATATATATATAATATATATAAAATTATATATATATAATATATAAAAATATAGCCAACCTCAAAACCTAATTGCGCATCCAACAAAATGAAATCAACACAGCAAGAAGGGTGAAGAAAGGAAACTTGCAATTGCACCAGAAAGGAGCAGTGCCCACTAAACAATAAATGTCTTCACAACAACATTGTATACCAGGCTACTGTAACATCAAAAAAATAAAAAGGAAACATCCCATGGGGATCACTGAAAACCCTTCAAAACAGATATGCAAACCAAAACAGTCATTTAATAAAGAAAAATATAAAACCAAACAGAACTGAGCAAAATATATCTGGAACTTAAAGACGCGCAAAAACCCAAGCTACAATATATCCTGGAAAATCATAAAAAGAGCATCACCATACAGCCAATGTTTCAAAAAGGGTGAACCTATGTTTAACTGAAAAATGGTTAATATATGAAACCACACTTAGCAACTTTAAACACCAAAACAGAAATAGTAAACAACTGCAGGCTAAATGGAAATCGTGTTAGTGAACACACCAAAACAAAACCTGAAGGCCCCAAAAAACAGTGCAGCAACCCGCACGTGCAAACAACCGCAAACGGGAGCCCACACGTATATAACATCGGCGGTGGGCAAACCAAAAACCACCCTGATGACGCGCAACACGCTCGAAACAAATTTGTAGATAGTTTTAAGATTCCTTTTTAACTTGTTTTAACTAATGTTGCTCCCAAGGGGTTGAGCACTTAAAAAATTGTTTTAGGCATTTTAAATATAATGACTTAATCGCTCCTCACGTTGAGCACTGGGGTGCCTGAAGGATTTTAAAATGGAGGAAACCAATTTTAGGCAGTCAACAAAAAATATACCGTTTTCTAATCCGCAATCATATATAAAAAAAAATTAATAGAACAAACAGAAAGTTTGTACAAAAATATGAGATGGAAAGCATTCTTTTTTCTGAACCCAAATGAAAAAAAAAGAGGACAAAAAACCTACGATTTCAATCATGGCGATCCCCACAAGCGATAGACGAAATGAAACCTTTAAAGATCAAATGAAAAGAATGATAACCAATAATTGAATTCAAAAAATCTAAAACGGTTTCCAAACAACACTAAAAAAACAAATAAAACAAGTACAAATGACAAAAAAAATATTGTGAAGGCTGATAAAACTAGAAATTACGGGCAAAAGAACCAAAAGAATACTCTCAACTCCTTGACAAAAACACCCAGAAAAACTACAAAAATCGCCCAAAAATATACATGACAGTATCCGCACTAAAGAAAAAGAACTTGCAGAGCGCTTTAGACCTAAGTGAAGGATAAAAGCGACAGCAACAAAAGAAGCTTTCATAACACTCAAAGACCACAAGCCTAATTTTCATAACAATCCAACATGTAGACTAATAAACCCATCCAAATCTGAATAGGCAAAAAAGCAAGAAAATTCTGGAAAAAAATAATAAAGAACGTAAAAATCAAACTCTGAATACAATTCGGAAAGAACATACGAAGTTATCCAATGGTTCAAAAAACTCAATAAACAAGTAATACGTATTCTCACATTTGACTTTAGTAGACTTTTACCCATCTATGATGAGGAACTACTCACCAAGCCCTGAAGTTTGCCAGTAACCACACAGACATAACAGGGTCAGAAATGGAAATCATTCTCCCCCACCAAGAAAACATTACTACAAAAACAAAAAAAAAAATGAAACCTGGATCAGGAAAACCAACAGAAACTCAACATTCGACTTTAACCATGGGATCATATGATGGTGCAGAAAACATGTGAACTGGTCGGACTATTCATGCTGTCCAACATCAAGAAAAAAATCGGAAAACAAGTCGGACTATACAGAGACGATGGCCTTGCTGCACTAACCAACAATCCAAGAACCATCGAAAACAAGAAAGAAAAAAACTATGCAAAATCTTCCAAAAACCACAACTTAAAGATTACCACTGAAGCAAACAAAAGGTAGTGAACTACTTAGACATAACACTGGATCTCAAAAATTTCACATATTAAACCATAACAAGAAACAACGATACACCCTTTATGTACACACTAACGAAAACCATCCACCATCTGTATTAAAGACCATACCCATGGCATAAAAAGAGGACTATCAAACCTGTCATGCGTGAGAGAGTGTTTCAACAATGCAGCAGTAAATACCAGGAGGCACTACAAACAAGTGGAACAATTACAAAATCCCAATACACCCAGACAACAAAAACAAATAAAAGCAAGAAAAATAGGAAAAGAAATCATATGGTTTAATCCCCATACGACGGGAAACTCAAAACAAACATAGGGAAAGGAATTCTTCAAAATCCCAACAACTTCATTTCCCAAAAAAACACAAACTGTCCAAAATATTTAACAAAAACACTGTCAAACTATCGTATATGTATGGCCAACCCCAAAAACCTAATTGACGCATCCAACAAATGAAAATCAAACACAAACAAAGAAGGGTGAAGAAAGGAAATTCTGAATTGCACCAGAAAGGAGCAGTGCCCACTAAAACAATAAAAAGTTTCACAACAACATTGTATACCAGGTTACTGTGACATCGAAAATGAAAAAGAAACATACATAGGGGTCACTGAAAACCACTTCAAAACCAGATATGCCCAAAACCACAAACCCGTCATTTAATAAAAAAAAAATACGAAACCAAACAGAACTGAGCAAATATATCTGGAAACTAAAGACGCAAAAACAAGCTACAATATATCCTGGAAAATCATAAAAAGAGCATCACCATACAGCAATGTTTCAAAAAAGGGGCAAACCTATGTTTAACTGAAAATGGACATCGTTGTTAGTGAAACACCCAAACAAAAACCTGAAAGCCCCCCCAAAAAAAAACCCCACCGTGCAGCCAACCCGCACGTGCAAACAACCGCAAACGGGAGCCCACCCCGCTATATAACATCGGCGGTGGGCAAACCAAAAAACCCTCTGATGACAGCGCAAACACGCTCGAAAAAATTTGTAGTTTTTTTAAGATTCTCTTTTAACTTGTTTTAAAAATTAGTTAATATATTATATATTTATATATAATATATATATATATATATATTTAAAAAGTTAAAAGAGGAATATATTATATATATTATATAATATGTGTGTGTGTGTGTGTGTGGTGTCTGTTGTGTGTGTGTGTGTGTGCGTGCGTTTTGTGGTTGTGTGTGTGTGTGTATGTGTGTGTGTGTGTGTGTGTGTGTGTGTGGGTGTGTGTGTGTATGTGTGTGTGTGTGTGTGTG
>CM031601.1:19013404-19016407 GCA_018398815.1 Conus ventricosus
GTATATACAGATGGGTCTGTACTTGATAATGGTAGCACAGGTGCAGCATTTGTAATTCCTACATTGAAAGCAGTCAAACGTTATCATATAGGTCAGCATTATTCTATTTTTACTGCAGAGTTGATTGCCATTTTAATGTCATTGCGCCATATTGAAGAACTACCCGTAAATGCTGGTAAAATATTGATTTGTGTTGACTCAAAATCGGCATTACAAGCTATCAAAGGTCATAATATCAAAAAGCGTGTTGGAATGATCCTCGAAATCAAACATTTAATTCATAAATTGTCAAACAAAGACATTAGTGTAACTTTTTATTGGGTTCCGTCCCACTGCGGAGTATGCTCTAATGAACTGGTTGACAGAGCAGCTAGAAGTGCAGCACGAAATACTGAAGGGCAATTCAACTAAACATTGAATTAGATTTGCATGAATGTTATAGACACATTGAAAAAGTAGCCGAGGGGAATTTTGTCAACATTTTGAAGGCATCAGAGAGCCAATATCTCTCACCTGCATTAAAGGCTCCGAGACACTGAATTCAAATTTGATTCTAAGGCATATGTCTGATGCAGGGTCAAGACCAATTACAACTTTGATGTTTAAGATTCGTTTAGATGCTTTCAAAACAAAATACTGTAAAGACGTCAAATGTGTATGTGGGAACCATATTTCAGTGAATCATCTGCTCTTGCACTGTCCTAACATCAAAGACCAAATTACTGAGACTGCAGGTAGCTTACTCGTAAAAAGACCGTTAACGATTGAAAGAATTGTGAATGATTTTCATCTTTTGCGAACTTTTGCTAAAATATTGCATTTAAGCCCTCTTGGTATTCTTCTTTGAGTAACCGGTATATTTTGGTTTCAGTTTGATTGTAATATTCTTCTTGTTGGTTATTTGTTGATTACTTGATAGTTGCTATCCCCCGCCCCCCCCCCCATATGCATTCTTACACACACACACACACACACACACACACACACACACACACACACACACTCACACACACACACACACACACACACACACACACACACACACACACACACACACACTCGTACGACACACGGATTTTTTTTTTTTTTTTTTTTTTTTTTTTTTTTTTTTTAAATAATTGAAGCATTTCACATGCACAATCAGTCACTACTTTCATATCCATCCTCTCCATTCTTCATTTATCTTCTCTTCCCTGCCTTTCTCCACCTCTCCTCTATCTCCCACCCCTCTCTCCTACCCCTGGTACTCCCCCACCCCCCTCCCATCCCCCGTCTAATATCACTTGAGGGTGAACAGACGTTAAACTAAAGAACTAACACACACACACACACACACGCACACGCACACACACACACACACACACACACACACACAGAGAAAGAGAGAGAGAGACAGACAGACAGACAGACAGACAGACAGACAGACAGACAGTCAGACAGACAGAAGTATTTGGACCTTGTGCAATAACTAAATGCAATCGGCGGAGACGGAAGAAAGGCAGAAAAAGTATGGTCGTTTGTACATCCAAGACGCTGACATTTAACATTGAAAATCATATCACAATCATGAATACAATCACAAACACAAGTGTTCGTATTTTATATCCTTGTCGATTAACCTACAATAACAGAATGAACAAAACTAATGACGTAACAGTGGCCTTGCAGAGGTTTGAAATGGCTAAAAGGTGTAAAGTACTACTAACTTGCAAAAGAAAAAAAAAGGTTATGTTAGTTTCTCAAGGTAAAAAGTTTTGTTTCTCTGTTTTAATAGTGGAATGAAAAACATACGAAAATCAGTTCTGTCTGCGAGTGCCACTTCTTTCTTTAGGCAGCTTAGAATGCGATAAAAGAACATAACCAGTCCTTGTATTTGTTCTAAAATCACCGAACATAAAGACCAAAAATGGATTTCATCCTTCATTATATTCTTACAAACTCTATCCTTTTCAACAACATCAATGGACAATGTTGGTTGATGTCCAAGACAATGATTTTTCTTCTGCGTAAGAGCAGTTAAAAGGCAACAAGTAATCTTGTATTGCAACGTTTTTCTTTAAAATATGTTGTAAAACATCTTGGATTGTCATTCCTATTTCGTTTGCTGATCCAGAATGTATAAGAACAGCGAAATTCGTTTGTTAAAATAACATTAGGAAGTAAGAAAGTCTTCAGCACCAAATTGAAGCCACACACTACTAATTTATGCTTCGCATAGAATTTGTCGTCACTAAGGTGCCAAGTCTTTCTTCCTACAAAACCATTTTATAATGCGTTCTTTGCGACGCTTCCAGAAATCTCTTGCAGGCCATCATGTGGACGTTTTTGGTGGAGGCTCTAACCTTTTAAAGTCCCGTATCTCAGACAAATATTGTACACTAAATAAGCTGATTAACTTAACGTAAAATATTTGATGAAAGACTGTACTCACATTTATTTCTTTATATTTTGGGGAAGGCTGGGTGTCAGTCATTCCACGTTCCCTTTCCGTCCTCTGATCACAAAATGCACTCTGCTCATTTCACCACCAGTGGTGTTAACGTTACTGGTGTTGTTGTTGTTGTTGTTGCTGTTGTTGTTTGGTTGGTTTTCGGGTGGTCTGGATTTGTTTTTCGTTTGTTTGCTTGTTTGTTTGCTTTCGTGTTTTTAATGAAGTCTCCGTCATTTTTGTTCGGGCCTCTCTTATCAATTTGGTAACGTTTTCAGGATATCATCACCTTAGCGCTCTCTCTCTCTCTCTCTCTCTCTCTCTCTCTCTTCTCTCTCTCTCTCCTCTCTCTCTCTCTCTCTCTCCTCTCTCTCTTTCTCTCTCTCTCTCTCTGAATATGTTCCAAAACATCTGAAAAAGTCTTTCATTGAGTGTGCTCTTTCTTGGACCCATTTTGCGAAAGAACTTGAAATTTCAGTTTGTCATCTTAGTCATTTTTGTATTTCAAATCTAAATTTTGATTATGTCTGTTTGGGCTGCTGATTCTTGAGAGTATCTGTGAAGTATGTCTGTGC
>CM031601.1:19016507-19046507 GCA_018398815.1 Conus ventricosus
GAAGAGATTGAATCGCCGTATGGGAAAAAACAGTACATCCTCCACAGAAAAGAAACAGTTGTAAAAAAAGCTTCTACAAAATTACAGTTCTTTCCAAGCAGAAAATTAGGAACACGTTCACAATGATATTTGAAATTTCTGTCTTTAAAATGTGAGAGGGATGGGGTTGTGGCGTTAGTGACGTCCTTATAAAAGGAATTAATATTAGCTGGCAAAACTTAGACGTTAAACGCCTTAACGTGTTGTCGTCGTTCTTCACAATGGCGAGGATATTAAGATCATAAACAACAAGCAACAAAATCAATGTTGACTTAAATAGAAACAATCTTACAGAACTGAATTGGATTAATCTTACCCATTTAGGCCTCGTAGGGTTTTATTATACAGAACAAGTTTTGACGGAGAGTATGATAAAAATAATAACTGGATTAGATTAAACTCTGTTATAAAACTATGGAGCAGTTAAACTTTATGACAAAAAATCCTCATTGCTCATTGATTTGTGGGCAGACTGGTTGTGGAAAAACAATATTTATCCTCGACCTGTTACAAACAGTTTATCGTTATAATTTTAATCATATTGTGGTTTTCTGTCCAACACTTAAATGGAACAAAGCATATCATGATAGAAGGTTTATATGGGCAGATGATGACATATATTTAGTTGATCCCAGCAATAAACTGAGTGAGTGTTTAGAACAGTTTTATAGACTGTTTGAGGGAACGCAGACACTATTTATTATAGATGACTGCTCGGCAGAAAGAGACATAGTTAAAAAGAGAAACACTTTGTCAAAACTAGCTTTCAGTGGAAGGCATGCTAGGATAAGTGTGTGGATTTTATGCCAAAAATATAACTCAGTTTTAAAAGACTTTAGAGAACAGTTAAAGACTGTAGTGTTATTTCACATGAAAGACAGAGACTCATTTGAAGAATGTTTGCGTGAAAATGATGTTATTGAAAATGACCAGGAAAAACACAGGATTAAACAAAAACTGAAATCTGAAAAGTTTAGTAAATTAGTATTGAAAACGGATAACCCTACACAGTATGTTTGTTTGTAGATAATCGTTATTTTTTGGTTATTGAAGTCTTACTTGTCAGAGAACAGGAAAACCTTTATTCTGGGTCACTTTCGCCCGAAACTGGTTGTGGGCGAAAGTGGCCCAGAATGAAGGTTTTCCTGTTCTCTAGCCTTCATGTCTATTCTGTTGCTGAATGGATTAAACGGTTTGTCATTTGGTAATGGTGCTTGCAGTTCAGTCAAAATACGTCTGAAGGTATAATAAAAATGAAATCTATACACT
The DNA here is from genome assembly GCA_018398815.1 of Conus ventricosus. Lineage (NCBI taxonomy): Eukaryota > Metazoa > Mollusca > Gastropoda > Neogastropoda > Conidae > Conus > Conus ventricosus. The sequence continues at coordinate 19,017,816 of CM031601.1, forward strand.
GACCTCACCAAAGGATCAGGATGACTCAAATGATCAGCATACGATACTCCACACCCAGTTGATGCACAAAACACAGCAAAGTTTAACTGGTTCTGATAAAACTGCATCGGATGACTAAACCACACTTTTGCGATGTAGTCTTTTTTAACAGGGGGGTTAAGATATCTGCTTAATGGAGTACTCACCTTTTTATGAAAAGTGTTAGTCTGGGTCACAGCAATGTCAAGGGTGTCAGTTGTTATATTTTTAAGATTGTAGTGCGGCCCAACAGAATATTTTGCATCAGTATATTTAAATGCACTCATTTTTATTTCGTTTAAAAAATGTTTGAACAATAACAACTCAAGACCGTCCTTCGTTTTTAGAACATGCTATTGATAACGAATGCGGAACCAGAACGGTCGCGCTCCATGAAATATTCTACAAAGTCGTATGGTTTAATATAAGCAAAGCCAAGGAGAATAATAAGGTTCTAAAAGTTGACAAAACAGGGGCCAAAGTTAGCCAGTTAACAATACCTGATGGTTATTACGGGTTTTGCTCACTAAAAGAAGCAATGAGTAACTTCGACATTACTCTCAAACTTAACAATGCAAATCAAAAACAATGTTAACATTCAAGCCTGAAGAAGAAGGAGGTTACTATTTGATAAAGAGCTAGCTAAAATGTTAGGCTTTGCAGCTGACAATTATAGATTTAGAGTTACACCAAACAAAACTACTTATGAGGGAGAAAATCCGCTCGATCTTGCATTACATTCATTACTCTATGTTCATTTGGATGAGCTGAGCACTGATGAAAACTTATATGATGGAAGGCCCTCAACTGTTTTAAGAGCTCTTCCGTCAGGGAAAGCTGCATATTGCGATTATGAAATTATACAATTCCCTAATTTACAGTTTAAAAGATTAGTTTGTGGGAGGTCGGATCATTTAATATAAAAATTGCAGACAAAACAGGAAAAGTCGTGAAATGTGATAACCTGCACATTGTTTTGGAAATAAAATAATAAGTTGTTCTAAAAAATAATGTCGCGCGGGCCAGAAGAACCGGAGTTACATTAGCACCTGTAAGGTGTATAACCTTAGAATTAAAAGACCTTGCAGACGTTGCAGACTTTGAACAGAATGGTGAGATAGGCGCTTTGTATGGTTTTGAGTACACTAAAGATGGTGATTATAAACGCAAAGAGGTTAGCGACAACAAAAAGTTTCCTAAACTAGAACAACTGCGCAATGTAGAAGCAAATAATGTTGGCCAGTATGAATATAAAATAGTTCGAAAACCTGACCTCAAATGGCACTTGGAACCATATTTAGAATGGGAAATAAAATTTGAATTCATAAGCCCATTTACATTTTTTAGCCGTCAAAAAAGTTTCAGAAAAGCATTCAACTCTGGCCCTTTACATGTAAGTCTTATGCCGGACGACAATAGTCGGAAAGAGATTGAAATAACGCCGTATGGGAAAAAACAGTACATTCTCCACAGAAGAGAAACGGTTTTAAAGAAAGCTTCTACAAATTACAGTTCTTTCCAAGCAGAAAATTAGGAGACACGTTCACAATAATATTTGAAATTTCTGTCTTTAAAGATGTGGAGAGGGATGGGGTTGTGGGCGTTAGTGACGACCTTATAAAAGGAATTAATATTAGCTGGCAAAACTTAGACGTTAAACGTCTTAAAGTTACCATCGTCGTTCTTCACAATGGCGAGGATATTAAGGTTATAACAACAAGCAACAAAATCACTGTTGACTTAAATAGAAACAATCTTACAGAACTAAATTGGATTAATCTTACACATTTAGGTCTTGTAGGGTTTTATTATACTGAACAAGTTTTGACAGAGAGTATGATAAACATAATAACTGGATTAGATTAAGTTCTGTTATAAAACTATGGAGCAGTTAAACTTTATGACAAAAACCCCTCATTGTTCATTAATTTGTGGACAAACTGGTTGTGGAAAAACAATATTTGTCCTAGACCTATTACAAACAGTTTATCGCTATAATTTTGATCACATTGTGATTTTCTGTCCAACACTTAAATGGAACAAAGCATATCATGATAGAAGGTTTATATGGACAGATGATAACATATATTTAGTTGATCCTAGCAATAAACTGAGTGAGTTTTTAGAACACTTTAATAAATTGTTTGAAGGAACGCAGACACTATTTATTATAGATGACTGTTCGGCAGAAAGAGACATAGTTTAAAAAAAGAAATACTTTGTCAAAACTGGCTTTCAGTGGAAGACATGCTGGATAAGTGTGTGGATTTTATGTCAAAAATATAACTCGGTTTTAAAAGACTTTAGAGAACAATTAAAAACTGTAGTGTTATTTCACATGAAAGACAGAGATGCATTTGATGAATGTTTGCGTGAAAATGATGTTATTGAAAATGATCAGGAAAAACACAGGATTAAGCAAAAACTGAAATCTGAAAAGTTTAGTAAATTAGTATTGAAAACGGATAACCCTACACAGTATGTCTGTTTGTAGATAATCGTTATTTTTTGGTTATTGAAGTCTTACTTGTCAGAGAACGGAGAAATGCAGGTTCTAGAGTCGCCCGGTCGAAACTGGTTGAGACCGGGTGAGCTAGAATCTGAAAAGTTTAGTAAATTAGTATTGAAAACGGATAACCCTACACAGTATGTCTGTTTGTAGATAATCGTTATTTTTTGGTTATTGAAGTCTTACTTGTCAGAGAACGGAGAAATGCAGTTCTAGAGTCGCCGGGTCGAAACTGGTTGAGACCCGGTGAGCTAGAACCTGCATTTCTCCGTTCTCTGTCCTCTCTTGACTCGTTCCACTTCAGTAACTGACTTTTAGTTTCGTCATCGCGCATGAATAGTCGTATCTTGGGGATGCGATGAGAAAATAAAGATCCTTGACGATTTTGGACAAACACAGTCTTTGACATTTTCCGAAGGATGCTGGTTCACGGAATAAGAACACACAACTTAAATGCAGAATGATGTGTGAAATATTAAATCTGCTTCTGGCACGAAACAAAATAAAAATAAACGATAAGAGCAGGGTAGTCTTCCGAAGAAAATGACGTCACGGCCTGCGCTATGTACCGTGACGTAAAGAATTTGTGATGAAATATGTTGAGCCTTGGAACAAGTTTGACGACAATCCAAAGTGTTAGGTCGTGAGCCTTTCCATGTTACAGAGAGAGAGACAGAGAGAAAGAGAGAGAGAGACAGAGATAGATAGAGAGAGAGACAGAAATAGATAGACAGAGATAGATAGACAGAGAGAGAGAGAGAGAGACAGAGAGAGAGAGAGAGAGAGAGAGAGAGACAGAGAGAGAGAGACAGCGATAGATAGACAGAGAGAGAGACAGAGACAGAGAGAGAGAGAGAGACAGAGATAGATAGACAGAGAGAGAGACAGAGATAGATAGACAGAGAGAGAGACAGAGAGAGAGAGAGAGACAGAGAGAGAGACAGAGAGAAAGAGAGAGAGACAGACAGAGAGAGACAGAGACAGATAGACAGAGACAGGCACACAGACATACAGAGAGAGAGAGAGAGAGAGAGAGAGAGAGAGAGAGAGAGAGAGAGAGAGAGAGAGAGAGAGAGAGAGCGCAGCCCTGTTATTACCATCACGCTGCCACTGAAGTCTCCTCCTAACACCTTTACCTCACTGCAAAAAAAAAAAAACAACAACAAAAAACACCCACCCACCTCTTTCCCAGCCTTCACCTCCTCACACCACATTACTTCAGCCCATTCCCTTAAACGTAAAGAGAACAAAAAAATGCCATTATTAATCTGTCGCTTTGGGTGAAGTGTGAGACGAAGCAGGTTCAGAACACCCAGTGATTGCAAACGACAGGAAGAGAAAGGGCATGTTTCCGACCACCGCATTTATGACAGACACACGGACAGCCGGTCACGACCTCTAAGCCCCCCCCCCCCCCCCCCCCGCCCTCCCTCACCCCCACCCCCTCCCCACCTCACACTGACAACGTGACTCTCAAAAGAGCAAGCAAGTCCCTTACCTGCTGCTACATACAGAGCTTTTTTGCTCATTTTCAGTCCCATTACATATGTAGTCCATTGTCGTGGGCATTGAACATCTTGGGGCTCTGGCATCAGTTTTGGAGATAAACAGTCCCAGGTTTAGGGTTGGAGTTAGACTTAGTTGACAAATCTCACTCTTCATCTCTACAGTTCCTATTTCTCACATTTCTCCTCCTTTCTACTTTAGCATCAGAGCTGATCTGGGCTCTGGTCTATCTATACATGAGACGTTTACTGTGTACAGTCTCCACACTCAATGTGTGTGTCATGGAACCCAAGACAACATGAGAACATTGAGCAGGAAGAAAAAAGTACATAGATGAGGAAAATCCTCAGGTCTAGGTGTACATGTATCAGGAATCTTATTTGAGAATTTCTGCTTTATTAGGGATGATGATGATGATGATGATGATGATGATGATGATGATGATGATGATGATGATGATGATGATTGATGATGATGATGATGATGACAACGACGACGACGATCATGATGATGATGATGATGATGATGATGATGATGATGATGATGATGATGATGATGATGATGATGATGATGATGACGACGACGACGACGACGATGATGATGATGATGATTGTTGCGGTTGTTGTTGTTGTTGTTGATGTTGACGTCGTCGTCGTCATCATCCATGTCATTTCATTCACATGTAAAGTCATTAAAAAAGAGGCAAACAAAACAAACAAAAGTCGTTTAATCTGTGTACAATATTTGTCTGGACTGCCATTCCATTTTCGTCATTCGACCTTAATCCGTGTACAATATTTTTTTTTTTTTTTGCTGTCCCAATCTCTGCGCCACCTCAGAGGCAGTGCACCCACGCCGCTCATTCCGACACCCCGTCCACAACCACAGCCCGGTCGGCCCCGCCGCAGCCCCGGCACCAGCAATCCACAGGGAGCAGTCAATGTCAAGTCGTCAAGAGGCAACCCACCGGAGGAGACACTGCACTGCCGCCGAGTCACTTCGGTGGTGTTCAGTGGCGCCTGTTCTGATCTAACATACGCAGGACACCACCTACTAAGCCCCCTACTGACGACAATAATTGCTTAGTCGCGGAGCCGGCGGGAGTGAGCTCTCCCTCCGGAGGGCGCCACCACGTCCGTCCAACGACAGCCCCCATGGACCCGCCGATACCAGTGACCCCGACGGAACCAAACCAAGGCCACAGACGTGGAGAGGACATCGAAACTGAGGTCACCATGAGAGTAGGGCATGAAGGGCCACAGAACTTGAGACTTTTCTTTTTTTTAATGTTGATCAATGAGAATGAGGATGATTAAGATGATGCTACGGATTTCCATTTCGGTCTGAGACTACATGACAGGGCTGTACTCTACGCTTCCTTTCATAATATATCCCGGCGTCAACCAGGCCCGAGAGATACAGGCACCTGCAGTGTTGGTCAAGAAATTTGAGCAACACTCTCAGAGACGCATCCATTAAGTGGATGAAACTCGGCTGTGTGGTCCCAGTCTTCCCAACTGAGTCCGCAGCAACTCAACTCTGGGTAGGAGCCGGTCGGGGCAGAAAAACCCACATGACTTCTGATGGGATTCGAACCCACGACCTCCCAGCCGGGAGTCCGCGACGCTAACCACTTCGCCACGGCGGCTGGTCCGTGTACAATATTTGTCTGGGCTGCCATTCCATTTTCGTCATTCGACCTTAATCTGTGTACAATATTTGTCTGGACTGCCATTCCATTTTCGTCGTTCGACATTTCTGTTTGAAGGAAAAGTAATGTGGCTTTTTTTCTTCTTTCCCTTTTTCTTCTTTTTAATGTTATTGTGTGTGTGTGTGTGTGTGTGTGTGTGTGTGTGTGTGTGTGTGTATGTGTGTGTGTGTGTGTGTGTGTGTGTGTGTGTGTGTGTGTGTTGTGTGTGTGTGTGTGTGTGTGTGAAGGGGGGGGGGGGGGGGGGGGGGGGTTGTTCGACTTTGCATCTATTCACTTTCTTTCCTTTGTTTTTTCTTTTATTTTGTATGTTTTGATTTCTTCCATTAAAAAAAAATTGTTTTGAATTTTATACACTCCGATTTGTTCACAATACCATCGATTGTCTTTCTGCTATAGTCTTTCTGCTATATACTGAATGAAACCTAAATTACCAGTAAGCATTTTGCTTTCCACGTTTGACCAGGCCTTTCCTCTCATCATCGTCAAAGGCAAGGAAGACAACTCTGAGATGATCACCATCACAAGAAACAAAAATAACCATGGTGAAAAGCAACAACAAGAAACAACTAAGAAAAGGTATAAGTGTAGAGAATCGCAATAATTCGGCAGAACGTGAAGGCGAACCTAAAGAGGGGGAAAGGAAACAAAAAGAGGTGTAAAGCAAAACTTGTTACATGATCAGTTTGCAAACATTCTAGGAAAATGACGGGGAATTAGAAGTGGAAGGGAAGGATGAGAGTTAAGGACAATAGAGTGGAGAGGATGTAATGAAGAGTTGCGTGTGGACAGTAACAAAAAAGGGAGAGGTCTTTATCGACTTTTGGACGACAGTTACAAAGAATGACAAGATGTTGGTGATTATGGGAAGAAAAATAAAACGTACGAGGCAAAGGCAAAGACACACACACACACACACACACGCACACACAGACACAGACACACACACACACACACACACACACACACACACACACACACACACACACACACCACACACACACACACACACACGTTCTCTCGTGCTCGCGCGCGCGCGCGCACACACACACACACACACACACACACACACACACACACACACACACACACACACACACACACACACATGTGCGAGCACACGCGCGCGCACCTCCTTTCCAAGCTGCTTTCACCCCCCACCCCCACCCTCACCCCCCTCACACACACCCGCCCGCCCTTCCAATCCCTTCTCACCAACCGATCTGTCAGTGGTCAGTGGGTGGACAAGTCACGCACCGCACGTGCGTGCTGCTCGCCACTCAAATAACATGCAGAGAAGACCAAAAAAAAAAAAAATTGTGCGAAGAAAATGGCAGCAAAAGCAATCATCGTCATGCCACAGGCTACACACCACAATTAGAAATATGCATCAAACTACAATACATGCAAGCATTTTGTGGCAAAGCATAAATGTGAGTGGACTATCAATGTTGAAATGATTGTTGATGAAATTAGCAAGCCCCCCATTGATCAAGTGTGCTTTTTAAGGATTGTTACCGATGACATCAGCACCACTTGACAGATATTCCATTTCAGGTACATTACATACAATGCCACTTACACCCATGACCCTATCATTGTACCAGCTGCTGAGCCTGAAAGAGTCTCATTCCTTTCATCGTCACATTTCTGCTTGGAACGACTAAACGGGTATCGTAAAAGGCTTATGAAAAATAGGGGTGGGGTGGGGGAGGCTCTCAGGCTCATTTAAAGTCTTTGAACAATTCAAATATCTGAAGAAATCAAGTGCGCCAATCTATAAACACTCGATCCCTTAAGAAGAGCCTTGGTGTTTTAATTACTGGTGTGCAGCCACATTATCATCATCGCAGCCATACTGACAAAGAAAAGGGAGTGAGAACAGAACACATCGACCAGTCGTTGATCTGTCTTCAGACGTGATGGCCTCAGTTTCGCCAGCCACAAAATCATGTCTGGAAAAGAAAAGTGCGATTCGGATTTCAATTTTCTCTGACAATTTTACGATCTGTCGTGAGAGAAAGCTCATTCAAAAATGGATTGATGAGGTCTTTGGTATTTTGCTGATTGCCGTGTTCAGCCCTCGGGATATCAGGTAACGTCTTAAAAAGAAATGACTTTGCCCTCTGTTGACCGGAATCAGATAGTCTGAAGTTTATTCAAATATGACGTGTGATTTGGATTAAAATGCGAGTTTATTTCACGTGGGTGTAAGTAAATCCGCAGATGTAAATGTTTATTCTCCCATTCGTGTCTCACGTAATTAGGCCGATTGAACAGATATGTGTCAAGTTATCTGATGAATGCTAGTATTATGTTCAGAATGTTAAGGACACGCATCTTTTCTTTAAAGCAATTAACAATTTCACTGCATTCAGGAAAACAAGAAATTGACTTTTTACTTCATGATCATCACTATTATAATATACACTACTGTGAGCCAGGGTATTTGGGTCTCATTTTTTATTTGGAAGACTACATATCGTATGTTTGTCCGGTTTCCGTTTGTTTTCTCTCTTTTATTTCCTTTTGTTTTCTTTTTGACAATTTGTGATATTTATATCAACCTTAACTCCTGTTCAAATATGTTCATTCTGTCCACACGGTCATTACTTTCATTCATCACCATTTTATAATGGTCATCATCGTCTTCTTCTTCTTCTTCTTCTTCTTCTTCTTCTCCTGCTCCTGCTCCTGCTCCTCCTCCTCTTCCTCCTCCTCTTTCCTCGTCCTCCTCCTCCTCCTCCCTCCTCCTCCTCCTCTTCTTCGTGTTCTCCTTTTCTTTTTTTTTTCTTTTTCTTTTTTTTTTCTCTTTCTTTTCAGGCTCCGGTTTCTTGGAATAAGCTTCCCCAATATCTTTTGCGTAGTTTAAACTCTCGGGTCTTTCCCCTTGGATAAAGGGACAAACCCAGGCTCGGGGACGATACAACCACCCTGGGGAGCAAACCCACATTGAAACCCACTGCCAGAAAATTTTCGGGAAAACAGAATTAACCCCTGCAAATAATTTGAAAGGGGAAAGGGTTTTAATTATTTTGAAAAGGTTCCCTTTGGCTTGAATGGGTTTGCCGGGGAAAAGGGAAAAATCTCATGGCCGGGAAACCCTATTGCATGGGACTGGGTAAATTAAGGAGTTTAAACCCTTTGGGGTTTTCCAGTGCACATTGGGTTTCCAGTGCACTAGCAGGGGGGGGGGGGGTGGGTGGGGGGGTTGGGGGGGGGGGGGTGGTAGGGGGGGGATTTCTTCCAGGTCATCTCTTTTCCCAAAAAGAGATGAACCCCCCTTAAAATATCGGGAGTTGTAAATTTACGATTCTTTTTTTGATGTTACTTGCGGCGGGGGGGGGGGGGGGGGGGGGGGGGGGGGGGGGGGGAACCCCTGGTAAAGAATTTATCGATTCGAAGAGAAAGGTTTGGTGAATATGCGTTTGGGGTTGTGTATGTGTGTGTGTGTGTGTGTTGTGTTTGTTTTGTGTGGTGTGTGTGAGGGCGCTTTAAAAGTGTGTGAGTGTGTTCTTGTTGTTGTGTGTGTGTGTGTGTGTGTGTGTGTGTGAGAGGAGAGAGAGAGGAGAGGGGAGAAGAGAGAAGGAGGAGGTGAGAGGAGGGGAACTTTGACATTTTGGGATGAGAGGGAGAGAGAGAGGGGAGAGGGTAGTGAAGAGAGGGAAGAGAGAGAGAGAGAGAGACTTTTGACACTTTATTTTTATTGTCTTCCCAAAAGAGGTTTTTTGGCAAGGGGGGAGGGGGGGGGTTAACGGGAACAATTTTTTTTTCCCTTTCCCTTTTCCTGTAAAACAAATAGAAATATTCTTTCCTAGTGTGAAATAAAAATAAAAGGGTTAAACAAAAAAAAAATTTATAAATTCGTAAAATTTCCTTATGTCCTCACGCACAGGATTTAATCCCAGTAATTTAAAAAAAACCCTTAAGACTAAATCGATTTCCCCCACCCCAACCCAAATGTGGCTTTGTATCTTACTGATCTCCCCATACGCGTTTGAAGGGTATTATTCTTTAATATTATCTTTTTTAATGCATTATTTTAAAATTTTCCCCTTTCCCCTTCATTGTCAAATTCCCGCGATAAATTTCGCTATGTTTTTTTTTCCCAATTTTTTCATAAAAAGCTGAAAATAACAAGAAGCGAATTTTGTCTTTTCGCTATATCAATTAAAAAACCATAAACCAATTTGCCGAAATTAATTAGGGAGCAGTGGGGCCTATATAGGGGAACAGAAAGTTTTCCCTTTGTAATCAAAAATGTGTCTACAGGAGGAAAAGGAGTTTTCTGTGGATGGGTCGCATTCAAACCTTCTTTTGTTCGCATTAAAACCAAAATTTCTCGAGCTAAATTTTGGGTTTAATTTGGGGGTTTTTTAGATCTTTAATTTATTTTGATAAAGGGGAGAGAGAGAGAAGAGAGAGAGAGAGGAGAGAGGAGAGACTCCAGTTTTACGTAATCGCATCCCAGAAAGTCTCATGCAAAGGGCCCTTCATCCCCCGGCCAACCCCCCCCCCTTTCCCAAACCCGGTCCCCTTTACACATTTGCGTTACCCCCCCTCCCCTATTTTAAAAGAGGGGGAAAAAAAAAAAAGGGGGGGGGGGGGCATTATTAGCATGTCTTTTTTTGGGGCAAAGATTTAAAAGGGCGCGGGGAACGAAAAACCCCAGTAATTGCCGTTGCGGGAAAGAAAAAAAAGGACATGTTTCCCAGTCCCGTTTTTGCCGGACACCGGACACCCCAAGCCCGACCTTTAACCCTGGTCTGGATTCTCAAGGTACAAAAATGAATTTACTGAGGGTCGTTTACAGTCTCTATACCCTTTTTTGGGTTTTTACAGAGTCCCAGGGCTTCAAGGAACATTAAGGAGGAAAAAAAGATTGCATTTGAATAATCATTTTAATCAATGTATCATGTGTCAGAAAACTGTGTTTGGTATTTAGAAAATCCTTAATCAGATGTTATTGTTCAGAAATCTGTGTTTGGTATTGCTTTTCCCTGGGGTGGGGGGGGGGGTGGGCGTGTGTAAAAAAGAAGAGTTCTCTGGGTTAAAAAGGGTTTATGTATTATGAGTCTCTTTTTTATTTCATCATCATCATCATCATCATCTGTCATCTTATCTTTTCATATCTTTATCGCCGTCATCATTATTATTATTGTTTTTATTTTTAAATTTTTCGTCTTCTTCTTTTTTATTTTTATGCTTTTGTGCTTTTGGTTTTGTGCGTTCGTTTTTGCGTTTACGCGCGTGGGTTTTTGGTTTTTGGTTGAGTTTGCCCTTTGTGGGTGTGGGGTGGGGGGGGGGGGGGGGGGGGGGGGGGGGGGGCTCCCCTTTTGCATGTTTTAAATTGTACTCCCTGCAGTGTTCAAAGAAATTGGAGGGGGGTGGGTGGGTGGGGATGGTGGGGTTGGGTTTTTTTTTTTCCCAAATTCTTGTCGAGGGTTTTGGCATAAAAGTTGTGTGTGTTGGGGGTGGCGGGTGAGGGGGGGGGGGGGGGGGGGAAAAGGAGGGGTGTGTGTGTTTGGGGGGGGGGGGGGTGGCTTTGCAAACTTTTAGTGCTTTTCTTTGTTATTTTTGGTTTTTTTGCCTTTTTTTTCATTTTTGAGCAAGCTTAAGGAGACTTATTTTTTCCCTGTATTGTGAAAACGCTCTGAGGTGGTCTTTTTCTCATCGAAAAAGCGCTTTTTTAAGCTTTGTTTTTTTATTTTTATTATTATTATTTTATTTTTATTATTTTTTTTTTTTTTAATTTTTATTTTTTATTTTTCCACATTTTATGCCCAAAGACGCGATGACGGCGATGGGCTTTGGTGTTGATGATGATTGATGATGATGATGATATGATGGGTCTTTTTTTTCACGCTTTTCAAAGTATCGGGGTTCTTTTTTTTTTGTTTTATTTTTTTCGGACCCCCTTTTCCCTATTTTTTTGTTTTATTACCCTTTTCTTTTTTTTCAAAAAAAATTAATTTTGTTTATCTTGGTTTTTGATTTTTTTTTTGTTTGGTAGGGTTCCCCTTTGTGGGGTGTGTGTGGTTTTGTGTGTGTGTGGGGTTGTGTTTGTGTGTTTTGTGTTGTTTGTGGTTCCCTTCTTTGCTTCCCTTTCCCTTTTTTTTTAAGATTTTTTTTTTGTTTTGGTTTTTTTTTTAATATCTTTCACGTTTTAACCCCTTTCCCTTTCCCTTCCCCTTTAAACACCCCCTTTTTCTCAACATTCCTGTTTTAGGTATCCCAAACAAGATCGGTATTTCCGCTCCCCTTGCAGGAAATTGGGGGCTGTTGGTGTTGGCTTTCCACTTGACCCCCCCCCCCCCCCCCCCCCCCCCCCCCCCCCCCCCCCCCCCCCCCCCCCCCCCCCCCCCCCCCCTTGTATTCCTCGTTGGGAAACCCCCTTGCAGGGGTTCCAGGGTTTATGTGGATGTTTTATCAAGGGAATGGAGGACTGTGCAGATTTGTTTCCCCTGGGAATTTCAATCAACGGGGTTGGGACAAAATTTTTGAGCTTAAGTGTGGTTTAATTGCATCGCCCAAAATTGAAACTGCATTTGTTTATTTCAAGATCCGTCACTTGACAGAAAAAATTTTTGACATGCAGAGATTCTTGAAATTTCGGGCGAAGGACAGAGTCTTTATCGGTTTTTTTGTTGTTTTTTTGTTGTTGTTGTTTTGGTCTTAAATCCAACAGGGCTTTGTTTTTCAAAAGTTTAGAGGTTTATCAGTGGCATAAATTTTCTAATTAAATTTTTTTTTCGGCCCAGAAGAAATATGCCAGGGGCACAGAAATAAGAAACCCTAACCCCGAAAATTTTGGGCCCTTTAAACTCAAGAACGTACTAAATTCTTTTCACGTTTATTTCGCAGAAACATCTGCGTTTTCCTTGCGTTTTCTTGGGCCCCACCCAAAACGTGAAAAATCAACAGCTTTCCCAAAATGAGGGAGTATTTGTGGGTGGACTGAAGTGAAAGAATTCTCCGATTTATAGTCCACAGTAAACCAACACCCCCGTAATAGAAAAAAATGCCTTGGGAAATACCCTTGGAAAAAATTTAAAAAATTTTGATTTGTGGTTTCCCCCCTTAAATCGAATTAAACGTGTGCAAAAGTTGCTATACCCGCCCAAAAGGGCACACCCCAAAAAAACCACACAACCCCAACACACCACACACACACCCCAATTTTATATTTATAATTTTATATATATATATTTTATATTATAAATATTATATTAATTTTTTATATATTTATATATAGCTTTTTATATTTTTTACTTTTTTAAAGAAAAAGAGCTTGTTTTGCTCTTTCAAGATTTTCTTTTGCTTCTTAGATGGCCCTTTGGTTGGTTTTTTGAAAACTGACAAAACATACTACGGTTTTTGCCCACCAGCCTTTTTTGGGATTGCATTCTTCTTAAAAATGAAAAGGCAGAGGAGTCAAATTAAAACTTTCAGCGGTCCCTGAGGAGAAACAACCAAGTTTCGAAATATCGGTATATGACCAGGAGTTATATGTTAGTGAGTTTCCCTCCCTATGGGAGGATGTCTCCCCCTTGGAGAATATAAGCTTGCTGAAGGCTCATTTTGAGAAGCATTTTTTTAAATTTTTTTCCCCCCTTCACCCACTCATGCACATACTGTTAGTTAGGCAGAATCATCTACCACTGCAGATATAAATGCGTATCTCCCCCTATTTCTTCAATCTAAGACATAAGAGCAAGCTTTGTTTATAATTCAATTTTTCTTGCAGTCATTGCAACACCAAGCTGCTCTGTAAGTTGCTGGAACGGTGCTCGGTACTTTATCCTTGGAATTTATTAGTTTGTTGTATTTTAGTCCCTTGCGGATTCATTCCAAGAACTGGCCCTCAGCATTGTGTCTTCTTTTTATATTTTCTACTTTTTACAAGAAAATGTAGCTTGTTTGCTCTTTCATGATTTTCTTTTGCTTCTTAGATGGCACCTTTGGTTGGTTTTTTGAAAATTCGACAAACATACTACGGTATTGCACACCAGCCTTTTCTGGGATTGCATTCTTCTTAAAACTGAAAAGGCAGAGGAGTCAAATTACCACTTTCCGCGGTCACTGAGGAGAAACAACCAAGTTTCGAAATATCGGTATATGACCAGGAGTTATATGTTAGTGAGTTTCCCTCCCTATGGGAGGATGTCTCGCCTTGGAGAATATAAGCTTGCTGAAGGCTCATTTTGAGAAGCATTTATTTTATTTTTTCACCCACTCATGCACATAATGTTAGTTAGGCAGAATCACCTACCACTGCAGATATGAATGCGTATCTCCCCCTATTTCTTCAATCTAAGACATAAGAGCAAGCTTTGTTTATAATTATATATATATATATATATATATATATATATATATATATATATATATATCAGTATATTTAAAATGCCTAAAACAATTTTTTAAGTGCTCAACCCTTGGGGAGCAACATTAGTTAAAACAAGTTAAAAGAGGAATCTTAAAACTATCTACAAATTTGTTTCAAGCGTGTTGCGCTGTCATCAGGATGGTTTTTGGTTTGCCCACCGCCGATGTTATATAGCGTGTGGGCTCCCCTTTGCGGTTGTTTGCACGTGCGGATTGGCTGCACGTGTTTTTGGGGGGCTTTCAGGTTTTTGTTTTGGGTGTGTTCACTAACAACGATTTCCATTTATGCCTGCAGTTGTTTACTATTTCTGTTTTGGTGTTTTAAAGTTGCTAAGTGTGGTTTGCATAGTATTAACCATTTTTCAGTTAAACATAGGTTGCACCTTTTTGAAACATTGCTGTATGGTGATGCTCTTTTTATGATTTTCCAGGATATATTGTAGCTTGTTTTTGCGTCTTTAAATTTCCAGATATATTTGCTCAGTTCTGTTTGGTTTTTTATTTTTTCTTTATTAATGACTGTTTGTGGTTTGCATATCTGGTTTTGAAGTGGTTTTCAGTGATCCCTATGTATGTTTCTTTTTCATTTTCTGATGTCACAGTAGCCTGGTATACAATGTTGTTGTGAAGACATTTATTGTTTAGTGGGCACTGCTCCTTTCTGGTGCAATTGCAAGATTTCCTTTCTTCACCTTCTTTGCTGTGTTGATTTTCATTTTGTTGGATGCGTCAATTAGGTTTTTGAGGTTGGGCATACATGAGTACGATAGTTTGACAGTGTTTTTGTTAAATATTTGGACAGTTTGTGTTCTTTTGGAAATGAAGTTGTTAGGATTTTGAAGAATTCTTTCCCTATCTTTGTTTTGAGTTTCCCGTCGTATGGGGGGGTTATACCATATGATTTTTCTTTTCCTATTTTTCTTGCTTTTATTTGTGTTGTTGTCTGGGTTATATTGTATTTGTAATTGTATCCACTTGTTTGTAGTGCCTCCTGGTATTCTACTGCTGCATTGTTGAACACTCTCTCACTGCATGACAGGTTTGATAGTCTCTTGTTTATGCCATGGGTATGGTCTTTAAATAGATGGTGGATGGTTACTTTTGGTGTGTACATAAAGAGGTGTATCGTTGGGTTTCTTGTATGGTTTATATATGTGATTGTTGAGATCCAGTGTTATGTCTAAGTAGTTCACTACCTTTTGTTTGCTTCAATGGTAATCTTTAAGTTGTGGTTTTGGAAGATTTTGCATAGTTCTTTCTTCTTGTTTTCGATGGTTCTTGGATTGTTGGTTAGTGCAGCAAGGCCATCGTCTCTGTATAGTCGACTTGTTTTCCGAGTTTTTTCTTGATGTTGGACAGCATGAATAGTCCGACCAGTTCACATGTTTCTGCACCATCATATGATCCCATGGTTACGTCGAATGTTGAGTTTCTGTTGGTTTTCCTGATCCAGGTTTCATTTTTTGCTGTTTTAGTAATGTTTTCTTGGTGTGGATAATGATTTCCATTTCTGACCCTGTTATGTCTGTGTGGTTACTGGCAAACTTCAGGGCTTTGGTGATGTAGTTCCTCATCTATAGATGGGTAAAAGTCTACTATGTCAAATGTGATGAATACTGTATTACTTTGTTTATTGAGTTTTTTGAACCATTGGATAACTTCGTATGTGTTCTTCCAGAGGTTGTATTCAGAGTTTGATTTTACGTTCTTTATTATTTTTTCCAGAATTTTCTTGCTTATTTTGCCTAATTCAGATTTAGATGGGTTTATTAGTCTACATGTTGGATTGTTATGAAAATTGGGCTTGTGGTCTTTGAGTGTTATGAAAGCTTCTTTTGTTGCTGTCGCTTCTATCCTGTCACTTAGGTCTATGCGCTCTGCAAATTCTTTTTCTTTTGTGCGGATATTGTCATGTGCGTGTGAGTGCGTGCGTGCGTGCGTGCGTGCGTGCGAGCGTGGGCGTGCGTGCGTGCGAGAGTGCGTGAGTGCGTGCGTACGCGCGCGCGCGCGCGCTCGCGCGTGTGTGTGTGTGTGTGTGTGTGTGTGTGTGTGTGTGTGTGTGTGTGTGTGGGCGCGCGCCCTAATATGTTTGCTTGTGTGGTCTGCGCATTTGTGTATGATACTGATGCATTTGGTGGGAAGATGGGAGGGGAAGGATTTATGTCAGATATAGACTGGCGGAAATGACACAGGGAGTAGCAATTCTATTTTTTTGTCCATGTTCTTTCCTTCCTTTGTTCTCCCTCCCATCCTTGCCCTAAATATTCCCATCTTCATAAACAATCCCTACCCCCACCCCATCCCCCACCCCTCCTCTCCCCTACTCGCATTTCAAACCCTCCTACCCCTCCCCATCCTCCATAAATCCACCCATCCTCTCTAACGTCCTATCCCACCAAGCTCCCATCCTCTTTTTCGCCCCACCCTCCGTCCAGCCTTTAATCTCCCCCTCCTCTTAAACTTCCCCAAGCTTCAATGTTCACTCCATAATCTCTCTCTGTCTCTGTCTCTCTCTCTCTCTCTCTCTCTCTCTCTCTCTCTCTCTCTCTCTCTCTCTCTCTCTCTCTCTGTGTGTCTGTCTCAGTCTCTGTCTCTCTCTCTGTGTCTCTGTCTCTCTCTCTCTGTCTCTGTCTCTGTCTCACTCTCTCTCACTCTCTCTCTCTCTCTCTGTCGAGGGGTCACTTCCGGCACGCAGCAAGTAAACATTAATAGTCGGGAGCTCCAGAATCAAGTGGAAATTGTGAGGTCTGCAGTTGTTTTTGCGAGGTGTCAGTGTGTAATCAACATTATGCCAGCGGTGCCTCTTTCTTTTCGTGCCGTATGTGGTGGATTTGTGGCCGTATTTCTTGCATTCATGCATCGACGCGATTTGAAAAAGGCCGCCTTATTCTGTCGGACATTAAGGATTCGTACGTGGCAAAGCGGTGTCGCAGTCGGGTTGATCCTCTCTCTGTTGTACTACGGACTTTTACTACAGCGTTGTGGTGACGTTGAGCTAAACCCTGGACCTGTTACTGGCAGCAAAGCAGCAGACCTGAGGCAGACCAGACTGAAGAGCGCCAGCGGAGGTTCACCGGCATCCCACACCTCTCCGTCTCGGACAGCTGCAGAGCCCACTCTCCGTGATGTCATGTCTTCCATGGGGGACCTGAACTGTAAGTTTGATGGCATGAAAGCTGACATGAGGGACATGAAGAGATGTATGCTGGACTGCATGACGAGGTCTTATCCCTGAAGAAGGAGGTCATCGATCTAAGGCGTGATAATGAAAACTTGAAGGCGGAGAATGACAGACTGCACGAACAGATGCAGAAACTTGAGCGAAAGACTGATGACTTAGAATGTCGCTCTAAGAGGAACAAGTGATTTTTTATGGCATTCCCAGGAGAGACCAGGAAACCAGGCAGGACTGTGAGGGCCTTGTACACGATTTATTGACTGACCAATTAGAACTGTCAAGGGATGTAGAATTCGACAGGCTCCACAGGTTGAACGGGAAACCGGACTCTCCAGTCATTGGTCGTTGTACATTTTTTAAGGATAAGGAAGCCATCTGGGTGCCAGGCACAAGTTGAAAGGCACTAAAGTGTTTGTTGGAGAAGATTTCTCCCAGCGCGTGAGAGAAGTGCGCAAAAAACTTGTTCCTCATCTGAAAGTTGCCAAAAAAGAAAATAAAAAAGTGTCAATGATCTTTGATCACTTGGTCATCGAGGGTAAAAAGTATTACTTAGACCAGGACAGTAATTTGAAAATGTCTATCTAGGGGTATGGCCGGCCTGTTAAAATAATCCCCAAACAATGTAATTCATCAAAACTGTACCTGATTCAAAATGTTGAGGGGAAGGAAAAATATGCATCACCGTTTAGAGGGGAAGGTGAGGATGGCACAACACGTGCAGCTCGGGTTGTGACGGGTGACACAGCTGTGTCAACTCTCCTGTAAACTGTCACGTTCACGACAGAAATTGTGCGTGCAATGTGTCGTTAAACCGTACACATTCAGATGTTTTTACTGTGGTCGGAAAACATGTACGTGATGACATATTGAATGTTGATCTCGCACATAATGAAAGAATGAATGAAAGTGTGTTTCCTTTTGTGATTGATGAATATCCTTCTTCTAACTTTTGTGTGCATGATGAAAGTGTGGTTGAAAACAATCTTTCTTCTTCTTTGAACACATGTTTTTCCTGTAAAGCTCCTGTATACAATGAAGGACTGGTGGAAAGCGCTATATCTCTTTTAACGAACGAACGCCAATCTTCTGATGTCAGCATAAACAATGAAAGAATGAATGGAGGTGCTGTTTTGGTTCATCAACTGAGTGCCTTTCTTCTAAACTTAGAACACATAATGAAAGAGTGAATGAAAGTGTGAATGAAGAGGATTTGATCTCATCATCGTATGGGTGTTTTCTATCAGAAGGTTTTGTACATAACAAGATTTTGTCATCTCAAACATGGAATCAAAGCGTCCCTTCCGAAGTTTGTGTACATGATTTAAGAGACGATGAAGATGATTCATCTTTCACGTGGAACGATTGTTTTTCTTCTTGTACAGATATTCAGACACCAAGTTTGGCGAATGAAAAGGTTAATGTAATGGCTGATAATAGAAGGAATATAGCAGCTGTGAATGATGAGAATGATTTTACAGAAAGCCGTTTGTGACATGAATTTGACTGATGTGAACGGAAAACATGTATCATTTTTACATTGGAATGTGAATGGCCTGCTTTCTAAGTTGTCTGATAAAGCATTTGTTTCATACATAACGTCTTTTGATTTAGTTTGTTTAGTAGAAACGTTCGTTGAAAGTCTGCATTCAAATGTTTTTAGTAATCATAAAGTTTTCTCTAAACCTGCTGTTCAGTTTACAAAACATGGAAGACGATCGGGAGGAGTTATATGTCTTGTCAAAAAGGAATTTTTGCCCTTCGTACAAGAGGTACCGACTGACCTAAATAATACCATTATGTTCAATATTTCTAAGGTGTATTTGGTTTTTCTAAGAATGTTCTCTTTGTATGTACATATGTACCTCCGGAAAATTCACCATACTATGCTTTCTATGATACTGATAATGGCATAACTGATTTGGAAAATTGCCTTTCTGATGTTATGCTCAGAATACCTGAAGTGTATGTACTTCTGGCTGGAGATCTAAATAGTAGAATTTCTAACATTTGTCAAGAATTTCCAACAGAAAAATGTACTTTCAGTTTACACAATGGAACCCTCGTTAACAGATGTTCTGAAGACAATACATTGAACAGGTATGGAAAGCTGTTATTAAACATGTGTACCGCGTTAGATCTATGTATTTTAAATGGCGTGTGTGACGGTGACCGTCAAGGTTGTTTCACATATATTTCAGAGACAGGGAACAGTGTGAATGATTATTTCATAACTTCCTATGACATGTTTACTGTTATCAATCTATCATGCAACCTCTGTGTGAATGAACGGATTGAGTCTGACCATCTACCTCTAGTGCTCAATATTAACTTACTCCCTGAAGTAAGAAATGAGAAAGGCGTTTAAGTGCAACATACAGCTTCTTGATATGTATAAATGGCAAGATGAATATGCTAATATTTTCCATAATCTAATAAATAGTCGGCATGCATTATTAATGCTGAAGGAAGCTGTCAACTTGATCGATGATGATGTTAACGCTGCTTTAAATATATTTAACGCTTGTGTAAAAGAACAGGCAGAATGCATGAGAAACAAATAAGATTAAATAATATTCAGAAGGATGATTGGTTTGATCATGAATGTCATAGAACCAAAAAAGACGTGAAGCAACTCCTTAGAATATCTAGAAGGACGTTAGACGATAAAGACAGAGACATTTATTGTAAAGCTCGAAGAGAATATAAAAACCTTTTAAAGACCAAAGAGAATGAGTATAATTCTACTTTATTATGCAGTTTAGTTGACTCAGTCAAAAATCAGCGAGAGTTCTGGAAGCATTTGCGCAAAATATCAGTTAGACATAGTAATACTTGTAACAATATTTCTGTTTAAAAGATTGGTATCAGCATTTCAAAGAACTTCTCGAAGACGATACTGAAGAAGACGTAGAAGAATCTGATGAAGAAGGTACTTTTCTCGATATCAATAGCGATGCAAGTTTCCTCGATTTTCCGATCTCTAGAATAGAAGTAATTTTTGCAATTAGAAAACTCAAGAACAGAAAAGCTGCAGGCCCTGATGGCATAGTTGGAGAATTATATAAAAATGCTGGAAACGCCGTAATTGATTTCTTCGTCAGATTTTTTAATGCACTTTTTGACAGAGGGGTATTTCCTGATAACGGACAAAATCAATTATACTGCCTTTATTTAAGAAAGGTGAAGTCAATGATCCAAACAATTATAGGGCATATCACTGTGTGATATAAGTAGTAAGTTATATAGTTCTATAATTAACTGTAGATTGCAAGAATGGGTTGAACATAATAATAGTACAGGTGAGTGGCAAGCGGGTTTTAAGAAAGGTTATTCAACTATCGATCAAATGTTTACACTTTGGCAATTATACAGAAACAGTTTTCATGGAATCGCAAATTGTACGTAGCCTTTATTGACTTCGAAAAGGCATTCGATTCAGTGTCTAGAAAACTGCTTTGGCCAATACTTCAAAAGAACGGGATAAAGGGTAAGATGCATCGTTGTATTAAGAGCATGTAATTATTGTGTGAAAGCAAAGGTCAGGTGTGGTGGAAATTTCACAAATTACATAGTTTGTACAAAAGGTGTTAAGCAAGGAGATGCGTGTAGCCCTGTTTTGTTTTCCTTATTTATTAACGAATTGGCACAAGAAATAATAGAGAAGGGAAGGCATGGAGCAACCCTGTCTCCAGATGTAGCTGAATTATTTATTTTGCTATTGGCAGATGATATAGCTTTGTTGTCAGAACCCAGTGGGCCTTCAGACCCAGTTGAACAATTTGTGTAATGCAGCATCAGACTTCATCTTAAGGTAAATATGAAAAAGAGCAAAATCGTCGTATTTCGAAAAGGGGGTTTCCTGGCAGCAAGAGAGAGATGGTCTTTTAATGGGGACCAAATGGCTGTTGTTAATTGTTATAAATATCTTGGTATTTATTTTTCAACACGGCTTAGTTTTGTGGCTGCTTGTACAGATCTTGCAAGCAGGGCAAGAAATGCTCTTCTATGCGTTCTGCAAAGATTGTACGTACTTAAGAATAATTCACTTAAAGTATTGTTAAAGATATTTGATACTCAGGTGCAACCCATTGCCTCTATGGTGCTGAATTGTGGGGATTGGATGCTGCCGCTGTCCATATTGAAAAAGTTCATTTGTATGCTCTAAAAAAAATTTTAGGCGTCCACGTTAAAACACCTAATGATTTAGTTTATGGAGATACTGGACGTCATCCTATTTATATAAATTCGCGTGTGCAGTGTATCAGATACTGGCTGAAGATATCACGGATGAATGATAGTAGGTTACCTTTGAAGGCTTACAAAATGTTATTCTGGTTAGATACACGTGGTAAATCCACGTGGGCGTCAGGTGTTCGTAAGATACTATTTCAAAATGGTTTTTGGGTTTGTATGGCTGAATCAGGTGTGGGAAAATGTGAAATGTTTTTTGCAAGTATTTCGTCAAAGACTTATTGATAACAGATGGCAAAACTGGCATGAACATATTCAGGAAAGTGTTTTGGTTTTCATGGTACAGAACATTTAAGTCGTTTAATAATTGTGAAACGTAAACTATCACTCGATATTGACAGACATATTAAGAATTACATGACAAAGTTCAGATTTGGGTTTCAGATATAGCAGTACATCGTAAAAGGTATAATGGAGTTCAGGATGACAGTTTCATATGCCCACTATGTCAGAAGGTAAACGATGACGAACTACACTTTTTGTTCCCCTGCCCTGCTCTCAGTGATCTACGGCAGGAATATATTCCATCCAAATATTGTGCAAACCCATGTCAGTTCCGTATGAGTCTATTTAAAGACGAACAGAAATCAAAGTATTGTGAGGAATTTGTGCATATATTTGTATAGAGCCTTTAAGAGGCGATCTGTTGTGCTCAGCTAATAAATGTAGTGTTATGTCGATGTTATATAAATTTGCTAAGTCGACGTTAGTATCTGAGTCAGTAGATTGTACTTCGTGCACTTGTACAACAGATTGTACTCCACGCATTCATGTTTTTTGTATCATTTTTATGCATTATTTTGTTGCTGTTGTTGTAATCACCATGCAAGGTATTGTAAGTAATCCCCCTTCAGAAGGGGCTGTGGCCTATCTGAATAAATTTCATTTCATTTCATTTCATTTCTCTCTCTCTGTCATCCCCATCCAACCCACGCGCGCCTAACTGATATAAAACATCACGGTTGTTGTTTCATCCTGTTTATGTGAGCGTGTGTGTGTGTGTGTGTGTGTGGTGTGTGTGTGTGTGTGTGTGTGTGTGTGTGTGTGCGCGCGCGCGCGCGTGCGTGCGTGCGTGCGTGCGTGCGTGCGAGAGTGCGTGCGTGCGTGCGTGCGTGCGTGCGTGCGCGCGTGTGTGTGTGTGTGTGTGTGTGTGTGTGTGTGTGTGTGTGTGTGTGTGTGTGTGTTCGTGTACACACACGTTCGTGTGTTTACGAGCAGGTGGGCGTTTACGCATTGGATCACCGCAATTCAACAGGTAACCAGTGTTTCTCCTGCTCAGTTTGTTGTACTTCATTCCAGTGTAACATGCACCTTTTTCTTCCTCTGAAAGTGGAACACGTCTCTCTCTCTCTCTCTCTCTCTCTCTCTCTCTCTCTCTCTCTCTCTCTCTCTCTCTCTCTCTCTCTCGATGTGCGTGAGTATGCGTGCGTGCGTGCGTGCGTGTGTGTGCATGAATGTGTGTGTGTGTGTGTGTGTGTGTGTGTGTGTGTGTGTGTGTGTGTGTGTGTGTGCTCGCGCGCGCGCGCGTATAAGAGAGAGAGGAGGGGAGAGAGAGAGAAGAGAGAGAGAGAGAGAGAGAGAGAGAGAGAGAGAGAGAGAGAGAGAGAGAGAGAGAGCATTGTTTTCACTTTTACCCTCGTATGATCTTTACAATACCATTCGTTTGTGTTTCCTCCATATATTGTCAAAGCCTGAACTAGCAGGAAGCACTGTTTGCCCTGCCTTCACTCTGCCTTTTCTCTTCTCAATGTCACTAGCAAGGATCATTACACTCTGGCAGCACTGCCACAAGATACAAATAGCCATGGTAAAAAGAATAAAAACAACAATACGGAACAAGCAAGAAAAGGGGATAGGGAAGAAAGTCTTACGAATTTAAAAGAGACTGTATGAGAACTCAAAGACCACGAAAGAAACTGAATTGAAAAAAAAAAAAAAACGAAGTTGAAAATAAAATGAGGCAGGGAACAGTAAACAAATAAGGAATAAACAATAAACAAGAAGGGTAAGTCTATTTGTTTATTGCTAATTGAAAAAAAAAAAGAGAAAGGCACGCTAAATAACCAACGTGAAAAAAAAATGCTGGAATATGATTGAGAAATCGGAAGAGGAAGGAAAGGATGAGAGAAACAGGACGGCAGTGTGGAAAGGAAGGAGTGAGGGGATAGGCTGAAGAAGGTAAAAAAAAAAGAAGAAGAAGACGAAGAAAGAAACGTTGGATCCATTAATGGATGGAAGCCACAGAAAATGCCAAGATGTTGGTAATTATGGAGAAACATGCCGAGGGGCAGTGGAGTGTTAGGGGTGTGTTGGGCGGGGGATGGGGGGTGGAGTGGGGGGTGGGGGGGGTGGGGGGGGGGGGATCGTAGTGGAGTGGGGATTAAGTGGAAGACATTATGTCTCGGAATTCCTGCCATTCAGGTTGATGTCAGAAACAGTTCTCTTTCCAGCCCCTGGATCACATTGCCACTTGAAGGTTCAAACCACAGAGTCAGTTATTGGTGGGAAGTTTTGGTCCATTGCGCACTTATGGGCTCAGACTGGAGAAGACATGCTGTAGGATTATTTCCCCTTAACACGTGTGTCTCCGACAGTATAGTTAAGTTTACCTTACTGGGTGTCTGTCCTTTAGACATGGGTTATACCGGTGCACAAAATAAAAGAAAAAGTAGCGTTCACCAGCTGTTGATATCCACAAGGGATAGGTGGATTTTAGCTAGGTAATAATAATAATAATAATGAATACTTATATAGCGCCTTTCCTCGGCTAGAGGCCAAGCTCTAAGCGCTTTACAATCCACACTCGTTTACACAACGGGCTGCCTACCGGGGTAGTGCCGACTGAAGAGCTGCCAGCTGGCGCTTCATTCAGTCGTTTCCCGTGTCATCCAGTCAGTATCGTTCAATATCGATCACTCATTTTCCTTACTTCCTTCATTATTTCCATTTCTCACGCAGGGTGCATGCTATGTGTAACGTGTCATCCATACCATACCTTCCGAAAGTTGGTGATGGGATTTTACGTGTGTGCAAGATGTTATGCGTGCGTTCACACACGGAACCTCGGTTTATAGTTTCATTCGTAGGTAAGAAACATTCTCCATGTCACAGGTGCTACCAGCCTGGTCGCCTTGTTTACATTTATAACATGAAGACCATTATGTATTCGAAGTGGTACAACCACTTCGTTTGAAAATATAGAGAAACTGTATTTCAAGGAATCTCTATCTAATGGATTTTAAATAGGCTTGCACCGACAGACTATTTTTGGGTTATTAGAGAGGGTACTTTCTTACACTATTGAAAATCAGAAGCAACGTACTGTGACTTATTTTGACTGTTTCTGAAAAAAATGATTAGAAAAAAATCATAGTTTGATTAGTAATCGTTCTTTGATGGACAACCAATGCTGTAAATCCTTCTCTTTTTGTTCTTTTGTTTTCATCAAGTGCGCATCAGCACATGATAATAACAAGTGCTCTCTCTCTCTCTCTCTCTCTCTCTCTCTCTCTCTCTCTCTCTCTCTCTCTCTCTCTCTCTCTCTCTCTCTCTCTCTCTCTCTTCATCACACCACTCTTCTATGCAAATGTGCTTTGTCCCCATCCTTTCTCTCTCCATCCTCTCATCTCAACTTCCTTCCCCTCCGTCCTAGTCATCTTCTTGTGCTGCCACCTACATCATCACAGACCCTCCAGTAGTCTGGTGTATTGTCATGTATGCTGTACAAAAAAGACGACAGCCAATGTGCTAGTAGTCCGGTACACTGTGGGAACATGTGCCACTACCAAGGACTGAAGACAACATTTCAGTTGGCCGATGCACTGCCAGAACATGTACGCCATATAAAAGACTGTATTCCATATTTCTGTAGGCAGGAGTACATGTACTCCATATACAAAAAAGGGAAATAATAGAAACAACAGACCAGAAAAAAGTATGTAGTCACTTTTAAACTAGTCTGGCACTTGCACGTAGTTCAGTGTTGGAACATTCATTACGCATTCACACGTTGCAAGTTTGCATTAAAAAAATAAAAGAATCCTGGCAAGTCCATTCCCTATTCTATGGTATGCCGATGGTAGTAGTTTAATGTCAGATTGCTTCCTCGCCCAACTCGTCCTCCCCTTGGATGATTATCTTCACATGCTACACCACATGTGATGGATGTGGACATTCAAACTGAATGATTCCTGCAATTTACGCTGTGTGAATGTATGGGGGAAACACAATACATACTGCTGTGAAAATGCTAAAACAAAACCTATTGACAAATTGACTATTCAAATGGCAATCCAGGCAAACAATGAATGTTGTTAAGAAAAGAAAGGTTAAATTCAAAATTAAATTAAATGATGATGATGATGATTATGATGATGATGATGATGATGATGATGATGATGATGACAGAGTGTTCCGTCATCACCACCACCACCACCATCAGTATCATCATCATCATCATCTTTATCATCATCATCATCATCATCATCATCATCATCATCATCATCATCATCATTATCATCATCGATATCATCATCATCATCGTCATCAATATCAAAAGAGATTCCTAATAACACACACCTTACGATCAGATATTTTTCCTGATCACTGCTTTGTTTTTCGTCCTTACAGTTTTCTTCCTGCCTGTGGCTGCATAACGGCCACAGTGAGTTTGGAAACTGTAAATGACACACCAGTAAAATTCTCATGGACAGACTAGAACCCAAACCAGCTCTGGTGCCATAGTGGAAAGGGAGAGAAATGTGTAAAAAGGGAAAGACGGTGCGGAAAGTGGACCATATGAACTTAGTGTAAACCCAACCCCAATCCTGGGACTGGCTATCTCAAAAACTGCCGTCAGCACAGTCAGATGTCTACTGCACACAACAGCAGAACTCTGTCCAAGGGGTCTGAATATGAGCAGGGAAGCATTGTGTGTCTGTGGCAGTAGCTACGTGGCTTGCAATCACTTTCAAAAGTCAAGTTGTCAGTGTGATGGGGAGGGGTAGGAAGTGGGCGGGGGTGGGGGTGGGGGGGGGGGGGGCGTGGGCTTAAAAGTTGGGAC
Source organism: Conus ventricosus (assembly GCA_018398815.1). Classification (NCBI taxonomy): domain Eukaryota; kingdom Metazoa; phylum Mollusca; class Gastropoda; order Neogastropoda; family Conidae; genus Conus; species Conus ventricosus. Next base: position 19,044,436 of record CM031601.1, read on the forward strand.
TGGCTGTCTCTCTGTCTGTCATAAAAGCAGTGATCTGCAACATGTCCTTTCTTTTCCTGTCATTTGCAATTACTGTGTGTTCTGTGCCTGTGCCACTTCACACTTCACCCAAAGCGACACGTTAATAATGCCGGTGTTTTTTTTCCCATTCTTTTGGGATGTGAGGGAGGGGGAGGGAGAACCAGGGTGCGAAGGGGTGATGGGTGGGGAATGGGGACTGGGCAGGGTAATGAAGGGCTTGCGGTGAGACGACATATGGCAGCATGAACGTAATAACTGGGTTGCTCTCTCTCTCTCTCCTCTCTCTCTCTCCTCTCTCTCTCTCTCTCCTTCTCCTCTCTCTCTCTTCTCTCTCTCTGTGCTAGTGAATGAAGATTCGATTGTTCATGTTGTAGATTCCATGCAGAAACAGAGACACACTTCATCTTCTCTTGTCCAAGATATCAGGAAATTAGAAAATTGTACATCGAAAAAAAGAAAAAGAAGAAGAAGAAAGAAAAAGATAAACCTTCTTGCAAACAATAGCAAATCTATACAAATAAAACTTACAACAGGCGATTATTACGCCTTTCGAATTAGAAAGAGATAATGATGATAATGATTATAACAATAATAATGAGAATAACAACAACAACAATAATAATAATAATAATAATAATAATAATAATAATAATAATAATAATAATAAGCTTTGTTATCATTATTATTATTATCATCATTTTTGGTTCTTCTTCTTTTTCTTCTTCGTATCAGTATTACAATCATTATTATGGTCATTATTATTGTCATTTTTATCATTATTGTTATTGTTATTATTATTGTCATTTTATCATTATAATTATCATTATCATTATTACCGTTACCATTATTACTGTCATTAATATAATTGTTATTATCATTATTATTATTATTATTATTATTATTATTATTATTATTATTATTATTGTTATTATTATTATTATTATTATTATTATTATTATTATTATTATTATATATTATTATTAATTATTGTTATAGCTGTCATTGTCATTGCTATTAGTGTTATTATTGTCATGATTATCATTATTATTACTACTAAAAGCTTATTATCTATATAAGTCTGCTGATGTCAACCTCATTTCATACGGGTCTATAGCCTAATCAATGAAACACGTCAGTGAAGGTGTCAGAGTCGGTGTCAGTGTCATTGTCAGTCTCTCTCTCTCTCTCTCTCTCTCTCTCTCTTCTCTCCTCCTCTCTCTCTCTCTCTCTCCTCTCTCTCTCTCTCTCTCTCTCTCATGTACATAGCCAAAACAAAATTTAAAAAATAAGAAAAAGAATGAACCCTGTGAATCACAACATGTATTGTGCACAAACAATCCATGAAGTGATATCGACACGTGCCCGCCTCCCACGTCCTTGTCACGAAGAACACTTCACTTTGGGCAGACGCCTTGTACTCTATAGGATGTATTATTACCCCCCCCCCCCCCACCCCCCCCCCCCCAAAAAAAAAAAAAAAAAAAAAAAGAAAAAAAACCCAACAACAACAACAAAACAAAAACCAAAAAGCAAACAAAACAAAACAAAAAACATTCACTGGAGATGACTTTCGAGGAGGATAAAGGATAGTGCTGGTTCGGGTCTAATGTCACACACCAGCCGTCGAGTGCACTGTGCTTTGATTCATACATCTGTAGTTTGGGATACTTGAGTATTACAAAACAGGACTGATTTTGGAACAAACAGGCGTCGATTTAGGGCTACTACAAAAGGCGAAAAATGTGTCTTTTTTTCTCACCCGCCCTGGTTCCATGCGTGGAATGATTACCAAACATTAGGCCGGGTCGATCAAAAACGCGAGGAACTAGCCTTTTTTTTTTTGACATACAGACAGTTTCAGTTTCAGTTTCATCAAGGAGGCGTCACTGCGTGCGAACTAGTCCATATACGCTACACCACATCCACTAAGTTTTGAGACCACATTACGCACGATTTTAAGCTGATGGATAAATGAATAAACACCTAAGATGAAGAGGATTGAAGAAGAGGGTCTCGTGGCTACGACTTAGCAGATGACTGACCTACGCATT
>CM031601.1:19061507-19069007 GCA_018398815.1 Conus ventricosus
TTATTAGTTTGTTGTATTTTAGTCCCTTGCGGATTCATTCCAAGAACTTGCCCTCAGCACTTGTGTCTTAGAGGATATCTTTTTGTATTTTTTTACTTTTCACAAGAAATGTAGTTTGTTTTGCTCTTTTATGATTTTCTTTTGCTTCTTAGATGGCACCTTTGGTTGGTTTTTTGAAAACTCAACAAACATACTACGGTATTGCACACCAACCTTTTCTGGGATTGTATTCTTCTTAAAACTGAAAAGGCAGAGGAGTCAAATTACCACTTTCCGCGGTCACTGAGGAGAAACCACCAAGTTTCGAAATATCGGTATATGACCAGGAGTTATATGTTAGTGAGTTTCCCTCCCTATTGGAGGATGTCTCACCCTTGGAGAATATAAGCTTGCTGAAGGCTCATTTTGAGAAGCATTTATTTTATTTTCCCCATTCACCCACTCAAGCACATACTGTTAGGCGGAATCATCTACCACTGCAGATATGAATGCGTATCTCCCCCTATTTCTTCAATCTAAGACATAAGAGCAAGCTTTGTTTATAATTCAATATATATATATATATAAATATATATATATATATATATATATATATATGAATGCTTATCTCCCCTATTTCTTCACTCTAAGACATAAGAGCAAGCTTTGTTTATAATTGAATATATATATAAAAGGAGAGACGGACACACACCATATATATATGAATACTTATCTCCCCTATTTCTTCACTCTAAGACATAAGAGCAAGATTTGTTTATAATTGAATATATATATATATAAAAGGAGAGACGGACAGACATTGGTGGAGTATGCATCCATGAAAAAGAAATACACGTGCGCCAAGCGCGCGCACACACCCCCCCCCCCCCCCCCCCCCCCCCCCCCCCCCCCCCCGCCTCCACACACACACACACACACACACACACACACACACACACACTTTTTGTTTGTTTTTCGTTTTCTCTCCAGACTCTCCTCACCTTCAGTGCAATGACCAGTTCATCTGCTATAGACAGGATCTGTAATGACACGTATGGTGCTGGGTAAACAAGACTTTGGTAACTAACACAGCAGCGATAGAGAGGCCAGTGTGCCACCATATCACGATAGGGATTACACGCCGTGACATATTGTTGCAATACCCCCTTTGCGTTTCTTTCTGTGCTTTCTGTCAAAGCGGCAAGAAACTTTAGAATCACTGCCACTGCTCCCAACATTATTCCGTCCTGCCTCTTCGATCCTTCCTGATCCCTCTGTGGCATCTGGCCTCTTTTTACAGTGTGTTTCTATCTTCAGGTTGTGGGGTAGGTGGTGAGGAGGGGTGGGGAAGGGGAGGGGGGATGGCATGGGGTGGCGGGGACGACTGACCGAGAAAATGTGAACAAAATCCGACTTCCGTCTTGGCAGGAGACAAAATCAATAGGGTTATTTGGAAGCAATAGCCTACAAAAAGCTAACAAAAAAGTCCAAGCATGTGTGTGTGTGTGTGTGTGTGTGTGTGTGTGTGTGTGTGTGTGTGTGTGTGTGTGTGATTTATTTATTTGTTTTTCTACATGCCCTAATTATGTAACGTTTGTATTTTTGTTATAAATTCAATTATTGTATGTGTATTCAACTATTTTGTTATGCGTTTACTTGTTTATGATTGATCTATGTATGCATGTATTCATTTACATGTACTTACCTCCTTACTTAATTTTTCACTTAATTTGCTAACTACGTGTTTATTTACTTACTTTCTTAGCTACTCACTGACCTACTTACTTGCTTGCTTAGTTTACTTACTTACTTGCGTACTTTCTTACATACTTATTTACTTACTTGCTGACCTACTTAATTCCTTCCCGACTGACTGTCTGAGGGATTGACTGACTGACTGACTTACTTGCTTACTTACTTACAGAAGATAGAATTGCAAAAATAGGATTTCTAAGCAGCCAAACAAAGGAAACAAATAAAGTATGGAAACAGACTGCGCACTAAGAATCATGTCGTCTTGTTCAGGTCGGACAAACAGCGTTCAATACAATAAAACGCGAAGGATGAACAGACGGTCGGGGATCTCTTCAGCCTGGGGCAACAAAACAAACAAACAAACAAAAGCAGAATCGAATTGAGGTCGAGTGATAGAATATGTTGATAATGATGTTGATGATGATGATGATGATGATGATGGGTGATGATGATGATGATAACGACGACGACGACGACGATGAGAACAACAGCAAGAATAATTATGTTTATAATAATAACAATGCTAATACTAATAACAATGAGGAGCAGGAGTAGGAAGATGATGATGATGATGGTGATGATGATGATGATGATGATGATGATGAGAGGAGGAGGAGGAGGAGGAGGAGGAGGAGGAGGAGGAGGAGGATAGTAATAAGAATAATAACAGTAATGATCATAATAATGATGATGATGATGATGGTGGTGATATGTAATAAGGATAATGATAATAACGATAATGATGATGATGATGATAATCATAACAATAATAATAATAACAATAATAATAATAATAATAATAATAATAATAATAATAATAATAATAATAATAATAATAATAATAATAATAACAAGAACTAAAACAACAACGACAACAACAACAGCAACAACAGCGAAAACAGCTTTTACGATGACAACGACTACAGCAGCAGCAGCAGCAGCAGCAACAATAACAACAGCAACAACAACAACAACAACAACAACAAAGAAACAAAACAAACAGCACCACCAACAATAATAACAATAATGATGATGATGATAATGATGATGATGATGATGATGATGATGATGATGATGATGATGATGATGATGATGATGGTGATGCTGATAACAGCATCAAAAAAACAACGAAAATAATAGTACTAACTAGTAGGTGAAAAGGAATGAGCATAATCAGTGTGTAAAACACGAACCGCGCTATTGAAACAGATGGAGAAGAGGAAGGGGGAATGCGTAAGAGAGAAAATATATGGATTTAAAAAAACAGTATGAAAAGATGCGCAGAAACAATGCGGGGTGGGGGTGGGGATGGGGGGTGGGGGGTGAGGGTGGGGGTGGGAAGAACGGAAAATAGCAACATATATGTGACAGTAACCGTGAGTGCATGGTCTTATATGTGTGAGAGTATCACTAACACATTGTGGAGCTCGATTTCATGAAAGTTTTCCACTTTGACATCTCGGCAGCCATTGGTTCTGCCTCCCCAGGGACGTCACTCCAGATTCTACAAAGGGAAGTCACTGTTCATTCACCCAGTGTTCTTATCACGCGAACGTGGAATCGATTCATATCGAATGTTACGTCTCCCTTTCTTTTGAAGCACAGTTTGAAATTACAATTCTAGTTTTCTTTGGTGTTTTCGCTGGTCGACCACTTTTTGTTTGGTAGACTTCGTCACGTGAAGTGTCCACGACGCCTAGTTGTCCTGGCTCGGATCCATCTTCAGCTGGTTCTGCAAATTGCTCATGTTCCGGATGGAATTCGTTGGTTGGGTACCGTTTGATGGGGGCGGGCTTCAGTGGGTGGTGTTATCCGATTCAGTCGCAGGAAACGACGATTTCTTCTGCAATGTATGTCCATCTGATGTCTGAACATGATACGATCGGGGTGTATTGTCATGTTTAGTCACTGCATCTGGTTTCCATGTGTCTTCTTTTGACAGCTGAACAAAGACTTGATCACCAGGTTTCATTGCTGTTAGCGGTGTGCGGAACGATCATAGTACTTTTGTTTCTGTTGAAGTTGCGTCTTTCTGGTAGTGACTTTTCTGGTTCGACTGTTGATGGTTTCAACTGTTGCCCTGTCGCAGGAAGAATTGAACGGAGCTGACAGCCCATCAGAAGTTGAGCAGGCGGTGCCAGATTATTTACTGGTGCTGTCCTGTATTCCAGCAGGGCAAGAAGTGGTTGGGTTCCTTCAGTCTTAGATTTGTTGAGGATCCTTTTGGCAGTTTGTACTGTTTTCTCAGCCAAGCCGTTTGACTGGGGATGTTGAGGGCTGGAAGTTATGTGGCTGAAATCCCATGTTGATGCGAACTTGGCAAACTCTGATGATAGAAACTGGGGTCCGTTATCACTGGTGAAGACTTCTGGTATTCCATGGTGAGCCAAGTGTGTTGCCAGCTTTCTAACGACAGCAGTGGATGTTGCCGCATTCAATTCATCGATTTAAAAACAAAACGAGTTTAATAGTCAACAGTCACCATGTTCCAGGAGAAAAGATCTGTAGCAATTTTCTGCCATTTTCTGGATGGAATTGTCTGGGATATCATGGGTTCTTTTGGATTTGATGATCTGACAGAGGAGCAAGTGGGGCATGCAGAAATCGCGTTGCGTATCTCTGTTGTTTCATGCGTAGTTGCTATTTGAATGGCTTTGTCCATAGGTAAATTATCACCTTCTGTAAGAAGTTTCTCTCGAATTTTCGAACCATCTCATCCGGTTTGTTATAGTTGCAGTCAGTCTTTAACGAGATTTTTCAGATCTGTCACAAAGCTGCAAACGTTTCTCCAATTTGTTGTTTTCTCCCCTGAAAAATGTATCGTGGAAAGACAGTGTTTTTCTTGGGAGCCGTGTGCTCTTTAAACCTTTCAATAGGGGCTGTAATGTTTTCGATCTCTTCTTCAGTTAAATTCCATGAATTGAAAAGATCTCTTCCCTTGTCTCCAATCCATATCAATAAATAGGCAGCTCTTTGTTTTGCATTGCGCTGCCTAAGTGGTCCTCTAAACTCTAAACATGAGGTCTACGAGTTGTTGACATTTCTTCCATTCCTCACAAAGATTCTTGGCATGCCAATTGATGCTGGGGTTTTGCTGCGGTGCAGCCATGATTTAATATAGCAATGCTTTTTTTTTCTTTCTTTTTTTAAAATTAGATCTGCAGACGTCGTTGGCTTGGGCTGTTCCGTACGTAGTTTTCAGTACAGTAGTGTTTCATGACGATCTTGATTAAGCTCAGTTGATCGGTACAAACGGTGTTTGCGATCGATATACTTACATTCTCGTTAACCTAATTTGGTGTTTCTGACACCATCTTATAAGTGTGAGAGTATCAGTAATACATTGTAGAGCTCGAGTTCATGAAAAGTTTTTCACTTTGACATCTCGGCAGCCATTGGTTCTGCCTCCCCAGTGACGTCACTCCAGAATCCACAAAGGGAAGTCACTGTTCATTCACCCAGTGTTCTTATCATACAAATGTGGAATCGATTCATATCGAATGTTACACATGGTAATGTGTCTGTGGAGAGTATTGCAGGCTGGTGCTGTGGGGTGGATAGCATATGCCATTTTTGGATGTTGATGCAAAGCGGACAGAGGTTTCCCAGTTTGTCAGTAAGAAGGGATTCCTGCTCGGTTCACTAATATTTGTCAGTGTGACTGCCAAAGCATTAGAACTTTTACATGGTTGATCATATGTTGGGATGGTTGAAGTGCAGATCGTCTGGTTTGAGTCGATGATGGTGGATGTTGGCCACAAATGCCCGTGCGGCGTGTGTGTGGGGTGTCTCTCATACATAGATCTCACCACTCAATTCGCAGCAAATCTCATTCACGAGGTTGAAGCTTTGACAAGAAAATGTACGAGCCTTTTAAACCATGTGGGATGGTGTCTAGCATGGTCAGAGGTCATGTTTTGCAATTAGGTTTCGAACTGGGACAAACGCTGGGTGATCTGGTTGGGGCCATATTATTCAGTTTTGAGCACACAAGTAGTTATTTGAGATTCTTGTCGCGGCTGAAAGTAATAACGGGTTTTGTTCAAAGGTAAGTTCGTGACCTTGTACTGTGTGTCAGCTGGACTTAAGGATCTTACAGATGGGACGAGAATGCGGGAGGAAGAGGAGACAGGTGTTGGATCTGTCTGTTTCTTTTTTGGCGGCTAGACTCCCAAGACAGTTTGGACACAGCTGTGGTGTGGTTGAGAGCAATAACGACACTGGGGCTTGACGATACTGGGGCATTCCAGGTGGGTGGGACCGCCTACCCCACCCACCCCACCCCAAAAACACACACGCAAACAAAACCCACATAATTATTTGAAAAAAAACACACACACAAACAAAACCCACATAATTATTTGTTGATCTTTTGTTTCAATTTCCGCCTGCAATCTCCCCACTTTGAAACCAAAGTGGCAGGATGTCAAGGACATGCTGGGAGCAGGGAAGATATTGCATTGGGGAGTTGAATGGGGATGAAGTGTAGTAAGGGTAAAGGAGCAGGGAGACAGGATGAAGATGGTGAATCCCACCCACGTCAGACCAAACAGGCGGAACTCGGTCAGTTTACTATAATGTTTTACTTTCAGCGCCCTTAAAGCCAAGTGAAGACGGTGCCTGGAAAGGTAGGAACCAGAATACTATAAATAACGTGACCTAAATAATAATAGCTTAGCAAACTGGTGGTGGAGTGGTCGTAGTTTAAGAATGGCATAAATTGAAGTAAAACAGAAGTAGATAAGGTTTGAAGTGTTTTTACGGAGCAACCTAAACACACTTTTAGTGGAAAAGATACAAGTTTCTCCTACCTCACCAAATCCGATTAAACTGTAATACTGCCGTTAAGTAGCTGGTTTCAGGGAAAATCTGTCAATGTGCGACATACATGGTTCAAGGTACTTGGAGAGTAAATAATTGATCAAGTAGGACCATTAAAAAGCACATCCTGGCTGACAAGACAAGCTGAGTTCAAGTTGGCCGGCGACGAACGCGTGTAAGCTACTACCGGCAATGAAAATAGGTTTAAAGTAATTTAATTCACTTCGATCCGCAGAGATCAATGTTTCACAAGACGACAGAAGCGGCAATTGCGGTACAGCTCAAGGAGTTTTGACGTGTTCGAAAAAAGGGCAGACTGCCGGAATTAAGAAGATTAATCCACTGCAGGGTTCAGATCAGAATCCGGCGCTCCGGAACTGTCGTTTGGAGATACTAGTATTTTCGAAAATTAGATTTTATGATTGATACCCACAGGGGCATACTTATATTAAGCTGTCGCAAAAAGGAAGAGTTTTATGTTATTGTGGCGACTATGCAAGGATAAATGACCATTGCACAGTTTCTGTCTCTGGAATGCGCGCCGCTGTAACCCCTAAGACATGCTATATTAGGAGCTACATAAGAGACCACAGGAATGAAATCGTGGGAACGTATGACAGAAAGAACTATTTAAAACGTGACTGAAGCTGCTTTTGTTAACATTTCATTGTTACATGAAAAATTGGTGGAAGAACAAAGGCCAGCATACAAAATTTATCAAACATTTAAACTGACGATAGGAAAATCAAGATGTGAGTGATACCGTGACAGGAGTAATCGTGCAGAAGACATGATGTCGTTCCCTGGTTTTACTTTCCATACACCTCAACAGGCGCCTCAAATCGAATTGCGGGGGGATAAATCCAAATTTATGTTCTGTTGAAGAAGAGGCAGATGGCGAAAATGAAATGGGGCTGTATCGCTCTCGCTCACACACTGCGAAAG
>CM031601.1:19106507-19123597 GCA_018398815.1 Conus ventricosus
GATACGCTGCTGATGGAAATTAGAGCCAAAACAATTACATACAGTATAAGTAAGAATAAAGACCTGAGAAGGGCTGAACAAACCTTAGAACACGAAATACAGTCCCTTGAGAACAATCTGCATCTGAACGAAGCAGACAGAATGGCCCTAAATGAAAAGAAAACCCAGTTGGCAGAAATTAGGAAATCTAAAATGGAAGGCATTCTGTTGAGATCAAAAGTAAGGTGGGCATTGCAAGGGGAGAAAATAAATAAGTATTTTTGTTCTCTTGAAAACAGACATTATGTGAGTAAGCAGATGTTAAAACTTGTGAAGAACGACGGACATGTTTTATCAGAAACCAATGAAATGTTAGAAGAAACGAAAACTTTTTTTCAAGAACTTTATAAAGAACGTGAATCACAAGATATCAATATGGATAAGTTTAAACAAACAATACCAAAATTAAACAAATCTGAATCTTACAACTTAGAGGGATTTATAACAAAAGAAGAAGCAACAGAAGCATTAAGGAATATGCAGAATGATAAAAGTCCTGGCACAGATGGATTTACGGTGAATTTTTTCAAATTTTTCTGGAAACAACTAGGAGATTTTGTTACTCGTTCTTTAAACGAGAGTTTTTGTAAAGGGGAAATGTCAGTAACACAAAGGGAGGGCGTAATAGTATGTTTACCCAAGGGAGACAAATCTAGGGAATTCATCAATAATTGGAGGCCAATTTCATTGTTAAATGTAACCTACAAAATGGGATCAACATGTATAGCTAACAGAATCAAAACAGTTTTGCCAAAACTAATACATGCAGATCAGACGGGATTTATATCTGGGAGGTATATTGGGGATAACTTGAGAATATTGTATGATATGATATACTAATTGGATCACAAAAATATACCAGGGCTACTAGTTTCCATAGATTTTGAAAAGGCTTTTGATTCAGTTAACTGGAATTACTTGGTAAAAGCCATCAAAAGCTTTGGTTTTGGTGAGGATATTTGTAAATGGATTAGTACTTTTTATAAAAACATCAAACACACCGTAATTGTTAACGGCAAAATGTCTGCAACTTTTCCAGTAAAAAGAGGGTGTCGTCAAGGGGATCCTCTATCACCTTATCTGTTTGTATTATGTGTAGAGTTATTAGCATGCAAAATCAGAAACGATGAGGAAATTAAGGGAACAAAAATATCAGAAACAGAGCTCAAGATAAACCAGTTTGCAGACGATACGTTTTTCACTCTACAAGGAGATAAAAAATCTTACGAAAAACTTTTCGAGTCATTATCAGAATTTGAAAATATTTCGGGGTTAAAATTAAATTTCGAAAAAACTTGTAATGTATGGTTAGGACAGAAGAAGGACTCGAAAATAGTGTACCTAGTCGAAAAACACATGATGTGGAATCCAAGAAAGTTCAAAATTCTTGGAATATGGTTTACAAATGACCTTTCAAAATTAATAGAGCTTAATATATCAGACAAGTTTTTGGAAGTAAAAAGGTTGTTCAAAATTTGGTCCAAACGGATGTGCACACCATTAGGTAAGGTTGCAGTCCTGAAATCTCTTATTTTGTCAAAGCTTGTATACTTGTGGTTGTTGCATCCAAACCCTCCTGATGACATTATAAAACAATTACAAAGCATGTGTTTTGAGTTGTCTGGGATGGGAAGGCTGACAAAATTAAACGAAAATACTCAGTACATGATATTGAAAATGGGGGCATAGGAATACCAAATATTTATGTTTTTATGCAAGCACTGAAATTGTCCTGGATAAGAAAATTAGTAAATAATGATTCAAAGTGGAAGACCATTTAGTAACTCAATGTCCAGAAGTTAACAATATAAAATATTTTGGATCAAAGAGATTCTTGTATAGTAAATGCAACAAGTTTTGGAAAGACGTATTTAAGTCATATGACAATCTGAGCATTCATGTAGATTTAGATAACAACGAAGAAATTATTTCAGAACCTGTCTTCTATAATGATAAATTCAAAATTAACCATTCCCATTTTTTCTACAAACTATGGTCAGAGAAAGGTATATTCTACGTAGGGGATATGATTGACGAAAATGGCAACTTTTTAAGTTATGAAGCCTTTACAACAAAGGTGGGAAGTCCTTTAAATCCTCTACACTATTTTGGATGTGTCCGTGCAGTAAAAGAATATGCAAGGAAAAGAAACATAAAATTTGAAAATAATTACAAGAATGAAAATTGTAAGTTATTGAAAATTATAACAAGTGTCAATAAAGGAGTTAAGATTTACTATAATATTCTTCTTGATAAGTTATGTGTACTTAATATTAAGTCTTTCGTGAACTGGGAACTCAAGCTACATACCGCAGTAGATTGGGAAATCGTATTGAAAATTGCGAGAAAAATAAAAGAAATAAAATTCAGGTGGTTCCAATTGAAAATTTGTCATAGAATTCTTGTATCCAATATCATATTAAACAGAATGGCTTTGAGGGATAGCGATAGATGCAGTTTTTGTCAAATTGAGAGAGATAGTATACATCACTATTTGTGAAAATTTGTCATAGAATTCTTGTATCCAATATCATATTAAACAGAATGGGTTTGAGGGATAGCGATAGATGCAGTTTTTGTCAAATTGAGAGAGATAGTATACATCACTATTTGTGGTACTGCACTATTTCACAAGAATTCTGGAAAGAATTAGAAAACTACATTAAAACAACGTGTGAAAATAGCATCAGATTGTCATTTAATGTTGAGCTGGTTTTGTTTGGAACCGATGAAAACACAAAAACAGACCAGTCATTTGATCTCATTTTATTGTGGGCGAAATATTTTGTTTACACTTGCAGAATTAATAGTGTTAAACCCAGATTGTCAGGGTTTACAATTGAACTTAAGCATCGATACAATATAGAAAAGTATGCACATATGACAGAAATGCGTTATCATGTCTTTTTGAAAAATTGGCTACCCTACCTTGCTCTATGCGAAACACTATAACAGTCTTTCATTGTTGACATGACACCTTGTAAAATGTTAAAGACACACATACAAAAAAAAAGGAAAAAAACAACAACAACCGATGCTCCTGTAATGGATCGACACACAAGCCATGAAATTTGAGCGAGCAATACTTTGTGAACATGAATTTGTTTTTGTTTTGTTTTGCTTCTGGTTTTTTTCCCCTATCCCACCATGCCCCAGGCACCAACCCTTTCAGGGGTGTGGTGTGGGGGCTATTAGTTCCCTCCCTTGTTCGTTTTTTTTCTTTTCTTTTCATAGCCTTTGTTTATATATTGTAATTGGTATATACCCTTGCAGTTTTTACTATTTCATTTAATAATAATTGATATAGTGTAATAAGTTTACATTCTAACCTGCGAATTATGACTTTTGAATTATGGCACTTTTGAATGATCTTGACAGCACTAGTTAAACATTGTATGTAAATGTATTGTTGATATAACATGTGTATTGAATGGAAATATAACCTTCAGTGCAAGGGACAAAAAAAAAGAAAAAAAAGAAACTTTTTCAATGCAACTGGATTACATATAAAAGAAGAACGAGAAGTGCAGTATTTGTGTGCTGCTTATTAAAAAGAAAGACAATGAGCTGCCGCTGTGGTGTCATGCTGCTATTAACGAAGTAGATAAACAAAAAAGTGATTAAAACGTGTATATGATAATTGAACATAAGTTTAGATCATTTTAGAAAAGTGTTTATGCGTGTATTATGAAATTCTTTCTTTTATTTGGTAAAGGAAGCACACAAAAAATGAATTCTTGTTTCCCCAGTCTCTCCTTTCCATAAAAGGAGTGGATGCGCGCGTAAGGGGTAAACATGCTGTGTTTGTGATTGAGTGTATGCGAATGCAGTGAGTGACAGTAGGTATGCTGATAAACAGAGTTACCATTTACTAAAAATGTATATATATATATATATATATATATATATATATATATATAATATATGTGTGTGTGTGTGTGTGTGTGTGTGTGTGTGTGTGTGTGTGTGTGTGTGTGTGTGTGTTTCGTCAGTACAACCATGAGTTAATCTGACAATAAATTGGTTTCAGTCAGTGTGTGTGTGTGTGTGTGTGTGTGTGTGTGTGTGTGTGTGTGTGTGTGTGTGTGTGTGTGTGTGTGTGTGTGAGGGGAGAGGGATAGACAAACAGAGATAGACAGACGGACAGACAGGCGGAGGCAGAGACAGACAAAAAGAAAGACAGACACACTGGCAGTCACACCTCCAACGCTGAAACCGTCTCTCCAAATGACAAGATGTACAACGAGGACCGCATCCCTCTTATAATGACATCCATCCTCCTGTAGGTACCTGTCAGAATGGGGGGGGGGGGGGGGGGGGGGGTCTAAAAATCTTCGTGCACCAGGACAATGGGTCGGTGCAGCCTGGATAGTCACTGAACTGTTGTTGTTTGAGCAGCAAGCTCAGAGATTTCTTGCACATTTCACAAGCACTCAGCTATTGTCGCCCGACTCATGTTTCTGCTCATTTCATCAGTGAAAACCATCATAATCATCATCATTATTTTTTATTATTATCGTCACCAGCAGAAGGAGCAGCAGCAACAACATCGCTGTTATACTGTTCTTGTTGTTGCTATGCTGGTGCTGCTGTTATATGCCATTAAAGTGATACTTTTTTTGTTAAATTATTCAGTTATCCACATATTATTACCTGGTCGGTCAGTTGTTTGGCTGGTGCTTCATTTACTATAGAATGAAACAAAGCAATTTCCTATGACTTAAAAGACAACACATGTCAACAGCATCCAATCATGTGGTTCTTGTCATGACTTCGCCGTCGTCTGGGTATATCACCTTAGAAACAGCAGGATGCCAGGACGACAGGCGTTGTCAATGTTATAAGGAAATACCTGTGCCTCTCAATCATGCACTAATGATCAGTTTCCAGAAGCGAATACCAAAGAAAGTGTACGTGACACTATATTACTACAGCAGACAATACAATTCGTCTTCCGGCCTTCTGAAGAGAAAATCAAAGAATGTTGATGGTGTCTATGTGTTCACACATATATGCAGAAGCTTTGCAGTTGGTGTGTTTGTAAACAACTGCGAAAATAAAAACATAACAGCATGCTTCCAACTGTTCTTTTCCCTTTTCCCTAGAAATAGAGCCCCAAGAAAACTGTCAAGCGGGTTTTGGAACTGCTCAGTGGAACACTATCCCAGTTTTCAGCACACCTGGAGTGTAACCTGAAGACAGAGTGTGAAGATGGACGTGATGAAACAGGGCACTGTCCTTTCAGCAGTCCGGACTGCCAAGGTATGGTGGCACTGTGTGGCCATTGTTACAGATTTGTCAGATATAAATCCAGACTTACAGGTGATCCCAACAAAATAGGAAATCAATCTTGTAATTTCCTCGGCGGTGTATTAAAATTTCCTATGTGTCTTTATGACCCGTACGGTATGATAGTTGAACAATCAAAGATATACTGGGATATCCCAGGCCGACAATTGGTTGGTTTGTATTCCAAAGACCTGTCTTTGCCGAACATGAACAGACAGAGCGAGCACCATGCCAGCACTGTCTTTTTCCATTCGTTTAAACCGGGTAGAGTGACCGGCCAGTATTATACAGCTAGAAAGTATTGCGCTACCCTTGAACTGAAAACAATGGTGATTTTTGTGACAGAGTGTACGGTGTCAACTACTCTGGAATTACTGTGTGAATTCAGGACGATCAAAACGGAAAGCAGCTCTCGCCAAGCAAAGGGAGTTTCCTTGGCCACACAGATTTTGATACTAGAAAATGGACAACATATGACTGAGCTATCTGATGGTCATACGATATGCACATTTCTCATTACTGGTTCAAACCAAGTTAATCCACTAAATCAGGAGCACTCATCTAGTTATTTCTCCGATCGTTCTTCTTTCACAAATACGTTTGAATCAACCAACCTTACGACGTTAATACCAACATTTACATGTAACAATCTACTGACAGTTTCCTTCACCCTAGCATGTGACTTCATAGTCGACTGTGTGGATTCCAGCGATGAATCTTTCTGTCAGCATCCCCTTTGTATCAACATGTTCACATGCACAAATGGTCAGTGCCAGCCGTATGAAAACGTTTGTGATCGTTTATCCCATTGTCATGACGAATCAGAAGAACAGGACTGTTATGTTTTTAAATCACTTCACACTTTCTCCATAGGTTTTCCATTTCCTGCACGAGTTAATTTCAATGGCGTCAGTCGTTTTATTTCAACCCGCATGAATTCCACGGAACCCTGTCCTGACAGTCACTATCGCTGTCCTGGTGAGTTCAATGACTGTCTGCCAGTGTACACGCGGTGCAATGGAATGAACGACTGCAGGGAGCACCAGGACGAAGATAAGTGCTGGAAGTTGAAATGTCCAGGCTTTTTCAAATGCAGGTTTTCACAAGTATCAGTAAACAAGTGGGGTATGTTTTGCTCCCATAAGGAAACCTGACACAGAGTAACTTTTATTCAAGACTGGCACAGCCTTTTAAACTTGAATAAAGTCAGACAAATACATAGACGAACAATCTAATAGTGGGAGCAAAACAAGCGCAGGCCAACAACTGAACTGTCTGGCAAAGATTTGGACTTGAGGGGAGGGAGAGGGGAGTTTGAATATGGAGAAACTGGGAAAATGAAATTTAAAAAAAAATGTTACAGATATGAAAACTCTTCACTAGCTGCATAAGGGAACCATCGCAATCCCTTTTGAAGGCAGATATATTTGTATTGCCTGCTCCGAGGCCTTTTGCCCGCTGGATCGGGACTCATTAGGGAGACACGGCTGGTTGTGTCTGCGCTCCCGGCGTCAAATAGAGACACACCACAGTCCATAATACTGTGGTCTTCTCACCACCATGGGTGCAAAAAAGAATCCAATAGCACCCCCAGAGCAGCCAGCGAAGAGTAGTAAATGCAACCAAACGAAAGTGTGGGGAGGAAAAAAAAGTTGCTGTAAAACTAAAGACATTATGCAACTGTCAGAAAACCAATACGAACAGTCAGAAAACCAATACGAACAGTCAGAAAACCAATAGGAACAATCAGAAAACCAATAGGAACGGTCATAAAACCGATAGGAACAGTCATAAAACCAATAGGAACAGTCATAAAACCAATAGGAACAGTCATAAAACCAAAAGGAACAGTAAAACAAAAACAAAAAAACCCAATAGGAACAGTCAGAAAACCAGTAGGGATGGTCATAAAACCAATAGGAACAGTCAGAAAACCAAAAGGAACAGTCAGAAAACCAAAAGGAACAGTCATAAAACCAAAAGGAACAGTCATAAAACCAAAAGGAACAGTAAAAAAAAAAAAAAACAACAACAATAGGAACAGTCAGAAAACCAAGAGGGACAGTCAGAAAATCACGTGGAACAGTCAGCGTTCGAAAATCAAAAGTAACAATCTTTAAAATCTATGAGGAACAGTTAGTGTTTGAAAAAGAAAAGCGACTATAAGTATTTGAAGAAAAAAAAAATGAAAGTAACAATTAGTGTTTAAAATTCACAAGCAATATCAATGTTTGAAAAACAAAAGCGAAAAGTGTTTCAAAACCGACTAGCAGTCAATGTTGAGAAAAACAGAAGGAACCAACGGTTTCAGAAACAGAAGGAACAGTCCGAATTTGAACACCAAGAATGAATTCATCTGGTTTTTTATGTTGTTGTTGTTGTTGTTCGTTTGTTTTGTTTGTTTGTTTGTTTGTTTGTTTGTTGTTTTTGGTTTGTGTGGCATCAGTTATCGGATCAATGGAGCACCTAAGGCGGTGATTTTTTTTTCCTCCTTTATTTTTCTTCTTTTTTTTTTTTTCCTTAAGGCCGAAATCCACCTCTTCATTTTTGGTGCTTCACACTGTCCTCTTCATCTGCAAAAAAAAAGAAGCAATTTCCACTACTAGCTTTTTGATCTTTCTTTTTTTTTCTCACCAACCAGTCCCTTACACACCATGCATGGTCTGTATGTTCTCTTACGAATGGACATAGTCACACTGATTTTTAATGTTTTGGCGTTTCGAACAAAATGTCTGGGTTTGTTAATGCTCTAATGTGTGGTGTACTGGCACTCTCACACTGATGATGTGCAGCTTATACAAAGAGAACAACATAAATGAAACAAAAGACTTAATACTTAATTATTTTCTTTTCTTTCAGATCTTCCCAAAAACAGACAGACAGACAGACAGACAGACAGACAGACGGACAGCCAGAGGCGGCATCATAGAGTTATGTGTAGAATTTGTTCCAAATCGTCCCACCAATTGGCTGGTCCCCACACGCAAGCACGCACACACACACACACACACACACACACACACACACACACACACACATACACACACACACACACCACACACACACACACACACACACACACACACACACACACACACACACACACACACGTGTGCACCCTCCCCCTTCACTCGCTCTCTGTTTGACTGTCTGTCTGTCTGTCTGTATCTCTCTCTCTCTCTCTCTCTCTCTCTCTCTCTCTCTCTCTCTCTCTCTCTCTCTCTCTCTCTCTCTCTCTCTCCCCCTCCCTCCCTCTGCGCCGTTTGCTTTGATTCATATAATAATGTGTGTGTACCCCTTTAAAATCGCACAAGAGCAAACGCGCTCACGTATGTGTGTATGCGTGTGAGAGAACAGAGAAATGTGTGTTCTGGCTCCCCCGGTCTCAACCAGTTTCGACCAGGCGACTCCAGAACACACATTTCTCTGTTCTCTGACGTACAAGTAAGGCTTTAACAATGAATAATCCATCACACATTCTCTTTCAATAACCAAAAAATAACGATTATCTACAAACAAACATACTGTGTAGGGTTATCCGTTTTTAATACTAATTTACTAAACTTTTAAGAGAGTAACGTAGGGGAAAGCAGCCGTGGCTGAACACCCCCATAGAGTAATGTAGGGAAAAGCAGCCGGGCTGAACGTGCCCCATATACAAACGGTGGTGCTGGTGCACTAGGCTATCCGATTACTTACTACGCGGCATGTTGATCACAGCGTGGGGTCGTCAGCAGAGAGAGAGACGTTCTATTCAGCCAAAGCCCGTTAAGGTCAAGTTGTCCTCAGAGCAACGTGTGGCGAAGGATTGCTTGTGGGTTTAAATGATATTTTCATTTAGACACGGAGGAGAGACCAGTCTCGGAGCTATAGACATACGTGTTCTGCGTTTCACAAAATACGTGCGTATGCGCGCAACACACACACACACACACACACACACTATTTATTAGTTCTCTGCATGTCTTCCACTAAAAGCCAGTTTTGACAAAGTGTTTCTTCTGCTGTACAGTCATCTATAATAAATAGTGTCTGCGTTCCAAGTCAGCAGGCTAAGCGACCCGCTGACAAACTGTGGGGCCAAAAAATCGATGAGGCACGCCTCGCCAGCTTGCAGCGCGATACACCACACCTCCTCCCTACCCCTCTTCTCCCCTCCTCTTCACCCCACTCCCTCCCGCCTAGCCTGCCCATTACAACATATTGCATCAGCTAACGTTCTTGAACCTTCTGGGCTGATGTCACGGCCGGCCAATCACAAGACTAGATAGAATCAGCTGATTAGTAGTGACGACATTTCCGCCCAGCACTTGTGTTGTTCATTTCTCCTAGTGCTGTGGTGGTGTGAAGACGGTGCTTTTTCTGCGACAGAAGTGTTTGCATATGGCATAAAATATAGCTGCAGTTTCAGAAGACAGTGTGGATTCTGTGTTAGAAAAGTTTCTTGAATCACAAATACCTTTCAACAACTTTATAGATTAAATTATTGGGTGTGGAAAACCGGGGATTCTGATGTACACGTACGAAAATTACGTGCTTTTGCAAGTGGTCTTTTTGGATATCCAAGGTTTTATGCTGTAGGCCTTCCCTTTCGTTTTATTTTTAGCAAGCTGAATGAAATTAAAACCATGCTGCAAGTGCCGGGAAATTTTCACAGTACTGGAAACAAGATCCGCACATAACAATGACAAGCGAGCTCCAGCAATCCCAGTAATCGTTAACGGCGGAAGGCAACTGCTAAAGCACAGCCTAAAATAGGACCGTTCACACGCGTGAACGGTGGCCTACTTGCTGACTCCTGCCCCACAAAGCCCCGAACAGTTTTCTAAAAATAGTTTCTTACCTCACTGCTTTGGCATCATGCTCGCCGTTCACGCGCTGTGAACGTGGTCTACTTGCTGGACTTCTGCCCCGTGCCTTTTGCTGTTGTGGTCGGCTGCTTCAACGTTTCACCTATTCACCTGCTTAAAGGCTGTCTCAGACGGCCGCTGGTGTACTTTATACAATTGTCTTGTTTTATTCAATCAGGCTTTTGTTAAATGCACTTGGTGGCTGCTTTGAACTTGCAACAAAAGAGCCAATGCATCACAAAAACGCAAGCACGTCTTGCACCAAGTGGTGTTACACATGACAAATAATAAAGCTCTGTGTACACCACACACACTCCTACCCCAAGTCACCCCAAGTTCTTAATTAAGTTTTTAATTAAGTCACCCCAAGTTTTAATAAAGTTCTTAATTAAGTTCTTAATTAAGTTCTTAATTAAGTTCTTAATTAAGTTTACTTCAAGTTCTTAATAAGTTCTTGATTAAGTAACTTTTAAGTTCTTACTTAAGTCACCTCAAGATCATAACTAAATCATCCTCTAAGTACAACCAAGTTCTTATTCAAGTTATCTTATAATTATTAAAAAAATACAATCTATGATTTTGTCTTAAACAGCAGATGTCTAATATAGTACACACACGCCTCAAAAAACGCGTCATCGTCGAGGATGTCTTGCTTAACGCCCTTGGCGTGAGATCGGTTAGCATAGATCTTAATGAAGTTCTTACACCCTAAGCAACCGCATTGATTACAATTCTGGTCTATGGAAATGTTTTTTATAGACTCCATGTCTTTATTTATTGACTCCATCATTTTAAACAAATAATAATCCGCCATGATCTATTTTTATCAAAAACTTTTTAAAATATTATTGCATTTTAAATGGATCAAAATGATTTTTGTTATTGGCGTGCTGGCGTGCTGTTGTCTTCTGTATTTAGTGGTTCAGATTTTTTTGACTGCTTTTGTTGTTGTTGCCATTGTTTATATATTTTATAACCGTAATAACTGCCCCCAGCAGCAGCAATGGCGCCAAAAATGGCAACAGTTTTAAGTTCAATATTCCATGAAGACTTTGGTGCCCTTAAATTAACTTGCTCTTGTTCTGGAGCTGGCATTGGATTAACTGTTGGCGTTGTGGCGGTGTTATGTTTTCATTATGAGTTATATTCTGTGATTGTAACTTTAATTTTCTTTGTCTGTTTAACTCTGCTACTCTTTTTCCTGCTGCAACACGCCCAGGATGCTTTAGCTTTTCACTCGTCACTATCTCTACCTGATTCAGTGTTTTCTGATTCAGTGTTTCCTGATTCTGCTGATTTTCCGACTCGTTCATTTTGAAGGTAAATAAAATCTATATGATTAAAAGTAATTAATCCCATGATTAACGGTGATAACAATGTTCCAAATCTGTAATATAAATCACAGCTTAGAGACTCTAATGACTTTGTTAAAACTGGATCTTGCGTTAAATCATACGTAAGATCTTGTTCAGAATCAATGGGAGCAAATCTACTGACTAGTTTAGTGTACAAACTAAGAACCGTTTGTCCTACACTTTTTACCATTCTCGACCCCAGCTGCGCTTCATACCTGTTATGATACTTTATAATGTCTTGCGGCGACATCTGTTGAATCTGTTCTATGCTGAATTCAGTTCCGGAACTGTTTTGTTTTCCCACATGCTGCCAAAGAATACAACCTTTCCTTTTTGGGCATAATAGCTTGATCATCAACTTCTCATTTGTAAGTCCAAGACTGTGTAGGCCGCTCTGTAGCTCTAGCAGATCATCGCTGTTCATGTTTTTTATTAATTATAATTATTTTATTTTTTAAAATGAGCACCGAAAAAACTATTGCCAACCTTGTATACCATTCTGCCGTTATTGGAGGCCTAAGTGTAGGATACTCAATGCTTGGTAAAAGCCTGTTAAAAATAAAACCGGCAGATCTTGGCAAACTAGACTTTGAGGATTCAGCAAAGCTAATCGCTATTATTACAGCTTCGCTCGCTACGAAAGATTTTCTAGTTAAGCAAGGAATAATTCCAGAGAATATAAATATGTAAAAAAAATACATTTATAAAAAATGGCTTCACTCGTAATGATGATAGGTGGCGCTGTGGTGAATGTGCTTGCTTTTAGTGGAAGTAATTACGCATTTAGTAAACTGCGGGATGACGGTGAGAGAAAAAGACATAACAAAGCTGTGGAGCAACTAGCCGCAGCACAAGATCGCTATGAAAAGCAGAGAATTGAGCAGTTAGATTTTATTAATAACACACTGAAAAAAACAGGGACATGCAGCTTACACATTTAAAGATGTTGATCAAGCAATAAAAGAATATTATCTTGTAACAGGCAAACCAATTCAGACATTGCCCCCACCAAAATTCAGTGACTTTTATCATCCATCAGAAAAACAAAAGATGCAAGAAATCGCGTTTATTGTCGTTGGTATGACTGTCGTGTATTTTGTTGCGCATTATTGGCTGAATAAAAAATGAACAAAATCTATTATTCGCCAAAAGGTATTGGAAGGGAATTACAGCAATCAAAAAGCTAAGCTAAGCATCGGGTGTCAGCGAACAAAAGCAAAAGAATGGTTATCTAAACAACAATTTGGCAAATTTATTTACCTGCCCCTAGAGAATACAGAGACCACACTTGTGAATACAACTCCAAACGACACCCATCAAATGATTCTATATTTACCCTCTGATACGATTAGACGAAAAGATTTAAGTACGCACTCACAGTCATTGACTAGCTTCAAGATACAAAGATCGGACCGTTAACACAAAAGAGTGCTTCTGCTGTTGCTGTTGCTATACAACTGATATACCAACGAGGTCCGCTAACTTACCCTCGCATGATTCAAGTCGATGATGGAAAAGAATTTAAAGGCCGAGTGAATCAATTATTGTTAAAACATAGAGTTACCATTAAAAGAGGCATTCCAGGAGTTCACAGATCACAGGCTTTAGTTGAAAACTTTAACAAACAGTTAGCCGAAAGACTTTTTTCTTACCAGTATCACAGAGAGCTGATTGACAATTCTCGCAACACAGAATGGGTTAGAAGACTGCCCTCAGTTTTGCGAGCAATGAATAATGAAGAATTTAAAGGTCTAAAACCAGTACAAGCAATCAAAAAACAAACAATAAATGCTGTTGAAGGAGAGTCTTCATCCAGCAAACTATTGCCGTTTGGTTTGAAAGTAAGGTACCTTTATTTACCGGGGGAAGCAGAAGGGGATACTCGCATCAGGGCAACAGATCCCGTTTGGAGTGTTGACCCGTACGAAATAAAAAGAATTGTAAAGATGAATCCGCCCGTGTATTATTTACGAGAAACTGACACAACAAAACAACCAGCTCCTCAAAGATCTTTTGTGAAAGAAGAACTGCAGATAATCCCGCCAGACACAGTTCCGCTTTAATTATTTTACGGTTCTATAATGTCCATATGCATATGAAAACTCTGGATTAACAAACACACGTTTTGTGTTTGTTCTATCTAATGACTTCTTTGTTACAACAGTTGTGTTGATCTCATGTAGATTAGATCGCAGTTTTACGTTGTCATGATGAAAAGTCTTATTGCCAAACAATGCTTCTTTATAGTTGTCATGCGATATGTTTGACAGCACAACACTGCGAGATATTCCTTTTGCTTTCTTAATGGTTTTCTCCTGGCTCGAAATACTGTACATTTTCGACCTTAACCCCACATACTCCTTGATCACCTTTCCAGATAATTCATCTTTCATCTTTCCTAAAACCTTCTTATTAGTAATTGAATGCAAAGGCGAATCTTTAGGGTAATCGGATGTGTCGTACCATCCTGCATGCCCTTTAGCTACTTCTAATTCCATGTCTTTATAGACGTCTTCAGTAGGGATATCTATAACAAAACTATCTGTATCTGTGTAAAGTACTCTGGACTCTGGATACGAGGGTTTAAAGTAGTCATAAAGAAACTCTAACATTAAAAGCTTTGATAATTCTAAAACAGTAAACCCAATAAAAACGGGTTTATCCAATTTGACTTTCTTTTTTTTCATCATTATGCCAAAAAGCTGATCATGAAATCTTCTAAAGTCCTGATAATTTGGTTTAGAAGTCAGCTTAATTGCATCATTCTCTTTGGTGACTAATCTAACATCTTTGCGCTTGTGCGGATTCTCCATAGTCTTTCCAAAACAGCTGTTGTTCATCAGCTTAAAAAGTCTTTTTTCCGAAGCATCTGTGGATTTAGTTCTGAGATCAGTGTTCTTCATGATGTATGGTTTCATGAACTGTTCTTGATCAAAAGCAATTATACGATGAACAGCTGTCAACTTCAAACCGTGTCTTAAATAAAATTGTAGAAGTCTGTAATGACAGACATAATTTTTTTTGCCCCAAAGATTAGGCACAAGTTTAGGCGGCTCTCTTGGATTCATCTTTAGACTTTCTGCTGCTAATGGATAGTCATTATGCAGGTCATGGAGTTCATGAGGATATTCTAAGTCAACTTCTAGAATGAAACCACGTTGTTGACCCGGCGTCAAACTGCCCAACCACTTTAATGCTTTTTGAATATTTTTCGGATCACCGCCTGTGTACATTTTAAAGTTACGTAATGGAAGTGATTGCGCCATAGCCCAACCATACAGATTGTTTGCATCTAAATACATGAGATAGTTAGACCTTTTACTCGGATCATAGTTGTCTAAGTATTTGTTGTTTGCTTTACAGTAATGATGCGACGCCATACTAATTCCTCCACGCAATCCGTTTTCAATCATCTGAATCATTGGTAGGTCAGACAATAAATCAATCTGTACTTTAGTAAACTTTAAGAAAGCGTCCCAACTCATCCCAGGCGCAGAAATGTAATGCGCGGGATCCAGGCTATAATGTTTCATGCAGGTCTTTCTATAATTTTCAAAGACGTCCGCCAACAAACATGTATCAGCCATTAAGTATGAATCATGATAGTCTCCCATCGTTTTACACTCTAACTTCTGCCACGCATCTTGAGCATGCTGGTAATCAGAATCACTGATGTCCTTTCCTCTAAGACTAGAAAAGAACGCGCCTTTAGGGGGAAGTGTGTCTTCGTCAAACCTTTGCCAACTGTTCATGTACTCATAAGGGTAAACGCCCTTTCTAACAAGAGTCGGGTCAAAATATTCTTCTGTTATTGGGCAGGACTTTAAGGACATAGCCAGTGACTCTAATGATCCCATCAGGTGTTGCATAGAGTCATAAAAAGACATTTTTATTTAAAGTGAAACACATGTACTTTTCTGATGACTGTGCAATGCATGCTATCCTGAAGGCATCGCCCACTGCTTTCATTATAAGGTGAGAGTCGTAACCTCGCAAGTTATGAAAGAATACAGGCAGCTTCCATGTTTTTGGTTCAAACTTTAGTTGAAGATTGCAGTTTTTGTGTGCTGCTCCTCTGAACTTTCCGCTAATGTGATCATGGTCTCTTACTGCGTCTGATGAGAGGCCTAAACCACAAATCCAACAATGTGTGGCTGAGTCATACTGTTGTTGGTCTTCAGGCGTCATTATGATTTCAGATAAATTCAGATTATTAGAACAATCATTACGCACTTGCTGCATGCGCTGTAAAAATCTTCTAGCCGCATTTGGTCCTCTGTATAATTCTGGCGTTGAATGAGCCCCCATCCGACCTAACAATAATGAAGGCAAATGAACAAATCTGATGATTACTCATTAAGACTGTTTTTTCGAAGTTTTTGTGGCGCTGGCCCTTCATAAGGAACAATGAGTGATTCAAAGTCTGCGTAAACTACGTATGGAGAATTTTGCATCCGTTTCCAGTTCTTAAAACTAACTTACTACCTTCTGGGGGCGTAATTAGTTCTGTATTACAGTCAACTGGGCCGATACAATGTTTCTTATGTTCACTCGCCGCTTTAACAGATGGAAATTCTTGTTAAACATTTTCTACAGAATTCTTGTTTGCCATAATTTTTTGTAGTATGCGCCAATAATCTACTCATTGTGCGTATCAATGTGTAATGCGGTAGCGGTGAAAACATCAGCAGTAAGTCAACATGATTTTTGTCTGGTTCGCCAATTGTTTGGCTGTTCTTGGACACTTTAATCGGCTGTAGATTTGTTTCTTCATCCCATGTGTAGACATTAACAGTTATTGGTTTGTTTTGTTCTTCAAACTGATCAATGGAATCCACGCTAACAGGAAAGGATATTCCACTAAAGTTAAGATCATTAATGTAATCCCAATAGTTAGACACTCTCTCTGCGTTTTTGCGGACGTAATGCAGCCTTGCGAGAACACACCACATGAAACATTTGTTGTCGTCTGTATTTTTTATGTTTAGAACTGCTGTTTTTGCAACTAATGCTGGAGGTAGTGGAATGTAAGACCTGCCTACAATTGGCGCATACTTAGCCTGTTTAATCTGATCTCTAAGACTTCGCCCTCTGACCACCAAGCCTCTCATTTTGGCTTCTTCAGCGGCCACATCAAACTGTGTAAGCAGTGGTCTGCCCAACCGGGTTTAAGTCATTAGAGGAAAGAATAGTCTGCTGTTTTCGAGACCCAGACTTCTAGGTTTTCTTCATTTATTTTATATAGTCGATTAAAACAGCTAACATTACTTTAACTGAGGTCTATTGTTTGTTTACCTGGAACTTGAGAATAGCATGAGCAAACTTGCCGACCTTCTGATCAATGACTCTAATCATATTTAGTGCCTGACAACGCTCTTCCTAAGCTTCCTTCAACAATTCGTCGTCTTCATATATCTTATCCATGCTGAGTTTCTTTCTAACCAATATTATTTAATCAAAAAAAATAATAATCAATACGATGTCTTCGCTGGACTCATTGAAAACCCCATGTGAGTGTTTAGCTTAGGTTTTAACTTTCCGTTATGACTTGCTGGAT
>CM031601.1:19145615-19168115 GCA_018398815.1 Conus ventricosus
CATGTATTTGATGTTAATGCAATAGGTCGATAACTATGTATATCTCTGAGTGGTTTCCCCTTCTTGTGAATTGGAACAATAATAGAATGCTTCCAAATTTGAGGCATGTTACCATCTGTCCAACATTTTTGAAAAAATGAATGCAAAAAATATATCATATTTTGTGGAAGATGACTTAAACATTTCATTAGAAATGCCGTCTAGGCCCACTGATTTATTTTTATGCAAATTCATAATACATTCTTTGACTTCCTGCAATGTTATTGAGGTATTCAAACAATGATCTTCTACTGGCTGTGGACCATTATATATATTTTTCTTTTCTTCATTTTCACGGTGTTTTTTAGTTGTTAAGTTGTCTATGCTGCTGTTTCTTGCAAACAGATCAGCAAAAGCTTCAGCTTTATCAAAATTTGATGGAAACTGTGAATTGTTTACTGTGATAGGGCACTGCGGTAGGTTAACCCCATTTTTCATTGTTTTTAAATGTGTCCAAGCTTTTTGCATATCTTTGAAATGTGACACCTCATTCTCACAAAATGAAGACCAATATTGCCGCTTTGCTTGTGCATTCACTTTGTTTTGTGCGTTTCTTGCTCTTTTCTTCTCAAGAAGCTTTTTAACCTTCTCCTCAGGGTCCTTTTCTCTTTTATATTCTTTTATTTTATTCTGTTTCTCTTCTTTAGCCTCTTGACAAGTCTCATTCCACCAGACATCACCCAAATGTTTTTTTGATGTTACAGATTTTACTGTTGGAATTGATTCACTAGCAGCAGAGAGTACAGTCTTTTGAAATCGTGCGTGTGTGTGTGTGCGTGTGTGTGTGTGGTGTGTGTGTGTGTGTGTGTGTGTGTGTGTGTGTGTGTGTGTGTGTGTGTGCGTGCATGCGTGCGTGCGTGCGTGCCTGCGTGCGTGCGTGCGTGCGTGCGTGCGTGCGTGCGTGCGTGCGTGTGTGTGTGTGTGTGTGTGGTGTGTGTGTGTGTGTTGTGTGTGTGTGTGGTGTTATGGTCTGTGTCTGTGTCTATGAGTTTGTGTGTGTCTGTGTGTGTGTGTGTGTGTGTGTGTGTGTGTGTGTTGTGTGTGTGTGTGTGTGTGTGTGTGTGTGTGTGTTTGTGTGTCTGCTTGTGTGTCTGTCTGTGTGTTTTTCTATGAGTTTGTGTGTCTGCGTGTGCATGTGTTTGTGTGTGTATGTGTTATGTGTGTGCATGTGTGTGTGTGCATGTGTATGTGAGTATGAGTGTGTGTGTGTGTGTGTGTGTGTGTGTGTGTGTGTGTGTGTGTGTGTTGTGTGTGTGTGTGTGTGTGTGTGTGTGTTTGAGTGTGTGTGTGTGTCTGTCTGTGTGTCTGTTTGTCTGTGTGTATCTATGATTTCACAACTGATTAGAGGTACAAATTGCAGTACATTCTATACCTTTCACTTGATTTCATGTGACTTTCCCAGTCCTGCTACCTACAACTAATCTCTGGTGCAGGCTTGGCTTAAATATATTTCTTGACCAACACCTTGGCATTTCCAAACATAGCCAAAACCACATCATAAAGAAATAAATAACGTTTGATACCCATTTTTCCCCTTTCGAGAACAAGTCGTGTTACATGGTGTAAGATTTCCTCGGTAGTCGACTTATTCTCATTTTTTAATATTCTGAGCCAGTAACGAATGCATCGAATTGCCGAGTTTATATACACCAGGTACCTGTTGGGTTTTTCCTCTCCATTTACCAAGCCAATCGGAGTTTTCATATCCACTTCTAAAAACTTTTTTAAGGCCAAGTAAGTGCACTGACTCGCAATGCACCCTCACTTTTCTGTCCAGTCCCCACAGCTCTCAGCCATATACAGTAATCGTTTGGATGCAAGTGTTGAAAACTTTGACAAAATGTTCCAGTTGTTATGTTGTTATTCAAAAGCGTATAACTTTTTTTTCAAAATGTGCCAAAATGATTCTTTGCTCTTTCAGAAGGTCTGTGCAAGCGGCTACAAAGCTTGAACGAGTAGAGGGAAAACAAATCCCAAGATGTTTGTAGACATAACACAGAGAGAGAGAGAGAGAGAGAGAGAGAGAGAGAGAGAGAGAGAGAGAGAGAGAGAGAGAGAGAGAGAGAGAGAGAGAGAGGGGAGAGAGAGAGAGAAAGAGAGAGAGAGAGAGGCAGAGACAGAGACATAGAGAGAGAGAGAGAAGAGAGAGAGAGAGAGAGAGAGAGAGAGAGAGAGAGAGAGAGAGAGAGAGAGAGAGAGAGTGTGTGTGTGTGTGTGGTGTGTGTGTGTGTGTGTGTGTGTGTGTGTGTGTGTGTGTGTGTGTGTGTGTGTGTGTGTGTGTGTGTGTGTGTGTGCGTGCGTGTGCGCGCGTTCGTGCATGCGTGCGTACATGTGTGCATGCGTGCGTGTGTGCGTGTGTGCGTGCACGGATGTGTGTGTGTGTGTGTGTGTGTGTGTGTGTGTGTGTGTGTGTGTGTGTGTGTGTGTGTGTGTGTGTGTGTGTGTGTGTGTGTGTGTGTGTGTGTGTGTGTGTGTGTGTGTGTGTGTGTGTGTGTTTGCGCGCTCGGGCGCTCGCGAGGCAGATTACACATAATCATTGAGAGAAAAAGGGAGGGAGGATTCTGGAGAGATAGGGAGTGATGATTCAGGCGGAGGGAAGAGTTGGGGGTGATCTGATGGCGTGAATGGGTCGTAGGGATGAAAGGGGACAGGAAATACAGGGGCCGTAAAAACGACGACGAAACAAGCACGCTCGGTACATCGCTGTGATCGCAAGTATCATTAGCTATATACGCACCTTGATGGCCATTTGATGCGGGGATTTCCCTAATGATAAGGTCCATGATCATACAGAGGCGTCAACTGTTCTCCTTAAAACCTTGTGCATCCTAAAATATCATTTTCATAATGCTTTTATCGTTTTTCTTTGTTTTGTATCGCCCCCATCTTCATTTCCTTGTGCGTCTTCTTCTTCTTCTTCTTCTTCTTCTTCTTCTTCTTCTTCTTCTTCTTCTTCTTTTCTTCTTCTTCTTCTTCTTCTTCTTCTTGTCATTTTCACCTTATTCTTTTGCACATTCAAACACTTCCTTGTTTAGTTCCTCCGCCTTCTCCTCCTCCTCCACCCCCTCCTCCTCCTCCTCCTTCTTCTTCTTCTTCTTCTTCTTCTCCTCCTCCTCCTCCCCTCCTCCTCTCCTCCTCCCCTTTGCCTACTCTCCCCACTCAACCAGCTACGCCTTATCGTCCTTTCGTCTTCCTTATCTGAATTCCCTCGAGTTCTTCTGCTTCTGTCTTCCCCTTCCATACGCATGGTCGGCACCCAAACATTTGTTGTTGTTGTTTTTCCAATTGGAAATCATCTTTCTGCTTCAGCGAATATGCCTGCCCCTCCAGTCTCCCCCCCCCCCCCCCTCCTCCCCACTCTCGACACACACCCTCCCGTCGCGGCTATTTTCATATAGAGTCGACTATTTTTATTCACAGACAAAATCTTTCTATTTCATGGCCTAATTTTATTTGGTAGATTGTTAAACAAAAAGTAGAAGAAAGATTGTTAAACAAAAAGTTGAAGAAAAAAAGAAACAGCCCTGAACACCGCATCGATTCCTTGAAGAGTCTAGTTTCCGTTATGTGCGTCCGCATGTTTCAGGTATTCAGTGTATTCCTTTTCCTTTCTTTTTTATTTCGGGGAGTGTGTGTGTGTGTGTGTGGGGGGGGGGGGGGGGGGGGGTATTCGTCTGTCGTTTTATTTAGCTTTCTTCCCCATCTCGTTTTTGCGAAATATTAAGAACGGCACGTCATCCCAGGATGCGTAAAGGAGGAAATTTGCGAGTGGTAAATGAAGCCATAATTCCAGGCTGGGTTTTCTCCAAGGCAGCATGCATGAGTATGACCACCCCTAGCCAAACATGTTCACCTTCAGGAGTCAGGTTACCAAAGTCATTGCGACTTTGGTAACCTGACTCCTGAAAGTGAACTTGTTTGGTGCCAGCTTCTTGCTCCCCTGCGATATCCAGTCATTGTTCCAAACGACCCGCCCCAGCATCTGGTTATCCGGAGTGATCGCTGGATTCGCTAGGTGTCAGACAAACGATTCAATTTCTGTTTAATCTCCATTCTTCATAGCTTCGTCTCCATCTCGCCCCCTTCCTTTCTTCTGTGCGGGATCCGGCTTCCGCATTGTAGCATCGTCCCCATCTCATCCCTTTCTTTTCTTCTTTGTTGGATCCGGCTTCCACGTTATAAATTTATTCACCACAAACAGCTTGGAGCGATTTACATACACATCATGGTGGAGGCAGTTCTCCTCTTCTTTTCAAGCTCTGAAAACGATGTCTGTCTACACACATGCAGAAGCATCTCCCAGAAGAGGACATGGACGTTGATTGTACGAGCTACACAGTCCGAGTTGAAACAGGACCCCCCAAAAGTGATGGCTGGGAGATGTGTGTTGAATCGTTTTTGCATTGAGGCAAACAATAGACAGAATCCCTGACAATGTTTGTGAACGTATCAGTGGAAGCCTGGCATAAAACGTATTTCACAGAGTGAAAATTGAAGATAGGGGCTTGAAGGTCCTGAGGGTAGATCACGTGGTGTGCACGTGGATTAAAGGAAGGTAGGGGATGGGGTGGAGGGTGCAGTATAGGGGTGGGTAGAAAGGGCTCAAGGAAGGAGTCGCGGGGGAATAGGAAGAAGAGCCAAACAAGATGTGAGAATTACAGATTGCAATCAACTGGCTATTTTTTTTTTTAATCTTCATTCACCCCTTTTTTCTTCCACGAAATCCTGCTCTCAGATTCTTTCTTTACGATTCTCTGTTGAAACATGTGGAAAGCCAACATTAACACAGAATTAAACAATGAAACTCGAACTGTTTGTGTCCCTTGTTTAATTTCATTTTTGTTTTGGGGAGTGGCAACATATTGGACTCTCTCTCTCTCTCTCTCTCTCTCTCTCTCTCTCTCTCTCTCTCTCTCTCTCTCTCTCTCTCTCTCTCTCTCTCTCTCTCTCTCTCTCTCTCTATCATTCCACAAATCAATACCTGTGATGACAATCGCCCACGACCTGCAGGCTACAACTTCTTGACACATTCCATTACTCCATAGCAGCTACCTGCTTACATTTTTTGTTTGCTTCGTTTGTTTTGTCCACCCAACCCCCACCGTCCTCTCTATCACTGGGCCAACCAGACACCCATTCCACATTGCTAGACGTTATCGGGGCCAATGGAATGGGCAATACTGCAATGTCCATACATTAAGATGAACGTTCTCAATGTAATAACATCAGTACTCGTATAGGCAGTGAAAAATCAATTTGAAACATGATACCGAAACTACGTTTTGAATAATCTGTTTATGTGTATTGCAATCTGTTTATGTGTATTGCTTTTTTTTCTAAAAAAAAACAACCAAACGAACACACAAATAAGCAAACGCAGAAACAAATACAGAAAGAAAACAAATCTCATACAGACATGTTTCACCATACAGACATGTTTCACCATACAGACATGTTTCACCATACAGACATATTTCACCATACAGACATGTTTCACCATACAGACATGTTTCACCATACAGACACCATACAGACATGTTTCACCATACAGACATGTTTCACCATACAGACATATTTCACCATACAGACATGTTTCACCATACAGACATGTTTCACCATACAGACATATTTCACCATACAGACATATTTCACCATACAGACATGTTTCACCATACAGACATGTTTCACCATACAGACATATTTCACCATACAGACATGTTTCACCATACAGACATATTTCACCATACAGACATGTTTCACCATACAGACATGTTTCACCATACAGACATATTTCACCATACAGACATATTTCACCATACAGACACCATACAGACATGTTTCACCATACAGACATATTTCACCATACAGACATGTTTCACCATACAGACATGTTTCACCATACAGACATGTTTCACCATACAGACATATTTCACCATACAGACATGTTTCACCATACAGACATGTTTCACCATACAGACATGTTTCACCATACAGACATGTTTCACCATACAGACATATTTCACCATACAGACATGTTTCACCATACAGACATATTTCACCATACAGACATGTTTCACCATACAGACATGTTTCACCATACAAACATATTTCACCATACAGACACCATACAGACATATTTCACCATACAGACATGTTTCACCATACAGACATGTTTCACCATACAGACATATTTCACCATACAGACATGTTTCACCATACAGACATGTTTCACCATACAGACATGTTTCACCATACAGACATATTTCACCATACAGACATATTTCACCATACAGACATATTTCACCATACAGACATGTTTCACCATACAGACATGTTTCACCATACAGACATATTTCACCATACAGACATATTTCACCATACAGACATGTTTCACCATACAGACATGTTTCACCATACAGACATGTTTCACCATACAGACATGTTTCACCATACAGACATATTTCACCATACAGACATATTTCACCATACAGAATGTTTCACCATACAGACATGTTTCACCATACAGACATATTTCACCATACAGACATATTTCACCATACAGACATGTTTCACCATACAGACATATTTCACCATACAGACATATTTCACCATACAGACATATTTCACCATACAGACATGTTTCACCATACAGACATGTTTCACCATACAGACATATTTCACCATACAGACATATTTCACCATACAGACATGAATGAAAATGGGATAAAGGCAGAGTCTTCTCTTGGCAGAAACCATCAACCGATCATTAAACAGGAAAGTGATTTAAAAGGAGGCAGTTCCTTTCCGTGAATCTAAATTAGAGAGAGAAAAGAGAGAGAGAGAGAGAGAGAGAGAGAGAGAGAGAGAGAGAGAGAGAGAGGAGAGAGAGGAGAGAGAGAGAGAGAGAGAGAGAGAGAGAGAGAGAGAGAGGGAGAGAGAGAAAAGTATTGTCCTAAAAACACATATTACAAGAGACTTTGGCAATAAAATGCTGCTTCCCTCAGGATATTTTTTTTCCTCTTTTTACTTCTTTTAAATCCAAGCCACCCACCTTTAGTATAGGTAACATTGCTTGTAAATGATGATTCCATATGCACACTCTCATCCTTCGTGTGCACTGCCTCCCCCCACCCCCCACCCCCATCTCCCACACACCTTTCCACTAGACCCCCTCAATTTCCTCCTCCACACTTCCCTCCTCCTTTTCTATGTTATGTGTTAGGATGAACAAAACTATAACATATACAGATTAGGATGACGTGATGAGCATTACATCCACTGGAGCAATCATGTTACTGGTTTGAAGTTAAGCTGCAATATGACTTGAGAACATTTAAGTAGTAATTATTCACTTTAAGCTTTCATGTGAAGATTCCATCTGCTATACGTAATCATCCATTCTTCTGGACTTTCTTGTTCACAGTATATCTCCAGTTAAAAGGGAAGGCGGAGCGCGGGTGGGTGGGGGGGGGGGGGGGGGGGGGGGGGGGGAGGGGGGAGAGATGGGGTGGCTACGCATTGGAAAAGAAGTGTAGTTATCGACGCGAATTAGTATCATCAGACATTTCTGTGTAATGACGCTAGTCAATGTGCTGTCTGTGCTTCTGTCCCCTTCAGTCTCGTCTGGAATGAGGTCCATGCTGTCTTGCTCAACAAACAGGCTTCATAATAGTGCTGCGTCATCGGTTCACTGTGCAGTGATTTCGATCATCCTTAACCTGTGTAGCAAGATCGTCAGCGTCGCCCAATTTAACGGAGAAACCAATATATAATCTCCCACCCCTAAGGTACGTTGGTATAGGTCAGTATAATTCAAACTTACACTTGATCCTCACCCCATACAAGGAGAACTAGAGTATATTCAGCTGGAACTGTGTTTTATGTATGACACGATTGTGATTTCTTTTTACCCATGACTCCGTGTTATGGAACTCCCTTACGTATAATAGTGGAATTCCGTCATCCTTCCAACACAGAAAACTCAGAATCGTGTTTGTGTTAAAATCATATTTATATTGAAAACACGTTAATCATGTCCATATGAAAGAACCTTTTATTATAAATCATGTTTATTTCGAAGCAAAACTTGAAGCATAATCTCTAACTGGCTTGAAACCCCTTTGTACATGATGTCCAGTGATGGAGAGTGTCTGTAAACAGACTGAAACTATTCCAACGTTTTTAGTCCTGAACGCTATGTCCACGTTCTTCTTCTTGTTCTTGTTTTTTTTCTGTTTCTTCTTCTTCTTCTTCTTCTTCTTCTTCTTCTTCTTCTTCTTCTTCTTCTTCTTCTTCTTCTTCTTCTTTCCTCTCTTCCTACCCTCGTACTCCTCGTCGTCGTCGTCGTCGTCGTCGTCGTCGTCGTCGTCGTCGTCGTCGTCCTCCTCCTCCTCCTCCTCCTCCTCCTCCTCCT
This sequence comes from Conus ventricosus, assembly GCA_018398815.1. Lineage (NCBI taxonomy): Eukaryota > Metazoa > Mollusca > Gastropoda > Neogastropoda > Conidae > Conus > Conus ventricosus. The sequence goes on from CM031601.1 coordinate 19,154,068, forward strand.
CTTCTTCTTCTTCTTCTTCTTCTTTCTTTTTCTTCTTCGTCTTCTTCTCCTCCTCCTCTTCCTGCCCTCTTCCTCCTCCTCCTCCTCCTCCTCCTCCTCCTCCTCCTCCTCCTCCTTCTTCTTCTTCTTCTTCTTCTTCTTCTTCTTCTTCTTCTTCTTCTTCTTCTTCTTCTTCTTCTTCTTCTTCTTCTTCTTCTTCTCTTCCTACCCTCGTACTCCTCGTCGTCGTCGTCGTCGTCCTCCTCCTCCTCCTCTCCTCCTCCTCCTCTTCTTCTTCTTCTTCTTCTTCTTCTTCTTCTTCTTCTTCTTCTTCTTCTTCTTCTTTCTTCTTCTTCTTCTTCTTCTTCTTCTTCTCCTCCTCTTCCTGCCCTCCTCCTCCTCCTCCTTCTCCTTCTTCTTCTTTCTTTTTCTTCTTCGTTGCATGCTTTGGGGAGCCAGACATATTTTTTTCTCTCCTGAAAATAATGTTTCTGCCCCAAGGAATACTGCCTGGCCCTTCCTTTTAATTAGTTCCAATCCCATCCCCTCTCAGGGTCCCCGTTTCTTTTTTCCTAATTCTCTTTTTTTTTCAGGAGAGTTTACTATCTTTAAAACATAGATTTAAAGAAATATTGTCGCCTAATATTGATGCAGTAGATTGTTTAGATGTTAAGACTGGTTAGATCTCTAAATACCTCATCAATTTTAGTAACAGACTGGCTTTCCATCATGTGTGTTAAGGGGTAATGTGCATGTCTTTCTTTGCTGAGGAATTTTGTTTATTCTTTTCTTCTTCTCGTCCTGTGCAAAATAATATTTGATATTACTCTTGATGGGTCGAAATAACATGGGGGGGGGGGGGGGGGGGAGGAAGCTGATTCTGTCTTTTTTGTTTAGTGTTTTGGTAAACTTTGGTAAAATTTAATCGATTCTAATGCTGTATCCATGGATCATGCTGACGTTTTCTGGAGAGAAAAAAACAACAACAACAAAATAACATACATGTATGATCATCCACGTCTTGTAGAGATGAACAGAGTGGTCAAGTGATCAATGAATCATACGTTTATTGTTGTTCGATTATTGACAATCGCTTTGTTAGCTTGCGTGGGTCAGCTAGTATAAACTGCTGGTGTGTGATCATGCATACACACACACACACACACACACACACACACACACACACACACACACACACACACACACACACACACACGCACACACACACACACACACACACACACACACAAGACATCACTATCTGTGTTAGATGAGTTACCAAACTGGAAACAAACGCAGCGTACATTTTACTTCAAGACGAAAAACAAAAACAGTGACACATAAAGTACATACATGTGAGGGCCCAATACGTTATCAGCTGGCTGTAAACTAACAGCAAAGCACATACCCTTGCGGCGGCTGCCTTCTTTTTTTCTCTCTCACAGGTGCTCGCAGGGCATGTGTTGTCTGTGACAGAGTCTTTTTCTCTCTCACAGGTGCTCGCAGGGCATGTGTTATCTGTCACAGAGTCTTTTTCTCTCTCACAGGTGATCGCAGGGCATGTATTGTCTGTGACAGTCTTTTTCTCTCTCACAGGTGCTCGCAGGGCATGTGTTATCTGTCACAGAGTCTTTTTCTCTCTCACAGGTGCTCGCAGGGCATGTATTGTCTGTGACAGTCTTTTTCTCTCTCACAGGTGCTCGCAGGGCATGTGTTGTCTGTGACAGAGTCTTTTTCTCTCTCACAGGTGCTCACAGGGCATGTGTTGTCTGTGACAGAGTCTTTTTCTCTCTCACAGGTGCTCGCAGGGCATGTGTTGTCTGTGACAGAGTCTTTTTCTCTCTCACAGGTGCTCGCAGGGCATGTGTTGTCTGTGACAGAGTCTTTTTCTCTCTCACAGGTGCTCGCAGGGCATGTGTTGTCTGTGACAGAGTCTTTTTCTCTCTCACAGGTGCTCGCAGGGCATGTGTTGTCTGTGACAGAGTCTTTTTCTCTCTCACAGGTGCTCGCAGGGCATGTGTTGTCTGTGACAGTCTTTTTCTCTCTCACAGGTGCTCGCAGGGCATGTGTTGTCTGTGACAGTCTTTTTCTCTCTCACAGGTGCTCGCAGGGCATGTGTTGTCTGTCACAGAGTCATCTCCAGCAAGCGCACGCCTTCAGAAAAATTCCCTCGCACTGGAAGTTTCTGTTTTTCATACTTACCGGCATGCGTGCTCTCTCTCTCTCGCTTTGTTTCCCATAGCGTTCAGGGACAGACCGAACAGAGGCCCTGAAGCGGATCGAAGCAGACGGTACGATTGTATGCATTCATCCATAAGGTGAGGGACGGTGCATTACAGTGTTTTATTTCAAAATCGTAGCTTGTTTTTAAGTTTGCTTTCATTGTGGTGGATTCCATGCTCAATATATTAATTACAATATAAACACACTGACACACACGCACGCACGCACGCACACACACACACACACACACACACACACACACACACACACACACACACACACACACACACACACACACACACACACACACACACACACACACACACACACACACACACACACACACACACCACACACACAAAGTGCCGAAAATGCTCAGTTTGAGACCACTGTAAGGCTACAGAGCTGCTCTTAGCATTGGGGGCCTGCATACGTGGGAGCCGGAATAGCTCAGTTGGTAGAGCGCCGGACTCGTAATCTTGGTGATCCTGGGGTTGCGGGTTCGAACCTCCGCCGGGGCGTTTCGGTACATGGGGATTTTTCCCTAGGAGTTAACATTGGTTCTGACTACATTTCCCATACAGTCCTTCGAATGAGACTATAAACCGAGGTTCCGTGTGGGAACGCACGCATAAAAATCTTGCACACACGTAAAATCCATCACAACTTTCGGAAGAGTAGGCCAGTTTGGCCGTTGGTATGGATGACACGTTACACATAGCATGCACCCTGCATGAGAAATAGAAAGAATGAAGGAAGTAAGGAAAATGAGTGATCGATATGAACGATACTGAATAGATGACACGGGAAACGACTGAATGAAGCGCCAGCTGTCAGCTCTTCAGTCGGCACTACCCAGGTAGGCAGCCGTTGTGTAAACGAGTGTGGATTGTAAAGCGCTTAGAGCTTAGTCTCTAGCCGAGAATAAGCGCTATACAAGTATTCATTATTATTATTGTTATTATTATTATTATTATTATTATATTATATTATTATTAATTATTATAATTATTTAATTATTATTATACGTGCAGGGTGTGCACTCAAGAAAAGCGATTAGATGGAATATGAAAACTGCAGCCCATGAAGAGTGAGTAACAAGAGAAACATAATGTATAAAATGTTAAATTGATAATGATGTTGATGAGATAACGATCAGCGGAAAAGGAGACCATGATGAGGAAGTCAGTTATGATGGTGATAATGGTGATGACAACGACGATGAGAAGCACAAAACACACACACACACAGACAGACAGACAGACAGACAGAAGAAGAAGAAGAAGAAGAAGAAGAAGAAGAAGATAATGATGATGATGATGATGATGATGATGATGATGATGATGATGATGATGATGATGATGATGATGATGATGATAAGAAAAGAAGACATTACCGTTTGAGCAGGAAGAAGAAGGAAGTAATGTAGGCATAACTTTAAAACAAACAAATAATCAAACAAAACAAAACAAACTGGACATATATAGAAGCGAAGACAAAGGAAATGAAAGGAAAGAAACGCAAAGATGATGATGATGATGATGTGATGTGATGATGATGATGATGATGATGATGATGATGATGTGATGATGATGGCTATAATGAAATTTTTTTTTTTAATTTAGAAAACAAATGTCGTTTTGCAAGACATAACCATTATGGCAGAATAAGAGACGAAAGAACATGATTTGACTCTTTCATCATTCCCTCTCTATCAATCCCTACCTAAAATGCCGATACAGTTCACAAAATGCGATCAGTGACCCAGTGACCATGAACTCTGCACAACTCCTTCCCACACCGCGGGCACAGGAGGGATGACAATTGTAAAGGAACTATGCTTCCACGATCAATTCCCTCCATGCCAACACAAGACTGTGACAACCCCAGGCCATTCCAACTACTCGGTAACTTGACCGTGGAGGTCAACTTCTTTAGCTACAGTCCCTCCCGCTCCCCCTCCACCCCTCAACATTCAGTTATTGTTCCAGACGCGACCCGCCTCCAGTATCCGGTTGTCCTATCTGAGTGCCTGCTTGACTCACCATTTGGCAGGCAAACGGTTCCATTCCTATTTTTTATCCTCACTCTTCATTACATCGTCTCCATCTCCTCCCCTTCCTTTCTTCCTAACAGGATCTTGCTTCTGTGTCGTCAATTTCTCCTCTCAAAACAGCTCCGGGCGATTTAGACATCATTATGGAGGCAGTTCCCTGCTTCCTTTTCAAGCTCTGAAATAGAAGCCTGACTACATGCATACGGGGGCATTCCCCTGAAGGGGAAATGGGCGTTGGTGGTCTGAACTACACCGTCCGAGTTGGAACAAGACCCGAGAGAATGGCGGCTGGGAGGTCTGTGTAGGATTGTGTCGTGCTGAGGCAAACAAGAGAGACAGAGAGAGAATCCCTGAAAGCGTTTGTGCAAGTTTCATTGGAAGGCTGGCATAGAAATAATTTTTCCAGAGTGAAGATTGAAAATGGGGCCTAAATGTCTGGAGGCTAGAATACAGAAAAGGGGAGAGTTGGGCATGGAGGGAAGGGTGCAGTATGGGGTATATGAAGACAGGGCTAAAGGAAGGTGGCGGGGGAGAGGAGGGAGGAAAGTTAGACAAGATGCGTGAATCACAGTTTTCGGTCGATTAGTGTCACCTTTCCTTATGCTCTAATTTTATTTGTCTTACCCCTTCATTTAAACGGACTTCTGCTCTCAAACTTTGCCGGTACCAGTCTCTTGTCAGTCTGATGAAGGTCTTGAATGTGAATTTTCACAAGGCGATGTACCTTTCGTGTCTTATTCTACTTCAAATTCATTATTCACAAAGGCTGACTGGGGGAGTGGTCCCCAGCAACAAATTAGACTCTCTCTCTCTCTCTCTCTCTCTCTCTCTCTCTCTCTCTCTCTCATCTCTCTCTCTCTCTCTCTCTCTCTCTCTCTCTCTCTCTCTCTCTCCTAGCATACAAGGGTGCCTGAGGGGGAAAAGGTTCATATCTTTGTACATGTCTTCACACTACTGACAGGTGCACTTTAATATTTACATTAAACTTGGTTCGAGGTCGTTTTACTGATATGACTCATATTCAGAAACAGGCAAGGAAATTCTACAGACTGAAATATTGCTGAAAACCACTGCACCTGCTATGTCATCTGTCGTGTAGTTGTTTTCAGTATCTGCTTATAAGCTCGCTGTTCGTTTTTTTTATTTTCCCAGATATTTTTTCCCCAGTCATATGGATAAAGGAACCTTCACTTCGATGGTGTTGGTGTCTCTCTGTCAGCGTAATTGTACACATTGACTAATATATTTGCGTTCTTATTTATAATAGCCTCCTGTTATAGGCAGCATGACGTTAAGGGATTACGACGTCTTCTGTTTGTTTTGTATTGCATTATCATAAAACTCATCCCCTCCCTTCGAGGCACACAGTTATACTGAAACATCTCCTTATAAGAATTTGTGCCGTTCTAGTTCAATACACATAAGAGAGAGAGAGAGAGAGAGAGAGAGAGAGAGAGAGAGAGAGAGAGAGAGAGAGAGAGAGAGAGAGAGAGAGAGGAGAGAGAGAGAGAGAGAGAGAGACAGACAGACAGACAGACAGACAGAGGCAGAGACAGAGACAGAGAGACAGAGAGACAGAGACAGAGACAGACAGAGACAGACAGACAGACAGACAGATAGACAGACAGAGACAGAGACAGAGAACGTATCTCTTGTTTTCTTGCCAAATGGGTGATAAATCCACACCCTTTTACATTGTGTGCGCCGACTTCAAATCAGACAGAGCTGGACATATTTAGTAACAAAGAAAATTACTCCTTTTAACTGAAATTTTCATATTAGTAGAAGCTACATGAACTGAATTGCAGAGAGAGAGAGAGAGAGAGAGAGAGAGAGAGAGAGAGAGAGAGAGAGAGAGAGAGAGAGAGAGAGAGAGAGAGAGAGAGAGAGAGAGAGAGAATACACTCAGATACACCCGAACCTTCTCACGCAACACATTGACGCCATCCTCCCCAGCCTTTCACACACGCAGATCCAGAAGGAACATAAAGAGAGCAGACAAAGAACAAATATAGGAAAGCGGAAGCAGGAACAGTGTATAGCAGTGTCAGTGTGGGCGTCGGACAGGGATCTTACCGGTCTGTTTTAATAGGCCTTTTTGACAAGTTCTTTCCTCCCGTACTTGTTCTTTTATTCTTTCTTCCCATTACGGCCTTATGGCTTGGCAGAGTAAAGATAATTTTCAGAAAAATAAGCTATACCGGCCTAGTAAATGTTGTTGAAAGCAGGAGAATAATAATAATAATAATAATAATAATAATAATAATAATAATAATAATAATAATGAGGAGGAGGAGGAGGATAAAAAATGAATAATGATAATAATAATATAACAATCTTAATAATAATAATAACAACGATGATGGTGATGATAGTCATAGTAACATTAAAAAAATAATGCTGATAATAATAATGATAATAATAGTAATAAAATAACGACAATAATAACGATAACAATAGTATTAATAATAACAACAATGATAATAATAATAATAATAATAATAATAATAATAATAATAATAATAATAATAATAATAAATAATAATAAAAATAGTAGTGATAGTAGTAGTAGTTGTAGTAGTACCACCACCACCACCATCACTACTACTACTACAACTACTAACCCTGGTTCAGATATCTTTAATTTCCATGTTGATTAGCAATAAACAAATTCATCCCAATTGAAAACAAAAGTAAAAAAGATAAGGCAACATTACGGGAGGGGGAAAAAAAGGGGGCTATGAGAACGAATCGTTCCCCAGAGAGTGCTCTGCCAGGTCTGTTGTTCCTCCAGCTGTTGTGTTCTGTTTGCGGCAAACCTGATGTGTTCTCCACAGAGGGAGGCAGCTGTCTCTTGCTGGCCCTGTCGACCTCCTCTTTTGGGGGTCAATGAAACACACAGCCATTTTTTTTAATTCAGTACTCTCTCTCTCTCTCTCTCTCTCTCTCTCTCTCTCTCTCTCTCTCTCTCTCTCTCTCTCTCCTATCAAATCCGACAACAGAGTTTAACAAAACAGATATCCATTTTTTTTCTGTCCCAACCTCTATCTCAGAGGCAGTGCACCCACGCCGCTCATTCCGACACCCCGTCCACAGCCACAGCCCGGTCGGCCCGCCGCAGCCCGGCACCAGCAATCCACAGGAAGCAGTCAATGTCAAGTCGTTAAGAGGCAACCAACCGGAGGAGACACTGCACAGCTGCCGGGTCACTTCGGTGGTGTTCAGTGGCGCCTGTTCTGCTCCAACATACGTAGGACACCACCTCCTAAGCCCCACTGACGACAATAATTGCTTAGTCGCGGAGCCGGCGTGAGTGAGCTCTTCCTCCGGAGGGCGCCACCACGTCCGTCCAATGACACCCCCCATGGACACGCCGATACCGGTGACTTCGACGGAACCAAACCAAGGCCACAGACGTGGAGAGGACATCGAAATTGAGGTCACCATGAGAGCAGGGCATGAAGGGCCACAGAATTTGAGATATTTTTTTATGCTGATCAATGAGGATGAGGATGATTAAGATGATGCTACGGATTTCCATTTCGGTCTTAGACTACATGACAGGGCTGTACTCTACGCTTCCTTTCACAATATATCCCGGCGTCAACCAGGCCCAAGAGATACAGGCACCTGCAGTGTTGGTCAGGAAATTTGAGCAACACTCTCAGAAACGCATCCATTAAGTGGATGAAACTCGATTGTGTGGTCCTAGTCTTCCCAACTGAGTCTGCAGCAAACTCAACTCTGGGTAGGTGCCGGTCGGGGCAGAAACACCCACATGACTTCTGATGGGATTCGAACCCACGACCTCCCAGCCGTGAGTCCGCGACGCTAACCACTTCGCCACGGCGGCTGGTCACAGATATCCAATCTGCAGACTAAAAAAAAAAAGTCCTTTGCAGAAACATCTTCGTTTTGTCCATCATGAAAACGGATACGTTTATCTATTCTTCACAGAGAGAATGTCTCTCTCTCTCTCTCTCTCTCTCTCTCTCTCTCTCTCTCTCTCTCTCTCTCTCTCTCTCTCTCTCTCTCTCTCTCTCTCTCTCTCTCTCTCTCTCTGCTGAACTTTTGTCCCCGTGCATGTTTAAGTGGAAGAATGAGTTCACCCATCATGCCAGAGCCAGAGTCAAAACGTTTCTTACAGCACCAGAACACGAGAGCAGAAGGCAAACGGGGTAATTATCGATTCCAGCGGGGTTCCTCACTGGCCTGCAGACACTGCGGCATCCATACAGGCCCCATGTCATGGCAAGAAGCAACCGCCTGCCTTAGGCGACAAGCAGACTGGGTTACATCGACCGTTTCAGAGGCAGGAAGGGGTTGATTTGGGCATGCATCCAATATGCCACTTCCTCTAGCACCCACAAGTTCACAGAGGAGAGAGAGAGAGAGAGAGAGAGAGGAGAGAGAGAGAGAGAGAGAGAGAGAGAGACAGATAGAAGACAGACAGACAGACAGACGACAGAAGACAGACCGGCCGACAGACAGACAGAGACAGGGAGAGTGAAACAAGACCCATTTTTTAAAACTGAGTTGCGGAATCATTCAAACATAGTTCTCTCCCTCTCTCCTCTCTCTCTCTCTCTCTCTCTCTCTCTCTCTCTCTCTCTCTCTTCTTTCTCTCCGCTCTCTCTCTCTCTCTCTCTCTCTTCTCTCCGCCTCTCTCTCTCTCTCTCTCTGTCTCTGTCTCTGTCTCTCTCTGTCTCTCTCTCTCTCTCTCTCTGGGGGTGAGTTCATGCTCATGTTCGAGGCAGTCGCACTTTGTTGAATGTCTGCAATTAACTGCTAATTATTCGAGTTTCATTACATTTCAAGTTTCCGAAATTTGCAAGATTAGTGCTGTTGGTACCATCCATCATGCCTGCAAGTTTCATGGAGTTTCGTTCTCGCTGTGGTGTATTTTACTTGAATGTTTTGGCTCGGACATTGAAGAGACTCAACCACTGTGTGTCAAAGGTCACAGGAATACGATTTCTACCCCGTGGCTTTGACATGCACAGCAGAGGACAACACAAACATTCGCACGGACTGTGCATCGCTGTATTTCTCGCTCTGCTGGTTTTTCTCGTGACGCTCTACCCCGTGCGGAGGCAAGATTCGGATGTGTGACAGCTTCTTTTGTGATTGTTTTTCTCGCCGTTTCTTGCTGCAGTGCATGGACGTGGAAGCAAACCCAGGACCTACACATTCGGATCTCCTCACACAAATGGAAGAACATGTCACTCGATTAAACGACGCCGTGAATGTCTTGACAAAGAAATGTGCTTTCCTTGAAAGTAGATATGAACAAGTCGTAGACTGGATGGATTACTTCGATGGAGTACGTCAGAATGTGGACGATGATATTGACAAGCTTGAAGCATTTTCTAGACAAAACAACGTGAAATTTTTCAACGTCTAAGAGGAAGAAAATGAAAGTTATTCTGATTGCGCCAGGAAGGTTGTTCAGCTTCTGAACAGGTTTTAACCCCTGCAAGACTTGGTCCCTGGAGGACGTTGAACGGGCCCATCGTGTGGGACGGAAAAGAGAACATTCTGCCAACCCCGTCCCCTCATTGCAAAACTACACAGGTGGAGTGAAAACTGTCCGTTCTAAGTGAAAAGGACAGCAGAAAGGACTTGGCTGATACGCTGAACATTCGTGTGGGTGGCGATCTCACGAACAGACAGCAGAATGTCATCAGACGTGAGAAGGAAGAAGGACGACGTGCCTTCTTTCGCAACGGACGCCTGCATGTTGACGACAACAGAAGAGAGCAGCGCCATGGATACCGTGCTGGCAGACAACGTTCTCCGCAAAGCCATCACGCTGAAATTAAAAAACCAGCCGCGGCAATCTGTCAGCCCACCTCCTCCCTCTGATATGGAATCCTTTCCTGCCCTCAGACGTCCACATGCCTCAGCTCAGCAGAACGACGGATCCTCTTGCCCTGCACTTTGCCCGACATCCCGCTCCGCGCCCTGCCCTCCCTCTTCAGCCCCAACGCCACGTCCTCAGAGAGCGCCGCGAACCAAGGCCAGTGTTCGCCAGACAGCTTCACCAAGTCCTGCTCCTTCCGCTTCTGGTGACGGTGCTGCTGTTCCACAGGACCTGGACCTTGCCAGCCAGGAGACCCTCGCACCTGATCCAGTGGACAGTGTGAGTGATAAACTCGCTGATAAACCTTCCGTCTACCAGAGAAGTGTCACCTCATTCTCCCACACCACCACGGCTTCCAGTGTGATCAGCGCTCCTCCACCGCCTAGTGCATGTTCGCAAAACAGTGATATACTCATGCAGGTCCACCTGCCCATAGTGTGCCTGTGACAACGGACAAATTGAACGGTTTCTTGTCCAGTGGAATTGTTTCTGCCGACCATTCCTCCGTTCTAGACCCTGTGGATACCTGGAACTCCGACGATGTGGGAAAGTCAGTCTTTTTCTCAGCCCTTGTTTCAGCCCAGCAGTCTCCTATAGTAAGTGGCCAGTCCCCTACCTGTTCTTACTTCATTCCTCAAGTTTCATTTGAAAACGAAACCCCAGTCAAATCACCATGCCACCCACCTCAAACCCGAAGCAGAGCCAAATGTCGCCAAACACACCTGACAGACACATTCACTACCACTCCTCGTACAGCCCTTGCCCACCTCTAGTAGCTAGGAATTCGGCCCTGCCTGTGTTTCAAATCACCCCACGGCTCAACAATCTGGCATTTTAAAAGATGCCAAAACATTACGGTTCTTAACTTACAATGTGGAAGGTATGTCAACAGTATATGATCATGAGGTTCGCTCTTTTGTGTCTGTTTATGATTTCATTCTTTTCGTTGAAACCTTTTCAGTTTCTTCCCAAGTCACTTGTTTCCTTATCATGATGTATATATTTCTCTGGTATTCAAGTTTCTGATTCCGTTACCGCTAGACTGTCCGGTGGAATTGCACTTCTTGTAAAGAAAAAGCTGACTAGATTTATTACACATGTCACAATTGAATATGACAACTGCTTGGTTCTCAAGATATCGAAACTACTAACGGGTTTTTATTCTGACTGTTTCTTGATTGGTTTGTATATCCACCTTCAAATAGTGTTTATTATGCTGAAACTGAAATTGATAATGGTTTATGTTTTTTGGATAACTGTATCGCTGATTTATTTGAAGAATATGGTGAACTACCTCTCATTGTTTTTGGAGTTTGAATGCCAGAACAGGCAATGGTAATGTTTCTGAATTTTCCATAGACGACTTTATTGGTGAAAATACAGAGGATTCAAAGCTGTGTACAAGATTTCGTAGGGATTCAAAGGATGGTGTTACAAATGAATTTGGTAAATATTTACTTCAAATATTGATCAATATAACCTGATTATCATGAACGGACTTGTTTTGGGTGACGAGGGGGGAAACTTCACTTACATTGCCTATAATGGATGTAGTGTTATTGATTACTTTATTGTATCTGAATTTATGTTCCATGCGGGTTCATATTTAAACGTTATTCCAGAACTGACTCAAAACATATGCCTGTAGAGATGTTTCTTGAAGTACCTAAGGCCACTGAACTGAAACCCACCTCGACCCATTCTACGACAAGTAAAGTTATTAGGTTTGTGTGGAATAATGAAAAGAAAAATGACTATTGTGCAATGTTTAATGATAATGATGTTAAGAAACAAATTCAAGATGCTAGTAATTTAATAGATCTTGATATTGATGCCTCATTTAGCCTCATTCATTGGTGGTCTCAAGATGGCTGGAAAAAGTATGTTAAAGACATTTAGGGTAGATAGTTTCAGACAAAAGCCATGGTTTGACAGAGTATGTGCAGAAAAAAGACGTGAAGTACGTAAAGCTTTACGAACATTTCGCAGAGTTTGCAACAGTATTGTAAAAATGATGTTGACAATGATAGTAAAAAGATACAAATGATATATTACAGATATATGTATGTGATTTCAAGGAGACAGTATAAAAATCTGCTTAGCGTTAAGAGATCCGAACATAAACACTCAATTCTAGATACCCTTGTGAATAGTAGTGGCGATCCTAAACGTTTTTGGGGAACTGTTAAATCTGTTCTTATATCTAAAGAATTAAAGCATAATTCGATCACTTCTGGTGAATGGTTTGATCATTTCAAGATGGTTTTTAATAGGGATCTATCTAACGATACTGATTTACCAGATTTTGAAGAAACTTTTCAAACTAACTTGCCTGTAGACACAAACTTGGACTGTGCTCCACTAGACAGAGCGATAGAGCAATGGGAAATTGAGGATGCTATAAAAGCTTTGAAATATGGAAAAGCATCTGGTCCTGATGGATTAAGTGGTGAATTTTATAAAAACTCATCTCAAGAAGTCATTCTATTTTTAATTCAATACTTCAATAAACTGTTTGATTCTGGTAGTTTTCCTAAAAGTTGGTCTCAGTCTATCATTCTGCCTGTGTATAAAAAGGGTAATCCTGATTTTCTGACAATTACAGGGGTATTTCCTTGCTAGATATTGGAGGCAAGTTGTACAGTTATATCCTTAATAAAAGACTTACTGAATGGGTCGAAGATAATGATTTAATTGATTCATCTCAAGCTGGTTTTAGACGAAATCGTAGTACAATTGATCACATTTTTACCCTTTTGGCACTAATTCAAAAGCAGTTACTCAATCGGAGCAAGCTATACGTTGCCTTTATTGATTTCAAAAAGGCCTTTGACTTAGTTAACAGGCAGTACCTTTGGATGATATTAAAGAAGAAAGGAATCAGAGGTAAAATGTACAAAGCTGTCAAAGCCATGTATGAAACTGTCAAAGCTAGTGTAAAAGTGAACAACCAGTGCACTGAACCATTTCTTCTGTCCCGTGGCCTGAGACAAGGAGACAACTGCAGTCCAGTTTTATTCTCGCTATTATTAATGAACTTGCAATTGATGTAACCCGTAATGGTAAACACGGTGTAAAGCTATCCCCAGATTTAATGGAAATTTTGATACTACTTTTTGCTGATGATGTTCTGTTACTATCTTTCTCGGTTATTGGTTTGCAACGACAGCTGAATATTTTGAGGGATGCCTCGCATAGAATGAATTTATCAGTTAATTTAGATAAAACTAAAGTGATCGTCTTTCGCAAAGGCGGTTACATTGCAGCGAGAGAAAAATGGTTCTTTGGTAGCAATAAGCTAGAAGTGGTCAATCAGTATAAATACCTTGGTATCATTTTTTCTCCTTCCCTCTCTTTCTCCTACGCTATGGAAGATAGAGCTGCGAAAGCAAAGAGAGGAGTTTGTATGTATCTTAAAACTGTTGTGGTCCCTCGGTGAAAAGCATCCAAAAGTGTTCTTTAAATTATTTGATTGTCAAATCCTACCAATGCTAACTTACGGCTCTGAAGTTTGGGGATTGATTGCAAATCAGAATTTGATTGAAAAAGTACACCTCTTTGCGTTGAAAAGATTGTTAAATGTTAGCGTTAAGACACCTAATGTCCTGGTCTATGGTGAATGTGGTAGATATCCTCTTTATGTTCATACATATACAAGATGTGTTTAAATATTGGTTGAAACTTTTGAGAATGTCTGATGAGCGTCTGCCTTTAAAATCTTATAAAATGCTGTTAGCTCTTCACTATAACAATCAGAACAATTGGGTTTCTGCCGTAAGCTTTACTTTATACAAATATGGATTCGGACATGTATGGGAACACCAAGGTGTTCAAAATATTCATCTTTTTCTCAGAGAATTCAAGCAAAGATTAATCGATTGTTTCATTCAAGGATGGGAGGCTCAGTTGAGAGATAAAAGTCGGTAT
>CM031601.1:19187821-19215321 GCA_018398815.1 Conus ventricosus
TGCCTTGAGGTGAGTGTTGTTATCCGACCATCTTCAACTTCACCCCTATAGCCCTCCGTTGGACAGCAAATGAGAGTTTATAAAGTTCTATTTTGATCAGACCAGGCGGTTTGAAGACAGAACGAAGATGTTAGTATTTTATGTATGATAGTTGTCAAAGTCCTCATGAGAGTGGGAAAGTTGTGAGAAAATATCATTGCGTAAAGGGGGGGGGGGGGGGGGGGAGGGGGGAGGTAAGCTGTTGATAAACAGTGCAGATATATGGACCTATTGTAGTGTTTCCTATCATACTCATTAGAATGCAAATAAAAAATACAAGCCTTGTAAGTTGACATTTGAGAATAACATTCTACAGCTTATCTAATTTCTGTCTCTATTTCTTTCTTTCTTTATCTGTAACCGTTTGTTTGATTTCATCTGACTTACAAAACAAACGAACAAACAAACAAAACAAAAAAAAAAACGTGGAACTCAATGCCCAAATCAATATTTCATAAGTTGCTGTGATTCTCCATGTATTACGCGTGTGTGGTCGGTTGTTTTCACGATATGTGTCCGTGTTGTTTATTTTATTTTATTTTATTTTATTTTTTTATTTATTTAATTGTTTCTTTTATTCATGTATCTATTTATTTATCTGTTTATCTTTGTTGTTGTTGGTGTTTGCTATTCTGTGTGCGTTCCACTGTTTCATTCATATAATTAATAATAATTAATAATAATCGAGCTTATATGGCGCTCTTCGATGAGAGAAAAGACTCATCCTCAGAGCGCTTCACAATACAGGAAAAATAAGTTTCCATAAGCATTGCTCAGTATTGAGAAAAAGGCATCAGAACAATATTAGGAATAGAGTTTTAGAACTTACCGCCAATGACATTGACAACAAAGCACAAGACAAGACGATGCATTTCAACCACTTGGGTCTTCATCAGGCGAAAAAATAAATCACATTTAACATGTGGGACAGTACAAACTACGAAAAAAACGAAAAAAAGAATGAAAAATGACTTATCGTTATTGTCCATGAAGGCGGAAATGACATGAGGCCAGGGGGATTATGGGAGAGGAAACAGAGGGGGGGGGGGGGGGGGGGGGGTTGCGTCAGCGGAGGTGTGTGTGTGTGATATGATAGGGTTGTGTGTCTAGTTTATTGGGATGGTGTGGTATCTTTGTGATGGTTGTGATAATGGTGGATAGATAATAATGAAAAAAAAAAAAGGTGTGTGTGTGTGTGTGTGGGGGGGGGGGGGGGGATTTAAGGGGAAGGATAAAACAAAATTAAGATTAAATAGATGGAGGGTTGCTGTAACTACTGTATGAAGTGAGTGAAGGGGATGTGGTGGTGGTGTATGTAAGTGTGTGTGTATGTGTGTGTGTATGTGTGTGTGTTGGTAGGGGATATTGCCAACTGATGTGGAAGAGGTGGGTATGTGTGTTTGGTTATTGTTGGATATTGATGCCTTGGGGGTGTAGTGTGCCCAGTTTGGAAATGAGATGGGATTCTTGAGTTGTGCGTTCAAAGCTGTCACTCTGTGACTGCCAGAGTGCCATAACTTTGACATGGTGGATGTTGTGTTGGGTTGTGGTTGAAGTGTAGGGCGACGGGTTTGGGTCGGTGGTGGCGGATATCAGCAGGTGTTCAGCGATGCGTGTTTCAAGTGTGCGTGACGTTTCCCCTATGTAGATCTTGCCACACAGCTGGCAGTGGATGGCATATATAATGTTGCGGCTCTGACATGAGAATGTGCGTTTGACTGTGAAGGAGTTTTTGGGGCCCTGTAAGATGGTGTCTGGTTTGGTGAGGGGGCAGATTTTGCAGTTGGGTTTGGAGCAGGGGTGAGTACCTGGTGGTGTAGCTGTGGTTCTGTTCAAACTGGATCGCACGAGGAGGTCTTTGAGGTTTTTGTCACGTTTGAATGTGATCATGGGTTTGGTATGGAAGGCGGGTTTGTGGTTATGTACAATGTGCCAATTGGATTTGAGGATCCTACAGATGGGGAGGGTGTGCGGGTGGTAGAGGAGGTAGGCTGTGGGTCTGTCTGTCTTGGTTGGATGCTGGGTGTCCAGAGCAGATGTTCTGGATTACAGCTATGGTGCGGCGGAGTGCTGCATTGATGATGGAACTGGGGTATCCGCGGTTGGTGAAGAATTGTGACATTTTGGCTGCTTGTATAGTGAAGTCTTCCTCGCTGGAGCAGAGTCTGCGAAGACGGAGAAATTGTGAGTATGGGATGCTGTCTTTAGTGTGTGGGTTGTGGGAGGATGAGTAGTTAGGTATGCATGTGCGTCGGTGGGTTTGTAGAAAATGGAGGTTTTGAGTAGGCCTTCTTCTAGGGAGATGGTGATGTCTAGGAAGTTGACCGACTGCGAAATGGTGTAGGTAAGTCGGATAGATGGATGGAAGGTCTGGGCAAAGTTGAGGAAGTTGAGGAGGTCTTGTTTTGGCATAGATGTGGCTCCCAGTCCATCATCGATATACCTTTTGTAATTTGTTTGGTTCCAGCTTGAACAGATTTTTCAGAAATGCGATCCAAAACAGAACGAGGTGCTGCCAACAGAGCCTCAGTTTTTCCATCATTTAGCTTGAGCTTATTTTTAAGCATCCACGATTTAACAGATTAGAAACACAGTTCATATTCCGATATCAAAAGTTGGAATGCAGCAGGCTCCGCAGCAGCGTCATGCAGCTGGATGTCATCGGCAAATTTATGATGAGGAATCCCGTGTTCCTCAATGACCATAGATAGAGGTAGAATACAAAGGAGAAGAGAAGGGGGCCCAAAACGGAGCCTTGGGGCACGCCAAAGTCCGGGGGAAGGGGATAGGAGACCTTGCCACAAACAGACACAGATTGTGTTCTGCCAGTCGGTATGACCGAAACCATTCTAATGCAATGTCTGTGATACCGAAATACACCGACAGTCTTTTGAAAGAATACTGTGGTCGATGGTGTCAAATGCGGCACTGAGATCTAGCAAGTCAGGAGCGATGCTTTTTTGTTTTCAGCGGACCGAAGGAGACTGTCAGTCACAACGCTGTTTCGGTACTGAGATTCTGTCTATGCAGACTGGTTTATTTCATACAGATTGTGCTGGGACAGATGGCTTTCAAGTTGCACAAAGACAACCTTTTCCAGGAGTTTGGACAGAAAAGGAAGGTGAGAAACAGGTCTAAAGTTTTTAAGTTCATCGGGACATAGGCCATTTTTCATTAGAAGAGGAACTGCCAGAGCATGTTTAAAACATCCAGGAACAGAGCCAGCAGCCAGAGAAGCATTTAAAATTTATCGTGAGAATGGGGCAAGATTGGCAAGATTCTGTTTGGTGAGGTTGGTGGGGATTGGGTCAAGATCACAGCACTTTGTAGCAGACTTGGGAAAAAAGTTCTGAGACGAACGATTCAGACACTGTGTCAAAACGGCTAAGCTTGGGGCCGTTAAATATTTTAAAGTTTGGTGGGCCAGCGTTTTGACAATCCAAATCATGCCTTTTTTGGACACTTTCTCATGAAAAAAGCGAGAAAACGTTTCTGGAAGTTGGCATGGGTCAAGGTTGCTTGTGAGGGGGGAAACCTGAACTGTGCCCAAGAGCTGACAGCCACTGCATACAACTGTTTTGAGGAGGTACAATCGGCAGTAAGGCAACTGTAGTATTTTACTCGGACGTTCTTAGCAAACGTAGAGTAAGAGTTCAGTTTTCTTTTGTACTCTTCTTGATGGACAGTCAAAACAGTTGACCTCCATCTGCGCTCCACCTGACGCACATCTTTCTTCGCGTTCCTGACACTTGTTTCTCCACGGCGCTGAGGGGCGGTCAGTCACCATCTGGTGACCAGAGGGGCGTGCTGGTCCAGAATGCGATGGAGACCCACGTTGTAGTGGTCGGCAAGCTGGTGGTCCGGGTAGTCCTTAAGATCACAGGTCACCAGATGCCGTACGTCTGCCTGGAACGCTTTGGGGTCGATCCGCTTCAGGTTCCTGGACTGCACCATGCGCTGTTTTCTCTGGAGCCTCTCCATGGCAAGGGCTCCTATGATCGCCTCATGGTCAGAGAAGGGGATGGTGAGCACAGCACAGCTGGACACAACAGTGGGGTTTTCATGCACTATGCACCAGTCCAAAATGTGACCGCACCGATGGGTTGGCTGATCAACAAGCTGTTTGAGGCAGTGGTCACTGAAGAGGGTCTTTAGTTGTTTGACACGGGGACAGGACAGGGAGTCAAAATGAAAGTTCAGATCGCCAGCAATCATAATTTCGCCTGAGAGATTTGACAGACGAGAAACCAAAATAGGAAACTCATCAATAAACATATTGTCCGTCATATTGTTTGATTTGCTGGGGGGAGGTCGGTAGAGACAGACAATGGTAACAGCACCCTTCTCTGTGGTAGGTAACCTCCACGGCCTCAAAACACAGACAGTCAATTCGTCACACGACAATGAAGTCGGTGATCGCTTTGAGACAAAGCAATGCCACCACCACGCTTTCCACAACGGGGAAAAGAATGGAAATCGTAGCCTTCTGGGGTCAGTTCAGTGATGTGGGCCTCGTCTCCTTGCTCGTAGTGCCACGTCTCCGTCATAAAGAGAGATCAAAATCATTGTCGATAATGAAGTCGTTTATTAGGATTGTCTTTTGTCTGCAGGACTGGGGGTTAACGAAGGAAAACTTAATAGAAGTGAAACCAACAAGAAAGAGACAAAAGGTTGATGCAGGGTTCGTGGTGAAATGAAAAAAAAAAAATATAAGTGTTTGTGGGAGTTTTTGACGTCTTTGAAGGGGAAGTTGTTTGAACCTCTGTTTTTCCAGGGAAAACCATCAAAAAGGGTTTGTTTAAAATTGGAAAAACAAGACCCTTTTGTATGGCGGACCGTGTCGTCTTACGTCCCCTCGGGCTAAATCGTGGAACAGGGCCCCGTTGTCTCACTCCATTTGTGTTATATGGACAACTCCCACCTACAATTTGTGAAAATCACCCCACAGCTGGGGCAGAGTAAACCCCTGTGGTCGTAAACGGAAGCCAGGGAATGCCCATAAAGGGAAACATCCTGAAAAAAAATGGGGGTACACGTTTTCTTTTCCCTTTTACTTGGTGAATTGTTATGCGATTTGAAGAGGTCCTTAGTTTTGCGTTGGGGAAAACGCGCAGGGAGGGGAAGGGAGGTCTTTATGTCCCCAATAGTCTGGTGTTTTCGCCCCTTTGTTTACTTTACGTTTTGCGCGGGGGTCAAAAAGTGCCAATTGTCTGAGTGGTCAGCTCTTTGTTTTTATTACGTATGCGCGCGGCTTTATGTGCCAATAGTCTGAGTGGTCAGCTCTTTGTTTATTTTTCGTGTGTGTGTGTGTGTGTGTGTTGGGGGTGTGTGTGTGTGTGTGTGTGTGGTGTGGGGTGTGTTGTTGTGGGTGTGTTTGTATGGGTGTGTTTTTTATAACCCCATTGGGGCTGTTTCAAATAGGTTTTTTTGGGTACGTAGTTTCCAATATATCAAAGGGTCACGGGGGAAGCCGACCTCATACAAGGTAAGTTACAGCAGACACTTTAGGCACACGGACCCCACACACACACTCACACTCACCACACAAAACCACCACACACAAAACACACAAACCACACAGCAGGGCCACGACATACACACACACAACACCACCCCACCCCACACACACACACCAAACCACACACACACAACAGGGCACGCCCCAACACCCACACACGACCGCCACACCACCCCAACCCCCACACAAAAACCACACAAGCGAACACAAAACACGCGGGGGCGGGGGGCCCGGCCTCCACAAACAAAAACACACTCACACACACACCCACCTCCACACACACACACACACAAAACCCCAAAAAAAAAAAGGGGGGGGCGCGCCCGCGCTGGGCACAAAACACACAGACTTTACAAAAAACAAAACCCCTGTTAAATTTCCACGAAAAATAATTATGTTGAAATCTACTCCCCTTAAAAACCACCCCCCCCCATCACCACTAACACTCAGGTCTTACAGCATGTAGGTACTTATTTTTATATAAAAAAGAGTCACAGAGTAAAGGGACACTCAAAATGAGGTCAAGAATAGAAGACACACAGGACACGGACACACACACACACAAAAACCCAACACAACACACACCCCAACACACACAAAACCCAACACACGACCACACCACACAAAACCCACACCCCGCACGCGCGCGGGGCGCGCGGGAAACACTTAGGGGAGAGGAGGAAGTGAGAGGAAAGGAGGAAGGGAGGTTTAGAGGAAAAAGTGGTGAGAGAGAGGGGAGAGGGGGGATGAGAGAGAGAGAGAGGGGAAAAGGCTTTTGGGTTTTTTTCACGGAAATATTTTGACAAAAAACTCTCCCCCTGCAACCCCCCCCCCAAACCCCCCATTCCCCCTACCCCCCACTAACACTCTCCCGTTACTAAAAAAGTACTGAAACCAAAACGGCAGGGGGGAAATTTTTTTGGAAAAACTTTTGGGCCCCACCCCCTCCCCCACTTACCTTCACTCCCCCCCCCCCCCCCTTGTACTCTCCTTTTGTCCAGTCGAAAATTACACTCCCGCATTTAAAAAACCACACACACCCCAACCACCACCAACCCACACACACACACCCCACACACACACACAAACATACACCACCACACACAACACACCACACCCCCAACTTTCACGTCACGCACGCACACCAACACACACCACACAAAACCAACCACAAAACCAACACATTCACGTAAAAAACCCCACCCCACACACCACACAAACACACACACCATGCGCGGGGCGCGCGCGACACACACACAAACATCAACACACACACACACACACACACACAAAAACACCACACACACACACACACACCCCCAAACACCACACCACACTTTTACCCCAGCTTGTCCAGTAAATCGGAAAAAAAGCGGGTTATCCCTGCAAGATCCCTGTAGGGTTACTGATGAACTGTTTATAATTTTTGGGGGTTTGGGGCCCCCGGGGGAATTGCCCCCCCCCCCCCCCCCCCCGGTTTGGGGGCTGGCAATGTCGGTAGGGGCCCGTTGTTTGTGCTGAAGCCGAATGTTGCTTTAACTCAGGGGTTTCCCGGGAAAATTTTGAGGGGGTGTTTTTGTTTTTTTTTTGTTTTGTTTGTTTTTTTTGTTTTTAACCTATGTTTTTCTGATTTTTCATTATAGGTTTCCCAAATTATTTTTTACAATGCCTTTTAATTTATTTTGTATGGGTTTTAAAAACCCGGGGTCGTTTTATGCAAAAAATTATCTCCCGTTTTCTCTCTCTCTCTCTCTCCTCTCCCCCTTCTCTCTCTCTCTTTTGTGTTTGTAAATCTGTCTGTCTCTCTACGTATCTACTGTCTGTCTACCTATTTAACAAAAACTGTTTCCCACTTCGCTAAATTACCCAAAATGCAAGTTTCTTCCGATAATGGTCTTGCAGTTTTTTAGACGAATAGCTGAGGAAAATGTCGAAGACAGCTCCCCAAAATTTCCGCCCCTAAAAAAACACTCTCCCCTGCTTTTGAACCCTTGTTTTGGTTTTTTTCTGCCAATGTTTCCAGTTTTAAAAAAACCCCTTTCGTGGGGGTTTCCCTTTGGAGGGCAGCATTTTTTCCCGGGAAATTTGCCCCGCTCTCCTCCACATGGCATTTCTAATGAAAAATTCTCCCATCACCCCCCTGACGCTTCAGTTCAGAGTGAAAAAAAAAAACAAAAGTCCCCAAAATTTGTTAAAAAGTTTAAATTTGGGGGGGGGGGGGGGGGGTTGTCTTGTTTTTGTTTACGATGAAAACGATGTCTAAAATTGCATATTATTTCACTTTGGGCCCAAGGGATCAGTTCAAATTTTAACAAGATTTTTTCCCTTTTTTTTTCACATTTTTGAAACCAACATCAACCAGGCCACCTAACAGTTTTTCCCCTCAGAACAAGCCCCCTACAGATTACATAACAACTGTGGTGGCCCTGCTTTTGGGGATTATATTTTTCCCGGCACTTGCCAGGTTTACCTTGACTCCGGGCGTACGTTTGCTTTTAAATAAGCAATGTTTTTGGAACTTTTTTCCGGGTCTTAGTGTTATAAAAAATTTTTTTTTTTTTAAAAAGGGAAAAAGGGAAAATTTGGGGCCCCGGGAGGTGAACACCCCTTGGAAGACAGAAAAAAAAAAAAAAACAGCAGTTCAAAGTCAGACTTTTCACTTTTTTGGGAGGGGGTTTTTAAAAGACTTTTTGGCATTTTCCCGCCCCCCCCCCCCCCCCTCTCTCTTTTCTCTCTCCTCTCCTCTCTCTCTCTCTCTCTCTCTCTTTTTTTTAACGTTGGGCAGCATCTGAAAAATTTTTCCCAGCGCGCTTTGGGCTAAAATTCCTTTTTGGCTTTTATTTTCATTTCAGTTCATTTCAAGGGTTTTCTTTTTAAGTCTTTTCATCCCCAGATGTTTTTTAAAAAAAAAACGCCTAAAATTTTCATTTTAAGGGTTGGGTACTTTTAAGCCCGCCCCCGTATTTTCCCTATTTACATCAGGGGAAAAACCCCTAGGGGGTTACACAACATTGTTTGATCTTTATTTTAAAAAAGGTGCAACCTGTAAAGCAAAATTTTCCCAGGGCAATTTCAGCAACTATAAACCCATTAAAACCTATCGAAAATCATTCCGTGTTGAACGTGTTTGGAAAATGGTTGTCTCTACGCGTGACCACTAGAAAATTCGATCTCCCTTTGGAGGTGAGTGTTTTTATCCGCCCTCTTCCAATTCCCCCTATAGCCCTCCGTTGGACAGCAAAATGAGGTTTATAAAGTTCTTTTTTGATCGGGAACCAGGGGGTTTTGGGAAGGGCCCAGAACGAAGATGTTGGGAAAATTTTTATGTTGTAGTTGTAAAATTTCATGAGAGGGGGAAAATTTTGTGAGAAAATATCATTCCCCGTAAAGGGGGGGGGGGGGGGGGGGGGGGGGAGGTAAGCTGTTGAAAAAACCAGTGCGTTATGGACCTATTGAGTGTTTCCTATCCTTACTCATTGGGAATTTGCAAATAAAAAAACAACCCTTTGTAAGTTGACATTTGGGGAAAAAAAAATTTCTACGTTTAAACTAATTTCTGTTTTTTTCCCTTTTTTCTTTATCTGTAACGTTTTTTGATTTCATTTTTGACTTACAAAAAAAACAAACAAACAAACAAAAAAAAAAAAAAAAAGGGGGAAACTCAATAAAAAAAATTTTCTTTATTTCAAAAGGGTTGCTGTGTTCTCCTGTTTTCCCCGTGTGTGGTGGGGGTTTTTTTCACGATTGTGTCCGTTTTGTTTATTTTTTTTTATTTTATTTTATTTTTTTTTTTAAATTTAATTGTTTCTTTTATTCATGTTTTCATTTTTTCTATCGGTTTATTTTTTGTTGTTGTTGGGGTTTGCTTTTCTGGTTTTGCGTTCACTGTTTCATTCATATTTTAAATTTTAATAAAAATTATTTTAAATCGAGCTTATAGGGCGCTCTTCGATGAGGGGAAAAGATTTCCCCTCAGAGCGCTTCACTATACGGGAAAAAAAATAATTTTCCTTTAAGCATTGCTCAGTATTAAAAAAAAAGGGATAAGAAAAATATTGGGAATAGAGTTTTAGAAACTTTCCGCCAATGACTTTGAAAAACAAAGCACAAAAACAAGAAACGAGGGCATTTAAACCTTGGGTCTTCTCAGGCAAAAAAAATAAATCACTTTTAAAAAATGTGGGACATTTAAAATTTTGGGAAAAACGAAAAAAAGAAGGGAAAAATGATTTTACCCGTTATTGCCCATGAAGGGGAAAATGCCATGGGGCCCAGGGGATTTGGGAGAGGAAACAGGGGGGGGGGGGGGGGGGGGGGGGGGTTTTCGTCGGGAAAGGTGTGTGTGTGTAAAATTGATAGGGTTGTGGGTCTGTTTATTGGGGGGGGTGGTATCTTTGTGAGGGTTTTGTGTTTAATGGTGGATAGATAATAATAAAAAAAAAAAAAAGGTGTGTTTTGTGTGTGTGTGGGGGGGGGGGGGGGGTTTTTAAGGGGGGAAGGGAATAAAAAAAAATTAAGTTTTAAATTTGATGGGGGGGTTTGGCTTTAAACCTACTGTATGAGTGAGTAAAGGGGATGTGGGGGTGGTTTTGTAAGTGTGTGTGTAGGTGTGGGTGTATGTGTGTGTGTTGGTAGGGGATTTTGCCAATGATGGGGGAAGAGGTGGGTATGTGTTTTTGGGGTTTTTTTGTTGGATATTGTTTTGCCTTGGGGGTGTAGTGTGCCCTTTTTGGGAAAAGAGATGGGTTTCTTGAGTTGTGCGTTAAAAGCGTCACTTGGGGACTGCCGGGTGCCTTTAACTTTGCCATGGGGGATGTTGTGTTGGGGGGGGTTTTAAAAGTGTAGGGCGGGGTTTGGGGTCGGAGGTGGCGGATATCAGAAAGGTTTTAAAAGCGATGCTTTGTTTAAAGGGTTTTGGGCGGACTTTTCCCCCTATGTAGATTTTGGGCCCACACAGCGGGAGGGGGGATGGCATATTTAATGTTGCGGCTTGAAGGGAAAAATGTGCGTTTGACTGGGGGAAGGATTTTTTGGGGGCCTGAAAGATGGTGTCGGGTTTTGGGTTTTGGGAAGGGGGCAGATTTGCATTTTGGGTTTGGAGCGGGGGGTTTGGATTTCCTGGGGTTTTTGCTGTGGTTTTTTCCCCCAAACTGGATGCCGAGGAG
The DNA here is from genome assembly GCA_018398815.1 of Conus ventricosus. Taxonomy (NCBI): domain Eukaryota; kingdom Metazoa; phylum Mollusca; class Gastropoda; order Neogastropoda; family Conidae; genus Conus; species Conus ventricosus. The sequence continues at coordinate 19,198,544 of CM031601.1, forward strand.
GTTTTTGGGGAGGTTTTGTCACTTTTAAATTGTGATCAGGGGTTTGGTAGGGAAAAAGGCGGGTTTGTGGTTTTTTCAATGTCCCAATGGATTTGGGTTTACAGTTGGGGGGGGTGTGGGGGGGGGAAGGGGAGGTAGGGGGGGTCTGTTGTTTTGGGTTTGGGAATTGCGGGTGTCAGGCAGATTTTCTGGTTTAAAAGTTTATGGTGGGGCCCGGGAGTGCTGCATTGATGAGGGAAAACGGGGTTTACCCGGGGTTTGGTAAAAGAATTGGGGACTTTTTGGGCCCTGTTGTTATAGTGAAGTCTTCCCGCTGGAGAAAGAGTCTGCGAAAAAACGGAAAAAATTTTGGTTTGGGTTGCTGTTTTAGTGTGTGGGTTTTGGGGGGGTTGGTGTCTAGGTATGCTGGGGTCGGTGGGTTTTAGAAAATTGGGGGTTTTTGGATTTGGGCCTTCTTCTAGGGAGATGGTGATGTTGGGAAAGGGTTGCCGACTGCGAAATGGGTAGGAAAGTCGGTTTGATGGAGGGAAAGGGTCGGGGCCCAAAGTTGGGAATTTGGGAGGAGGTCTTTTTTTGGGCCCATAGATGTGGTTTCCCATTTCCCATCCGATTTTCCTTTTTTGAAATTTTTTTTGGTTCCGCTTGAAAGATTTTTAGAAAGCGACCCAAAAAACAAAAACAAAGGTTTGCTGCCAACGGGAAGCCTCGTTTTTTCCATCTTTTTGTTGAGCTTTTTTTTAAACCCATCCACGATTTAACGATTAGAAACACAGTTCATTTTCCCGATATCAAAGGGGGGAAATGCAGCAGGCCCCGCGCGGTCATGCAGCTGGATGTATCGGCAAAATTTATGTTGAGGAATCCCGTGTTCCCCAATAAACCTAGATAGAGGGTAGAATACAAAGGGAGAAGAAAAGGGGGCCCCCAAAACGGAGGCCTTTGGGGGCCACAAAAAACCGGGGGGAAGGGGATAGGAGCCTTGCCAAAAACGCCAAAAGGATTGTTTTTTGCCTTTTCAGGTATAAACCAAAACCATTCTAATGAAAATTGTCTGTGATACCGAAATAAAACCGACGTTTTTTAAAAAGAATACTGTGGTCGGGGTTTGTCAAAGCGGAAGATTTTAGCAAAGTCAGGAGCGAGGGTTTTTTTTTTTGTTTTCAGCGGCCCAAAGGGGGATGTCGCCCAAAACCGCTTTTTTCGGAATGGGGATTTGTCTAGGGAAATGGTTTATTTAAAAACAGATTGTGCGGGGGACAGATGGTTTTCAAGTTGCACAAAGACAACCTTTTCCGGGAGTTTGGACAAAAAAGGAAAAAGGTGAGAAAAGGCCCTAAAGTTTTAAAGTTCATGGGGACTTAGGCCTTTTTTTCATTAGAAGGGGAACTGCCGAGCATTTTTAAAACTTTCCAGGAACAGAGCCAGCAGCCAGAGAACCCTTTTTTTAATTATCGTGAGAACGGGGGCAAGTTGGAAAGATTTTTTTGGGTTTGAGGTTGGTGGGGATTGGGTCAAGTTTCCACAGAAATTTGTGCAGATTTGGGGAAAATAATTTTGGGCGAAACGTTTGGGGGACACTGTGTAAAAACGGTAAGTTTTGGGGCCTTTTTAAATTTTTTAAAAGTTTGGGGGGCCCAGCGTTTTGACAACCCAAAATTTTTCATTTTTTTTTGGACACTTTTCATGAAAAAAGCGGGGAAAACCCTTTTTCTGGAAGTTGGCATGGGTCAAGGTTGCTTTTTGGGGGGGGAAAACCTGAACTTTTGCCCAAGAGTGCCGCCACGGCATAAAACTGTTTTGAGGGGGTTTACAATCGGCAATTTAAGGCAACGAAAAGTATTTTCTCGGACTTTTCTTAGAAAAACTTTAGAGAAAGAGTTAGTTTTTTTTTGAAATTTTTGGGGGCGTAAAAAAAGTTGACCCCCCATCTGCGCTCCACCAAAGCCCCAACTTTCTTCGCTTTCCCTAAACACTTGTTTCTCCCGGCGTTTGGGGGGCGGTGTCACCTTTCCTGGGACCAGGGGGGCCCCTTTGTTTGGTCCAGAATGCGATGGGGACCCATTTTTTTGTGGTCGGCTAGGGTGGTTCGGGGTAGCCCTTAAGTAAAGGGTCCCCCGATGCCTTTTAATTTCTGCCTGGAAGTTTTTGGGGTCGACCCGCTTCGGTTTCCCCTGGCCCTGACCATGCGCTGTTTTCTTGGAGCCTCCCCTTGGCAAGGGCTCCCTATGATCCCCTCATGGTCAGGGAAGGGGGGATGGTGAGCACCCCACAGCTGGACACAACGTGGGGTTTTCATGCACTTTTGCACCGGGCCCAAAAATGTGACCGAAACCGAAGGGGGTTGGGTGTTTTCCAAGTTTTTTTGAGGCAGTGGCCCTTGAAGGGGTCTTTAGTTGTTTGACACGGGGCCCGGGGCAGGGAGTAAAAAATAAACGTTCGGGATCCCCAGCAATCAAAATTTTCCCTGAGGGTTTTGACAGACGGGAAACCCAAAATTTGGAAACTCATAAAAAAAAACATATTGCCCCGTCTTTTTTGTTTGATTTGCTGGGGGGAGGGTGGGTTTTGAGACGGGACAATGGAAAAGGCCCCCCCTTCTCTTTTTGGTAGATTTTAACCCCAGGGCCCTCAAAACACGGGACAGTCTTTCGTCACACCGCAATGAAGTCGGTGATCGTTTGGGAGACAACAGCAACCCCAACCCCCACCCCCCCCCCCGGGGGGGAAAAAAAATTGGAAAGGTACCCTTTTGGGGGTAGTTCAGGGGATGTGGGCCTGGGTTCCTTGCTTTTAGACCCAAAGTCCCCGTCATAAAGAGAAGATAAAAATTTCGGGGGTCGAAAAAATTAAAAAAAGTGTTTATTAGGTTGTCTTTTTTTCTGCAGGATGGGGGTTAACAAAGGGGAAAATTAATAGAAGGGGAAACCAACAAAGAAGAGCCCAAAGGTTGACTGCAGGGTTCGGGGTTTGAAAATAAAAAAAAAAAAAAATAAAATTGTTTGGGGAAAGATTTTTTGACGTCTTTGAAAGGGGAATGTTTTTTAAGTTTTCAGGATCCCTATTTTTTTTTTCCCCGGTTCTTGTCCCCAAACACGGGCTGTGACTTGATCAAAAAGGGGGATGCGGGCGCCCCTTTCTTCCGACGACCACGCGAAAAAAAAGGGCACTTTTTCCCAAAATATGTGGCGATCGGAAGAAGGGAAAAAAACAGAGTTTTTTTTCCCAAAAGCAGGGTCCCCAGTTTTCCCCCACTGTTGAGAGGGCGAAGGTCTTGGGGTGTGTTTTTTAAGTCTGGAGGAAAAACCCTTTTGGGGTTCGCCATTGTTGCATTATGAGCAGATATTCAAAAACCCTTACAGCGTTGAGTGAAGAGGAAACCAAAATGGCGGAGGGGAAAGGCAAGGAAAAGCACAAATGCAAGTCACTGTCCACGGGAAAAAACCATCGTTTTTTAAAGTTTTTTCCTAAAAGGAACCCGAAAGTCATTTCGAAAAAAACTTAAATAAAAAATTGGGATATGAAAGTTGAAAAAAAGAAAAGCTGAAACAAAAACAGAGGGGAGCAAAAACCTCAAGGGCCCGGCAGGCGATGATCACCATTTTCCCCGGTTAAAGCAGCGAATGTTCTCCTCTTTTTTCCCCCTCTCTCTCTCTCTCTCTCTCTCTCTCTCTCTCTCTCTCTCTCTCTCTCCAATAGATTTGATAGATTTATAAATAAATAGACAGATAAAAATGATTGAGAAATTAGATAGAAGATAAAATAGATGGACAGAAGGAGGGGCGATAAGTTCATACATAAAAATACACATACATGGTAAATTTCATACATACCTAATTCATACCCTTCACGCCCTTTCATACATTTAAACCCGCCTGATTTTTTTTGCCCTAAAAGGGCGGGCAAAAAGTTTAGTCCAATGCCATTCAATTTTTTTGTTGATTGTTTTGTTTTTTTGTTTTTTGTTTCAAAATTTTAACTGTTTTACATGATGTTGTTTTCACTGTGTGGGGTTTCCCTTGGGTCTCAGAGGGGGGCTATGGGGGTGGGTGGGGTTTTAAAAAAAACGTAGTTAAAAAGAAAAATCGTGGGGGGAGCGGGGGCAGCAGAGGTCCCCAAAAGAAGCCCCCTTCAAGCAAGGTTTCGGCCCTTATTCTGACACTTGGGGGGTTGGGCCACACCCCGGGTTTTTGCCTTCCCCGGGTGTCCCTTTGCTGCCCCTTTTTTTCCCCTCTTGGGGACGAGCCATGACGGGACCGAACCCTGGGCCCCCTTGGGCATGTCATTTTCCCCCTTTAAAGACTCGCAAATCTAAAAAAAATGGGGCCCAGGGGACACCTGATATTTGTAGGAAGTAAAGCCTTTTTAAGTTAAATTTTGTTCCTCCTTGACCGATCAGCTTGAACACCTCTTGTGCTTTTGGGCCCTTGCTTTTGGGGTTTGGTTTTTTCTGCCCTGCAACTGAGAAACTGTTTTTATGAGGTTTTATGCAGGGCTTTCCCACAAAAACCCCCCGCTCCAAATTTTTGCTGGGGACTTTGACCGGGAAAACTTCTCTCCCCAGGGGTTTTTGCCTTTTAGAAAACTTTTTTGTTTTTGTAGATTTGAGTGCCTCCATTTTTGTTCTCATATGGCCAAACCCCTTTTTTTCCCCGCTTAAAAAACAGCAAAAAACAAAAGAGCAGCAAAACCCAAAAACAACCAAAAACAATTTGGTGTTTTTGGTTTTGGAGTCACTTTGATACTGACTACCGTTTAGGGGGGAAAAGGAAAAAAAAACATTAAACTAAATGAAAGCTCTCCATTTTCCCCTGTCACCCCTTTCCCCCCACAAAACCCCAGACCCCCAACCCAAAACCCACCCCACCCCCCCCCCTCCCCCCCCCCCCAAAACCCTTTTAAGACCCTTTAAATTGAAAAGAAAGGGGAGGGGACCCAAAACTTAAAAGTGAATCAAAAGGGCAAACAAAAGGGCATCTAACCAGGGGAAAAGACCCTTTTGACGGGGTAACCAGTCCGGCACAGCGGTTTAACCCCGTTTTTTAAACAGAAAGCCCGGAAAGGCGATAGTGTTTGTAGGTTTAGACAAAACTTTTGGGTTGGGAGGGCAGGGAATTTTAAAAAGGGGAAAAGGTTCTCCTCCCCTCTTTTTTCTCTCTTCTCTCTCCTCTCTTTCCTCTCTTCTCTCTCCTCTCCTCTCTCTCTCTCTCTCTGTCTTGAGATACCTTCCAACGCCTTTTACCGTAAAAATTTTTTCAGTGCTTTTAAAAAACCAGCTTTTAAAATGGGGGCCCTATCACTGCTTTTATCGAGTCATGGCAACCCCATTAAAGCTTTAAGGCCTGCGTCTTTTTCAAAGAATTTCCCGTAATGGGAGGGCAGTAGAAAGGAGGGGAGGATAAAATTCACTGAAACCCACAGGGCAGTTCATGGTTTTTGTCGTATTCGCATGAACTAACGCATTAAATTAAAAAATTTGGAGGCTTTTTAGAGGGTTTGGGGTTTTTTCATGTTTGGGGGAATCATAACAGATATATCATCAAAAAACACCCTGCATGAACATGTGGGATGGAAAAAGTTTTTTGACAATTTTTTTTTTTCCCGTTCCAGAGTTTTTATTGAGATTTTTGGGAAAACCCGATAATTTATACACGAATTTTATTTGTCCTTATGAATACAAAAGGGAAAAATTTTTTTGTGGGGGCCAAAATTTTCAAATTTTCCCTATTACATCAACTTATAAAATAAGTAATATTTAAAAAAAAATTTTTCCTTTGGGACTGTGCTCAGTCATTCCTTGTCCCTTCATTTACCATTTTTGTGTCACTCTGTACCCTTTTACAAATTTTTAAAACCCCTGCACCCCAACATCCCAAACCCCCCCCTCCCCCCCCCAACCCCCCCGATACACCACGCCCCACCACACCAAAACAGAATCACCGCCCTCACACCACACCCCTTTCAGGGAAACCACGCACAACCCGGGCCCAAAAAAAGTGTCTACACACCCCCCCAAAACACACCACACACCACACACACACACACACACACACACAACACACACAAACCCCCACACACCCCACACACACACAGGTGCAAACATCACCACCCGAAACCCCATCACAATGCAATTTTATAACAACACTTAAATAAACACTCCAACTGTTTAAAAAAGAATGCTCCAAAATTTAAACTCAAAGTTAAGTGTAAAAAAGGGAAAAAAAACAAAAAAAAATAGCACAATTCAAAAGATCAATAATATTGGGAAAATGTTTTAATTGCGTAAAAATTTTAAAAATAACTGCAGGGGTTTTTAAATCAAATCAGGAATAAAGGTTTACTGCTAAGTAAAGATGTTTGAATAGGGTGAGAGGAGAGAGAGGGAGAGAGAGAGAAGAGGGGAGAGAGAGAGGGGAGGAGGGGAGGCGGGGGGAGAAAAGGGGGGAACAAAAGGAAAAGAAGAGAGAAGAGAGAGGAGAATGCGAAAGCGAACGTTTTTATCATTTTAGGCCATAGGCATCTTGCACAAAAGGTTGAGGGAAATATGGGGGCGTGGGTGGGGGAAGGGGGTGGGGAGATGGCGGGGGGAAAAAAACAGCACGAATTTCAAAAACACACCTTCTGATTTTCACCTACACTTTCAAAGCCCAAAAAAACCTTAGCTCAGATATAATCTCACTCATTCAAAAATAACCATCCCCCGAATATGGCGTTTGACTTTGGGAAAAAAAAGAAAAGGCCCCACACTTCTACAACTGATATTTTTACAAAAGCTTTTCTAACTGAAGCCTTTTTACATATTTTTAAAGGCGTTAACTGTTTTTTGTCTACGCTTAAGTGAGTGGAAATTTTGTATTTTTCCACTGCACGGGATAATTGTTTTTTTACACCATTCAAAAGAAATTTTTAAAAGGAACATTAAAATTTTAATTTTTTGTGTGTGTGTGTGTTTGGGGTGTGTGTGTGGTGTGTGTGGTGTGTGTGTGGTGTGGTTTAAAAGAAAATTTTTAACGGAAAAAATATGTGGGGGGAGGGGAGAGAGAGAGAGGAGAGGAGGGGAGAGAGAGGTTGGAGTGAAAAGAAAAGAGAGGAGAGAGAGAGACCGAAGGGAGGGGTAATTCAAAGGGGGGGTGAAAAATTTAAAAAAGAATTGTATGAAATTTAACATTAAAAAAAAATTTCATTTCTTTTAACCAAGTTTTGAAAAAAAAGGCACAAAAATTTTAATTTCCAAGAAAAATTTTAATTTCACAAAAAGTTGATTGTTTAAAAATTAAAAAAAATTTCAATCAAAAAAAGATTTTTTTAGTAAAAATGGCTTTGGGAGGTAGGGGGGGGGGGGGGGGGGGGGTTTTTTTTCAACATATTATTATTTTTATAAAAATTTATTATTTTTATATTATTTAATATGCAAGAAAAAAATTGGGAAATTTTAAACAAAGCTTGCTTTATGTCTTAGTTTTAAGGGAAAAAGGGGGAGATAAGCATACTTTTCTGCAGTGGTAGATGTTTTTGCCTAAATAACAGTATGTGCTTGAAATGGGTGGAAAAGGGAAAAAAAAAATTTACCCATTCACCCACTCAAGGGACATACTGTTAGGCAGAAAATTTATGAACCCCTGCAGAAGGGATGCTTATTCCCCTAAATTTCCCTTTAATTTAAAAAACTTAAAAAGAAGCTTTGTTTATAATTCAATATTTCTTGGGAGTCATTGCAACCCCCCAAGTGGCCTTCCCGTAAGTTGTGGCGGTGCTCGGGACTTGTCCTTTAAATTTATTTTGTTTGTTATATATATATATATTTTATTTTAAAAACTTTTCCACATTTCAATATATATATTTATATAATTTTAATATATAAACAAACATACTTACAAAATATAAACATATATTTTTAACCCCTTTCCAAAAAAAGAATATACATACAAAACCACACACAAATATATTTATTTTATATATATATAATTTTAAAAAAAGCTTGCTCTATGTCTTAGGGTTTAAAAAATTTGGGGGTTTTTTGCAACTTTTCTGCCGGGGTTGGGAGATGATTTGCCTAACTAACAGCATGGGGCTTGGTTGGGTGAACGGGTTAAAAAAAAAAAAAAAATAACTTAAAAGCTTTTTCCAATGAAACCTTCACCCAAATTTTAGTCTCCAAGGGGGGGAGACACCCCCCCAAAAAGGGTGGGAAATCCTAACATTTAAAACCTGTCATATACCGGGATTTTGAAAATTTGGGGGGGGGGGTTTCTCCCAGTTTACCCCGGAAAAATGGGTTTAAATTTTTACTCCTCTGCCCTTTTTTTGTTTTTAAAAAGTGGCCCCCCCCCCCGGAAAAGGTGGGGTTGGCTTTAATTTCCGTTTAATGTTTTTTGGTTTTTAAAAAAAACCCCCAAAAACTGCCACCTAAGAAGCAAATGAAAAATATGAAAGGCAAAAAAGTACTTTTTTTTGCGGAAAAATAGAAAAAAATAAAAAGATTCATCTTAAGAACAAGTGCTGGGGGGCCCCGTTCTTGGGAATTTAATCCGCAAAGGGACCCAAAAAACAACAAAAAAATAAATTCCAAGGTTAAAAAACCGGCACCGTTTTCCCGCAACTTACAGGCGCTTGGTGTTGCCAAAGGCTGCAAGAAAATTGAATAAAAACAAAGCTTTTCTCTTTGTTTAGATTTAAAATAGGGGGGGTTTAAAATTTAAATCTGCAGTGGTAGATGATTCTGCCTAAATTTAAAAGGGATGTGCTTTTAGTGGGGGAATGGGAAAAAAAAAACACCCATTCACCCAATCAACAAAATACTGTTAGGCAGAATCATCGGGAAACCCCTGGGAGATATGTATGTTATCTCCCCTATTTCTTTAATCTAAAAATAAGAGCCCAAACTTTGTTTTTAATTTAAAATTTCTTGAGTCATTGCAAAACCAAACTGCTTTTAAATTGGTGGGGAAAGGGCTCGGTACTTATCCCTTTGGGAATTTTTTTTGTTTTATATATATATATAAAATTTTTTATATATTTTTAAAATATTTTTATATTTTTATAAAATATTTCCACCATTTTACAAATACACACACCCTAATATTAATATAATAAATTATTTTACATGCATTTCATAAATTTATCCCAGCCTTTGGGTGTCCCCCAAAAGGGGAAAAAAAAAAAAGGGGGGAGCAGGGGACCTTTTGGGTCATGAAGGGTGTGGCCCCAAACCCCCCAGAGTTTTAGGAGATAAAAGGGCCCCCAAAAAACTTTCTTTGGGAAAGGGGGGTTCTCTTCTGAGGACTCTCTGCTGCCCGCTCTCCACGGGGTTTTTTTTACCCAAAATATATACATATACCCCCAACCCCATACACACTCATGTTTAACATTTCAATACACACATACAATAAATTCATACATACCCCACTTACACATATTATTTACATTTAAAGTTTGCAATACAACCCTGACATTCAAAAAAATTAAAAATTTTTTCCCATGCCATTTAATTTACAGAAAAGTATGATTATTTTAAAAAGTTTTAAAAGATAATTTTGTCCTGTATACTTCAGGATTAAAAACACCCCACAAAACACAAAACACACACACACACCACACACCAACCCCTACACCACCACACCCACACCACACACACACCCCAAACACCCACTGGGATAAACATTTGGGAAAAGTAAGAAATAACATTCCCCAAAGACAGGGAGTAAGGAAAAAAATAAAAAAAAAATTTTCCTTTTCCAGCAATGGGAAACACTAAAAGTATAAATTTAAAAAAAGTTTTTAAAAAAACCAAAACAAAAATTAAAACATTGGTTTTATATAATTATGGATAGAAAAGTAAAAGACAGCTTCAAGGGGGGTTGGGGCCATCAAATTTACCACAACAAAACACACACCACACACACACACACAAAAACCCCCCACACACACACCACACACACACCCCACACACACACACAACCCCTAAACACAAAACTCATGCAACCCCCACACAAACACACACAACACACAGACACACACACCCACCCACCCCACACACACACACACCCCACACACACCCACCCCCACTGTTTAAAAAAGGACTTAAAATATTGGGGGGGGGGTGAGGGGGGGGGGGGGGCAACATAACAAACCCATGCACACCCTGATGCATTTCACGCACTAACCCCCCCCCCCCCCCAAAACACCACACCACACACACCAACAACACCCCCACAACACACCACGCACACCCCCACACACACTTGAAAACATTTTTAATTAAAAGGGGAAAAAAATTTTAACTTTTTAAAAATCATAAGCAAAAAAAAAAATGGGGACAAAACAAAAAAAAAGGTTAACATTTTCATTTCTGCGCTTGTGCGGTCAAGGTTTTTTTAAAGCCCAAGAATTTTTCTTTAGCCCCCAAAAACTTACTCAATAAAAATTTCAAAGTATAGGGCTGCCAAAAGTTTTTAAAATGGCACTTGGAGTTTTCCCTTTTCTTTTATGTAACATGGGAACATACCCGGGAAAATTTGGGGGTTTTGCCTCTCAAGAGTTTTGAAAAACGTTTGCATCTAAAAATTTTTCTTAAAAAAAACTTCAAAAATTTCTTTTTTTGCTAAAGAAGTATCAGTTAAAATTTAGAAAAAGGGCCCTTTTCAAAAAGAGCTAGAAGCTAAAATTTAACTTTAAACCCTTCAGACTTTTATTCTACTCTTTGAAAGAACAAACAGAAATCAAAAAAAATCGCTTCGAGCCCCCCCCTAGCACCCTTCCCAAAAAGGGGAAAAAAAAATAAACTAAAATTTTGAAAACAAATTTTCACCGTACTAAATAAAAAACGATTCTCCAAATTTTTAAAAGCCCATGTTAAAAATTTTCATTTGGAAAATGTGTATTAAAAAACCATTTTTTAAAATTTTTAGGAGGGGTTTAGTACCCAGACGTCGAACACTGGCGCAGCTTTTATCATAAAACCCTTTAAAAATGGAGAAATTGTTATCTTGGGAAATATTTTCGATTTTTTTCCGCCCGAACTAGTAGCAATTTTTTTAAAGTTTCTAAAATTGTTTTTAAATTTTTTCCAACCCAAAAATTGTCAACTTTTCTTTGTAGTATTTTTAGATCGCGCTTTTTTACTTTTCAATCCCAAATTCAAAAATTTGTAATGAAGGGTTTAAAAACGGGGAAATTTAAAAACGGAACGGGGGTTTTTCTCTCAAAGAAGGGGAGTCAATATTTTCTTTCTGTTGGGGCCCTCTCACTGCGGCATTTCATCCAAAGAGAAAAGTTGGGCCCAAACTCTCGGGAAAAGCAGCTCGCAACATTTAAGGAAAACTTCATTCAGTATAGATTTGGATTTGTAGAATATTATGCATGATTTAAATTTAAAACATCCCAAAAGAAGATTTCACATTTATTGAAAAAAAAGATTGTTTTTTTTATAAAATGTGTGTTAAACCAAGCCGGGTATTAACCCCAAAACACAATTTAAAAAAAAAACCAAAAATCCAAATTTTCCAAAGGGCGTAGAAAGCTTAATTCATCGCTTTCGATTAAATTCCCTCGAAAAAAATTTCTGCAAAAAGGGTTATGTATGTTTTGGGGGGAAACCCCCAGTGTAAATCATTGTTTTTTGAACTGTGCAAAAACAAAAACAGTAGTGCAAAGGGAGGTGCTGAAATTTTATCTGGGGGGACGACTTTACTTTAACTTGCCCTTTCATGTTAAAAAACTGTTTTTTCATGTGATTTTAAATTTTTAAACATTTATTAAAAAAAGCCCAGTTGGATTTTCCTTTGGAAATTTTAACCTTTTTTTTCTTTTTTTTTCTTCCCCCCCCCCCCCCCCCCCCCCCCCCCCCCCCCCCCCCCCCCCCCCCCCCCCCCCCCCCCCCCCCCCCCCCCCCCCCCCCCCCCCCCCCCCCCCCCCCCCCCCCCCCCCCCCACCCCCCCCCCAAATCATTTGAAAAAAAAAAAATTTTGGTTATTTTAAACAAAATTTAAAAAATTAGTATGATGCCCCTTACAAAAAAAGATACAAAATTTAAAATTTTATTATATTTCACTCTTTAACTCCTCAACTTCACGCTTTAAATTTAAGGGGGCCAAAACTGGAAAAATATGGGCCACGCAAAAACTGGGAAAAATGCTGAAACGACGACATAAATTTAAAGGGCTGCCCTTTCCAAATTCATCAGATTCACCTCTGTGCCCGAGACCAAAATTGAAGAACAGAAAACCAGTTCCCTCGGACATGGGGAATTTTTGTATTTCTTTTAAAAATGTGGCACACCCGAAAACCCTATCATAAACTATCTTTAACAACTCACCCCACATAAAACACACACACCAAACCAACACACACCACTCACACACACCCAAAACACACCCCACACAAACACACACACAAAACATACACACCCCCCACATTTTTACCACACACACTTTCCCCCAAACACAAACCCACCACACACACACTCACAACCCCAACCCCACACACAAAACAAAAACACACCCACAACCCCCCCCCCCAAATTTAAACCCCCAATTTTCCCCCAAAACACAACATTTTTTAACACCACCACAAAACACAAAACACACACACCACCACATAAAACCACAACACACACAACAAAACAACACCCCACACACACACACAAAACCAAACCCACACCATAAATGGTTTGCACCTTTTACTTTTTCCTCAAAACCCTTTTATCACTGCAAACGGTCTGAAATCACTATATGTGGGAAGACGTTAAACGGAAGAACAACAACACACACACACACACACACACACACACACACACACACACACACAGAGGCACGCGCGCACACACACACACACACACACACACACACACACACACACACACACACACACACACACACACACACACACACACACACACACACACACACACTCACTCACTCACACACAGAGGCACACACGCAAGCGCGCCACAGGGGTCAGTATTTAAACCGAAAAAAATAAGACACACATTCTCCCTTCTCTCATTATCTCTCATTGAAGTACGGCAGATGGCAGGAAGGAGTTCCTCAGTCGGTTGGTCCGGGCACTGAAACTCCTCAGGACCCGGGAAGATTCTCTCCTGGGCTCTTGGGATGCCAGCACCTCGTGGAGTGGGTGGTGGTTGTCTGCTCGGATCTTGTCAAGCTTCTTAATGGCCACACCTGGGAACTATGCGCTCATGGGTACCAGCTCTTCCCCCACGATGGAGGCTGCCTTGCTGACTACTTTCTCCAGCCTGTCCATTTCTGTCGTCTTGGCACTACTGTGGTAACACAGTTGGTTGAAGGCCAATACACTATGAATGGTCGACTGGTAGTACAACTGGAGGATCTATGGGCTGAAACGGAACTGTCGCAGCTTTATCAGGAAGAAAGGTATCTGGTTTGCCTTCTTGCACACTGCATCTGCATTGGGAGACCAGTCTAGTTGGTTGTCGATGATGGTACCTAAGTACTTGTAGTACTCGACGATCTCGACTGGCTCACCACTGATGACGAGGGCCTCGGTGCTGGGCTTGTTCTTCCTGAAGTCCACGACAATCTCCTTGGTCTTGGACACATTCAGCTCCAGATGATTCGTGCTGCACCAATCTGCCAGTTCATCCACGGCGTGCCTGTACACTGTTTCGTCGTTATTGAGGATGAAGCCAGTTAGCGAGGTGTCGTCTGCAAACTTGATCAGCAGAGTGGAATCATCCTTGTTGCAACAGTCGGCAGTGTACAGGGTGAAGAGAGCAGGAGACAGCACGCACCCCTGGGGAGCGCCATTGTTGGTGGTCACATGATCGGAGAGAGCGTGCCCAACTCGGACTCGTTGTGTTCTCTGAGTTAGAAAACTGAAGATCCAACTGATGAGGACCGGGTTGACATTGTAGCAGAGAAGCTTGGTGACAAGAAGATGTGGTTGAATCGTGTTAAAAGCGCTGCTGAAGTCGATGAAGAGGACCCTTGCGTATGAAGTAGGCTTCTCGAGGTGAGTGTAGACACTGTGGAGGAGAGTGAGGATGGCATCTTCAGTACTCCGGTTGCGGGAATAAGCAAACTGAAGAGGATCCTGATGCTCCTCTGTCTCCAACCTCAGCAGGCGAAGGATGATCTTCTCAGCGCACTTAAAGGGGACAGAAGTGAGTGCTACTGGCCTGTAGTCGTTCATGGTGACTGGAGAACGTTTCTTGGCGACAGGCACAATAGTTGATGATTTCCAGATGGTTGGGATGGAGCCCTCGTCAATGGACCTCTGGAAGAGCTCACAGTAGACCGGAGGCTAGAGCGTCACGGCATTCCCGCAGCAGCCTACCAGTGATGTTGTCAGGGCCTGCAGCACTGCGCACTTTGACCTTCTTGAAGGATATCCTGACTTCATCGACTGAGATGGTGATTGGATGCGCAGTTCGACTTGCCACCTCCTGCATGGCCCGCTGCTGCTCTTCATTGAAGTCCCAACGGTCAAACCTGGCATAGAAGGTGTTCAGCTCTCTGGCCAGCTTGGCTTCATCACTGGTCTGGAGAGGGACTTTCTGCTGCTTGTGGCCGGTAATTGTCCCGATGTCTCTCCAGTACTGCCTGGCGTTGCCCTCCCGGAAGTTGGACTCCACCCTGGATGTGAAGAGGCGTTTGTCCTTCCTGATCTGTCTCTGGAGCTGTTTTGGGGCTGCCTTCTCCTCATCCCTGTCACCTCTCAGGAACGCGTCTCTCTTCTTGTGCAAGATTTTCTTCATACCCGGGTCACCTAGGGCTTGTTGTTGGGGTAAATCTTGCATGTCTTGGTCTCGAGGACGATGTCTTCACAGAAGGAGATGTAGGATGAGATGGCGTCGGCAGTCACGTCGAGGCTTGGATCGGAGAAGACTGTCCAGTCTGTTGTTTCAAAGCAGTCACACAAGACTTCTGCCGACTCGCTTGTCCACTTCTTTACCAGCTTCACAGCCGGCTTCTCTCGTTTGAGAAGTAAATGTGTTTAGTGTCCCACTGCGCATACACGTAACTGTAGACATTCAGATTAACAATTTCACATAAGATTGTGATCATTTAACAAGGGTTAAAAAAAAATAAGGCAACAAATAATGGCTGGTGAGAGAGGGAGGGGGAAGGAGAGTAAGAGCTGGGCAGATAGGTAGAAGGGGGAGAGTCGGTGGTGTAAAGTGGCGAACAGGATGGACGGATGATAGGGTTAAGGATGTATATATCAAGCGATCTTAAGAACATGTACATAGCATTATTTAATGGACCTTGTGTGGTCATGTCCTAATGGCATTAGAGTCAACAAATGAGGTTTTGCTTTCTCCACATACTAATACATGATAGAGAGAAAAGAGAGAGAGAGAGAGAGAGAGAGAGAGAGAGAGAGAGAGAGAGAGAGAGAGAGAGAGAGAGAGAGAGAGAGAGAGAGAGAGAGAGAGAGAGCAGCTGTCACTATGTTCAGTGCCCTAATGACATCAGAGCCAATGGCTGTCATTATCGTCATGTCCTAATGACTTCGAAGCCAACAGCTGTTATTATGTTCACGACCTAATGACACCACAGCCAACAGCTGTCTCTATACTCGCGGCCTAATGACATCAGATGCCATTGCCCTGATAACACCACAGCCAACCTCTGTCGCTATGTTCATGTCCTGATGACATTAGAACCGTGAGCGTTCACTGTGTTCGGGTCCTAATGACATGAGAGCCAACAGCTGTCATAATGTTCATGCCCTCATAACATGAGAGCCAAGGGCTGTGGCTATGTTCATGTTTCAATGACATAAGAGCCAACAGCAGATGCGAAGTACACTGATCTCGTCCTGCGTGACGCATTTTCTAGTCAGACATGGGGCTTGCTGTCCAGGCAGCCTCACGGTGAATATCCTGACGCTGGCTGAGCATGGCCATGGACTGGTGGAGATGCAACGTCAAGGGTTCTGCAAACAAAGTGGAGCAAGTCGTTTCTCAGATCCAACTGCTCTGTAATGGGAAGACCTGACCAGTGTTGAAGTTAATGAATCAACACAGTGTCACACTGTATTTGACAAGATTTGCGGTCCTGAAGAACCCACAGAGAGAGAGAGAGAGAGAGAGAGGAGAGAGAGAGAGAGAGAGAGAGAGAGAGAGAGAGAGAGAGAGAGAGGAGAGAGAGAGAGAGAAGAAGAAGAAGAAGAAGAAGAAGAAGAAGAAGAAAAGAAGAAGAAGAAGAAGAAGAACAACAACAACAACAACAACAACAACAACAACAAGATTTTGTTGGAACATGAACATACCGACTGGCTCTAGTATTATCAGGACAAGAACAAGGTCATACTCTCTCTCTCACACACACACACACACACACACACACACACACACACACACACACACACACACACACACACACACACACACACGCACGCACGCACACACACACACACACACACACACACACACACACACACACACACACGTTTTTTAACTTCCCAATGTCAGTGCGAGAGTGCTATACTTTGACAGAAAAAGTACAATTTTCTCATTTTCATTTGATAGAAAGAGAAACTGGATGTTTTGGTTTACACGATGAAATGAAAAACATTCATGAAGATTTAAGTAAGCATGATAAAAACATTTATCGTGACGACAGATAAGTTTCTTGATCTGTAGATGGAAATTGCATTGTTTTAAAACAACGTATGTCACAAATATACATTGTATATGTCTTCATAGCATATCAACTGATCACATTCTTTTGTGTAACTTAATGGGGAAAAATTATTCCAAATACGTCTGTACAGCCTATTCAAAATGTTTCCCTGTC
>CM031601.1:19225321-19230783 GCA_018398815.1 Conus ventricosus
AGTTGATAGTCGATCAGGACTTGTATACTTTTTTGTTGTCTTATTTTTTTGTTTGTTTGTTATTGAGTTATTTTGATCATTAAGTCAGGTTATTTGTCGCTTTGTTTTAAATCGCCTCCCTGTAGCTATTTTGTATCGTTTTGGATATCTATAAACTGATCGATCATTGTACCTCTCTCTCTCTCTCTCTCTCTCTCTCTCTCTCTCTCTCTCTCTCTCTCTCTCTCTCTCTCTCTCTCCTTCTCTCTCTCTCTCTCTCTCATAATAATACACGTGGCAGCTGCATCAGCTGGTTCTGTTGCAGTCCTGCAGAAGCAGGCTAGTGAGAAATGTCAAGGACAGCTGACAAGACATCCCCACCCCTCCACCCCCACCCCTGCTCTAAACACACACACACACACACACACACACACACACACACACACACACACACACACACACACACACATACACACACACACACACACACACACACACACACACACACACACACACACACACACACACACACACACACACACACACCACACACACATGCTAAAGAACATTCTGCACTTTTGCCGAGTCCGTTTGGTGATGTTTACTACCCACATGATCGGATTCAACTCGCGCAGGATGCTGACCCGTAAACCCAGGACTGACAATAAGGACTGTTTGATCGTGGAACCAGACGAACGCAGCATCCATTCCGGAGTTGACCGCGCTACAATTTCCAGTTCTGTAGCAGCATTCCTCAGGCATCTCCCAACACAATAGGTTGTGTGGTATCACCACAGAGTAGACATAAAACTGAAAACACCAACCGTCAGATTTTGAGGAACGGGTGGGTGGTTGGGTGGGCGGTGGGATGGGGGTGCGGGGGGGGGGGGGGGGGTGCGAGGGGGCGGGGGAGGTGTACGTGGGGGTGGGTGCGGGGGGGGGGGGGGGGGGTGCGAGGGGGAGGGGGGCGTACGGGGGGGGGGGGGGGGGGGGGGGGAGCGTACGGGGGGGGGGGGGGGAAGGGGGGGGTGACGATTGAGTAAAATGAAAACGATGGCTATAGTGCCATAACGTTGCGCCAAGATTCTGTGACACAAAGTCAAAATGTGTTATTGTTGTTGCTGTTCTTGTTCTTGTTGTTGTCGTTGCGTTTCGACTGAATGTCCCAACACCAATCAGACACCTTACACCTGTTCCTCGGAAAAGCAAGCACTCTACAGACCGTTGACCTGCTGTTGCTTTTGTGCTTTTCTGTCACCTGCCAAGTTTGCACATGACTGTCGGAGTACATCTACATTTAATAAACAATACTTTTGAACAGTGTGACCGTCTTATCTTCATGTCGAAGTGAAAGAAAATCGAAACTGACTTGGTGTGGGAGTTTATGCCCCTTGGAAAACAGAAAGAAAAGACATCATTTGAGCCATAGACTCTTCTCCCGCTGACTGGGGATGAAAGGGTTCAGGCATCCATCCCACCCCCACCCTCTCTCTCTCTCTCTCTCTCTGTCTGTCTCTGTCTCTCTCTCTCTATCTCTCTCTCTCTCTCTCTCTCTCTCCTCTCTCTCTCTCCTCTCTCTCTCTCTCTCTCTCTCTCTCTCTCTCTCTCTCTCTCTCTCTCTCTCTCTTTTTCTTTTTTTCTTTCTGTTTTTTTTTAAATAATTTTTTTAAGGTTGAGCATGAGAAAAACTGGCAGCACAGAACTGCTAAAGTCCGTGTTGCATGTGCCTGGGCAGTAGTCTGTCCCAGCACGTGACCTTTGGATGACCCACTCTATCTGTTGTGAGGTGCGTGTTATGTTAATCCACCATCTTCCACCTCTACTCCTAAACCACGCCGTAGGAAAGCCAGTGAGTGTTTGTACACGATTAGTTCCGTCAGAACATGTGTTTTGAGTAAGAATGTTTGATGTTTTAGGCACGACAGATGTTAAAGTCCCCATGTGAGTGAACAGTTTTGGTTGAATATTATTGAGAGCATTGGGGGGGGGGGGGGGGGGGGGGGGAGGCTGTTGATCAAACTATGCAGCGAAGTGGTAGAGCTGACCATCAACACACAGACTGTAGCAGTAGTAGAATCATTATTTAACATGAAAGCTATATAAGCTAGTATATGAGGACAACATTCTGCGTTTATTTATTTATTAATCTATTTGTTTCCTTAATAATAATATTTTATTTTTTTCATTCATGTATTCAATTATTCTTTATTTCATGTATGTAGTCATCATTTATTTACTATTTAGTTATATATTCATTTATTTATTTATATACGTATGTATATGTTACGTATTTGTGTATTTCTGTATTTAACTATCTATTTGTTTATTCGTTCATTTATTTATGAATGTATCTATCTTTGTTCATTTGTCCATTTTATGTACACACACACTCTCTCTCACACACACATACACACGCACACACATACACGCACACACATACACACACACACACACACACACACACACACACACACACACACACACACACACACACACACACACACACACACACGTGTGCTTATTATCTATTGAATCATTTGTGTGTCTGTTTGTTTGTTTGTTTCTTTCTTCATTTCGTCACCTATTTTTATTCATTTATTTATCTGTTTGTTTGTTTGGTTGGCTGCTTGTTTATTTGTTTATGTATCTATTAATAACCACTTATTTGGTTCCATACAATTGCAAACATATACGGCCCAGTTCTAGTCATCTTGTGGATTTCAATGTTAAAAGTTAATGTGTCCTGAATTGCTATAATATTTATGTACATTTGGCTGTGTTCTTTTGTTTTCACAGATACGTGTGCGTTTTGTTTATTCGTTTGGTTTGTTGTTTTTTTATTATTTGTGAGTTCTACTGGTTTTTTTTTTCCCGATAAGCTTGCGTTCTCTTTGTTATAACTCTCTCTCTCTCTCTCTCTCTCTCTTCTCTCTCTCTCTCTCTCTCTCTCTCTCTCTCTCTCTCTCTCTCACCTTTCTCTCTCTCTCTCTCTCTCTCGTCTCACCCTTTCTCTCTCTCTCTCTCTCTCTCTCTCTTGTCTCTCTCTCTCTCTCTCTCTCTCTCTCTCTCTCTCTCTCTCTCTCTGTCTCACCCTTTCTCTCTCTCTCTCTCTCAATGACAACCATGAACGGCCCCTATCTACTCGGTCTGATTATGAAGGAACTGAAACTGAAACGAGATTACAACTCTGTCTATTGTGTCCTCTCAGTCGTGTGAATCCTAAATCGAATAACTCGTATCTTTAATGAACATCCCAGACACGTCCACACCCTCCTGCCGCCACCCCCTCCCTCCCCCCCCCCTCCCCCCTTTCCTCTCACAAACCGCAGCCACCACCACCACCGCCCTCCCTCTTCTTTCCATCTCTCTTGGAACAACGTTGGAACTGAAAGCTTTGGGGGGGGGGGGGGGGGGGGAGTGCCCATTTCATGTGACTCAACCCACATCAAAGGGACACCTTACCAGGAAACGCGCCGTTTCTGACAGGAATACAGCGCTTCTGGCGCAGCGGTAACAGTCTGTAATCAGAGAGCTGCACCAGTCGATAGCGGTTTGTAGTTCAGACCAGACTTCGGCCGGAAGCAGTGATTGGTGGGTGTGGGAATCAAAGGCAGGAAACAGTTCTCTCTTTTCTCCGTTTTGTCTCTGTCTGTTTGTGTGTCTGATGGTCTGCAGTCTGTCTGTCTGTCTGTCTGTCTGTCTGTCTGTCTGACAGTCCATCTGCATGTCTGTTTGTCTGTCTGTCTGCTGCCTGTCTGTCTGTCCGTCTGCTGTTTGTCTCTGTTTCTGTCTTTCTGTCTCTTTGTCTCTATGTCTCTGTCTCTCTCTTTGTCTCTTCTCTCTCTCTCTCTCCTCTCTCTCTCTCTCTCTCTCTTCTGTCTGTCTGTCTGTCTGTCTGTCTGTCTCTCTCTGTCTGTCTGTCTGTCTCTCTCTCTCTCTCTCTCTCTCTCTCTCTCTCTCTCTCTCTCTCTCTCTCTCTCTCTTCTCTGAAATACCTTCCCATTTACTGTTTACATTCACATGGCGGTGCTATCACTGCTTGTATCGCAGCATCAGTGTCAAATAATTCAATTAAGTTTCAGTGCCTGTGTCTTCTTCTTCTTTCAAAGACCTCATGTGATGGGTGGGAAGTAGAAACAAGAGGAGAAGAAAATGCACTGAAGCCTACTTGGCAATCTCATCAGTCTATGCCATAGTCACATAAACCAAAGCATTCGATAAAGTCTGGAGGCGTTTCAGAGACCGGTTGCTGCCATGTTCCTGGATGATCACCTCAGACTACATCCTATAGACATAAACCTGCATGTAACATGAGTTATGCAGAAGTGTCAGAAAGTTTTCAGAGTTTCAGAGATCATAGTGAGAGTTCTTGGGATGGACTTTATTCCATTTAAATGCCCCATCATACATACAGGTGATTGTAGACATCTAATTCTGGCAACTGATTTGACATTTGATAGTGATCATTAAAACAAATAAAGACAACAATAAATTGGGAGGTGTTTGAGGCAGCGGAAGGAGGGTAAGAGATGGGTGGAGAGGGAGACTGAAGTGGGGACGTTTGATGGTGTGAAGTGACTAGCAGGATAGAGGGAGGATATAGAGTCAAAAACGCGTAACTAAAATAATCTTAAGCACAATTACAGAATAGTATTTAATAGACTTTTCAGGGTCATGTCCCAACATATGTTTGTTGTTGTTGTTGTTGTTGTGTGTTGTTGTTTTTTTGTGTACTCAACACATCAGAGTGGCAGCTTTTATTATGTTCATGTCCTAATGCCATCAGAGCCATCAGCTGTCCTTATGTTCATGTCCTTATGACGTCAGAGCCAAGAGCTGTCATTATGTTCATGTCCTAATGACGTCAGAGCCAAGAGCTGTCATTATGTTCATGTCCTAATGACGTCAGAAACCAAGAGCTGTCATTATGTTCATGTCCTAATGACGTCAGAGCCAAGGAGCTGTCATTATGTTCATGTCCTAATGACGCTAGAGTCAAGAGCTGTCAACGTGTTCATAACCTAATGATGTCAGGTTGCAAAGCGAGACGCTGCGGCGGAAATCTAAACAAATCTTAAATAAATGTTAGCGAACCGCCAGAGAACGTGGACAAAAGAGTCACATGACAAAACACAACGCGTTTCGACCTCTTAGGTCTTCGTCAGGTGTATATAAACGAATAAAACAACGAAAATTCACTTAGCTTTGATCGCTTCAGATCAGATCGCTTAGGGTTCAGCGCAAGGAAGAAGGCGTTCAACGCCTTCTTCCTTGCGCTGAACCCTAAGCGATCTGAAGCGATCAAAGCTAAGTGAATTTTCGGTTGTTTTATTCGTTTATATCATCCGGGACCAAAAGGTCGAAAGCGTTTTGTTTTGTCTTGTGATCGTTTGTCCCCGTTCTTGGGCGGTTGTAACATTTGATTAAGTTTTTCAATGATTCAGCTCAAAAAGTGTGGTTAGTCATGTTCTTCAACACCAGAG
>CM031601.1:19248383-19250883 GCA_018398815.1 Conus ventricosus
ACCAATTTTAGAACCTCTCATCTGTCTTCCCACCTCGCGTTGCTCACTCTCTTTTACGCGCAGAGAATAGATGGGAACAGGTAAATAAGAAGTAAGGCTAGAATAAGACGACAATAGTTCACTCGTAAAATGGTGAGTCAAACAGGAAGTCAATAGGACAACGAGATACTAGAGCCAGCTCGTTTGGGGAAGAAAATCTGCAACTTGAGAGGAGGACAACAACAACAACAACAACAACAACCACAACCACCACAACAACAACAACAACAACGACGACGACGACGACCACAGCAACAACAACAACAACAACAACAGGAACAGCAACCACTACAACAACACTGTCCCAGAGATGGTCATTCGATGAAACTTTCATGATAGCAGTGTCGTGATTCAGTCTAAAAGCAGTAACATTCGAAAGAGAAAAAAAAACGGAAAAAGAACAAGTAAAAAGAAGAAAGAAAAAGAAAGAAAGAAAGAAAGAAGAAAACAAAGAAACAACAAAAAAAGAAAGAAAGAAAGAAAGAAAATAGGAAAGAACCAACGAACGAAAGAAAGAAAATAGGGAAAAAAAGAAGAAAGAAAGAAAGAAAGAAAGAAAGAAAAGGTTCAGCCATGATTAAAGCTTTATCAACATGGTGATCTTCATTGTCATCATCACCTTCCTCTTTAAGTAGGACAGAGAAAAAAACAACCGATCTACATTCTGCCAAGTGTTCTTGACAGTGAAGCTAGTACTCGAATAGTACCGTTTCCATGACACTGACTATCTTAAGATGTAGATAAACTCTCAACACTTTTTTAAAAGAAATATATTCGATGGGTCTGATGAAAAGAGAGAAATACCACTTCCCTGGGGGAAATCTGTTTTACATTCTAAAGTGATTGAATCATAAAAGATGTACGTCAGTTTTACCAAAAGAGTAGCAACATGGTAGAGGACTGCAACTGAATGAAATACAACATGGAATCATCTTGGTGTTCGGGAAGATGATACAAGACTTACTGAAAGACGATGAAGTGAAAGAACTAGGATGGTCAGGATCTCATCCATTGGACTGGACACATTTTTTTTTTCTGTGCACCGATTTCAAAACCATACATCTCTCTTCCCACTGCCTCTAGTCCTCTTTTTTTTTTCTTTTCTTTTTTTTTTTTTCTTTTTTTTTTTTTTAGCTGTACCAACCTCTGCGCCACCTCAGAGGCAGTGCACCCACGCCGCTCATTCCGACACCCCGTCCACAGCCATAGCCGGTCGACCCCGCCGCAGCCCCGGCACCGCCAATCCACAGGGAGCAATCAATGTCAAGTCGTCATGAAGTAACCCACCGGAGGAGACACTGCACTGCTGCCGAGTCACTTCGGTGGTGTTCAGTGGCGCCTGTTCTGATCTAACATACGCAAGACACCACCTACTAAGCCCCCTACTGACGACAATAATTGCTTAGTCGCGGTGCCGGTGTCGTATATGTACTGTCGCTCATAAAATCGTGTCGCAGTGACAGTATTTCCGGGAAATACTGCATTTTATGGACAGCTACAATATTCTATGGGACATTTTTCGTGAAAGGTTGTCGCGCGACATTTTTTTCCAGCAATTATTGTCGCTGCAACAATATTTCACGTGAAATGCTATCGCTGCGATACAATTCCACGGCGACAGTATTATATACGACACCGGCGTGAGTGAGCTCTCCCTCCGGAGGGCGCCACCACGTCCGTCCAACGACAGCGCCCATGGACTCGCCGATACCGGTGATCCCGACGGAACCAAACCAAGACCACAGACGTGGAGAGGACATCGAAATTGAGGTCACCTGAGAGCAGGGCATGAAGGGCCACAGAATTTGAGACATTTTTAAAATGCTGATCGATGAGAATGAGAATGATTAAGATGATGCTAGGGATTTCCATTTCGTCTGAGACTACATGACAGGGCTGTACTCTACGCTTCCTTTCATAACATATCCCGGCCCGAGAGATACAGGCACCTGCAGTGTTGGTCAGGAAATTTGAGCAACACTCTCAGAAACGCATCCATTAAGTGGATGAAAATCGACTGTGTGGTCCCAGTCTTCCCAACTGAGTCCGCAGCAAACTCAACTCTGGGTAGGAGCCGGTCGGGGCAGAAAAACCTACATGACTCTGATGGGATTCGAACTCACGACCTCCCAGCCGGGAGTCCGCAACGCTAACCACTTCGCCAAGGCGGCTGGTCTCTAGTCCTCTTTCATTTACTGCTTTTTTTTCCCCATCACATGAGATCTCTGGGCGCCTGACATAGCTTCCATTAGGTGAGAAAGCTTCTCTATCGGCATTCAGTGGAAAGTTTGAAAGTTGGACAAACATACCATCAGGGATACTCTCTCTCTCTCTCTCTCTCTCTCTCTCTCTCTCTCTCTCTCTCTCTCTCTCTCTCTCTCTCTCTCTCTCTCTCTCATGTTTGTTTGCCACATCACAACACGATCCTATTACAGCTCATGAGAGATGTGGATCCGCCATC
>CM031601.1:19275883-19285883 GCA_018398815.1 Conus ventricosus
ATCTGTGTGTCCACGTGCCTGTGTGTGTTTGAAAGTGTACGTGTACATGCTTGCGTAGATGCATGTGTGTGTGTGTGTGTGTGTGTGTGTGTGTGTGTGTGTGTGTGTGTGTGTGTGTGTGTGTGTGTGTGTGTGTGAAAGTACTCGTGTGTCTTGCGCTTTTTTTTCTTTGTGTGTGTGTGCCTGTTTGTTTTACTTTTGTGTTTCAACATGGTCTACCCAGTTGTCAGCGTCGATATGAGAGTTTATCTTATTCATGTCCGTTTTCGCTATTGTCCCGTTCATATCCTTTTAATCATCAAACTCTTAGTTCTACTTTCAGTGTCCAGACTTCTGTTTGAGCTTACCTGTAGCTTATATCGTCTCTTGTTTTACTTCAGACATTCTTTTTGCTCCGAGTGACTCAATTCCAAGTTTAACGTCATTAAGTATTACGAAATTCCAAAAAAAGCGTCTTCGAGGGTTGGGGTCTATCAAGTTTTGGAGGGCGTGGGGGAACGCCCCCACTATCCAGGTTGGGGTTTGGGGTTAGGGTAGTCCGAGGGTTCACAGTCCGGGGTTGGGGTTACGGTTGGGGTTAGGGTTTTTAGGGAAAGGGTTGGGTTAGGGTTAGAACCACCCTGGACTAGTAAACCCTGGGCTAGTGAACCCTGGGACTGGAACCGCCCCGCTGTCCAGTGTTTAAAAATATGGACTTTTTTTATTCAGTCTATTCAGATTCCGGTTTGTTTGACATCATAGTTCAGTTCAATTTCCCACTCCTTTTTGCGTACTCTCTCATAGAATTTGTTTGGTGTTTGTGGGGTTTTTTGGGTTGTTGTGGTGTTGGGTGTTGTGTGTGTGGTGTGTGTTTTAATAAATATTTTGTTACCAGCATCTTCTTTTTCCCCAGCCACCATTTTTGTTCTTAATCACCATTCAACTTTTTCAATGAAATCGAGGCTGACTGCAAACCCGAACTGAATTTTTGCACTTTTGAAGAAAACCCAAAGAGAAATTTAAGCACTAATTTATTTTTCTTATGAGCGGAAGCTTTTGCAAATTCACTTTTTTCAACGTAAACATATGGTAAAAATGATGAAAATATGTAAAGGATAAAAAATGCCTACATTCTTTTTTATGTAATGTTAGTACCAACTGAAATAAGAAATTTCAGCAGCATTTTGACCCACTTTTCGTCCATTTTTTTGTCGCTAAAGTTAGTAAAAAACTGTTACGATGTACCCACCCCGAAAGTGGACAGGCGGTTGCCCGGGCTGCTAGAAGTACTCAATTTGGTTTGCGAATTCTAGCCGCACTATTCCCCCTTTGCTTGCCAATCCGGGGGAGCTATCAGTTTTTTACCAAAAAATTACCCTAGCGGGTTTCCTTAGGCATGGGTCCCTTTTCAACAACTGACAAAAATCCTCAACCAAATTAAAGAAGTTTTTTTTAAATTTCCTTCTAATAAATGGAGTGTGTTCTAGAGATAAACTATCATTTGCACTTAAGCTTTTTAGTTAAAAATATTCCTTTTCAACTTATAGACAGCAAGACAGGAAAACAAAGAAGTGTGTTTTCCCATGGGGAAAACATTGAAAATCAAAAAATTGCAAAAAAAACTATTACAAATACTAAAAAAGACATAAAAACTGACATACCAACTTTCTCCTCCGTTCTTTTCGCCGCTGACAAAAGAATATTTTGTTGAGACATAGCCACCAAATTAAGTTATTCCAACAGTGAAATCCATACCACTCCGACTCAAAAAGCCATCCCCCCAAATTTTCAAAACATGTACATTTCAAGCTTTCCCTTTCTAATAACTAAATCATTCTAGAAACAACACACTGGATAATCATTTTTCTCTAAAAATTCTAGCACAGCACACTGTTTGTGATAACATTTTTTCTCTAAATGATTCACCCAAAAAGCACACGTTTGTGATATTCATTGTTCTCTAAGTCATTTCTAGCACAGAAACAATTTTTGTGATAACTTTGTTCCTGCAGTTAAACAAAAACGACTGATAAAAAACCACAACCCCATCCCCACCCACCCCCCCAAACAATTTGAGAAAATTCTAGTCTGTCTCCCCCCCACGTCACAGTCGTTCAAACAGCTCCTCCAAAAAAAAAACACCCCACCGGGTTGGCCAAGTGGGCAGTTGTTGTAGAAGGTGTGGTGCTCCTCTAAAATCACACCTGACAACACGGGAAAAAGCAGGTCTCGCTTCGGGCCCCTCTGAATGGGCATTTTCCCGGGTAACGGGCTTGATAAACTGCCCAAGAGGGCTGCCTCTCCTTCGAGGGTGTTGAGAGACAAGCGGTGGTAATCACTGTCAAAAAGTCGTACTTAAAGTACATGGTGTCTTGCCTTTGCTGAAGGGACCCCTTTCATCTTCGCCACTCACTCCTGTTGTGGTTTTCCCCTTGGTGTTGCGGAAACCTTTGAGCCAGGGCTTGAAGTCAAGGACTGACTGAACCAAATGGGGACACAGTGTAGGGTTGTGCCCCGCCATGCGAAAAAAATATCCCAGCCACTGGATGAAAACGGGGCTTGCTTTTGGCGAATGCAAGCTGAGTGCATAAACCCAATTTCCCATCTCGTGGGGCCCGGGGTCTCCAGGTGCTTGGGGGTGACTGAAGATATTGTGAACTGTCGGGGGCGTACGGGAAAACTACTCTAAGTATGATTGCGATTTTGTCCTCCACACATCTGAATAGAGCAAAACCCTTCACTGTCATGGAAGTGCGGGAAGTAAGAAAAAGGGGGCAAGAGGAAATTTCCACTGACCCCCTTTTTTTCCATTTTTCTCACCCCCAAACTAGCAGGTTGCCTTTCCACTGCCAGAGAAAAACCCCGGGAAATTGTACACAGAGAGTTTGCACTTGTATACAATTGACTAACAAGGCCACATGGGGTTGGTAGAACAGCCTGAAGGTCAAGAGAAACAACATGGAGACGAACTTGTTTGGCCAGTCCTTGTCTTTTGCTTTCCCTCTCTTGCCTTATTTTCATCTGGGGTGCCTCTGTTTTTCCTTTTTTCCTCATCTTCTTACCCCTTCTTTGATTTTTGCCGCATATTCAAAACAAAAGGGCACTGATCTTTCTTGGTTTTGTGGAAGGAAAATTGAAACCAAAATTTGAAGCATCCTGTATTTACGAAAAACACGGGATGTTTCCCCCCAGCCGGCTTTCCCTTGTACAGAGGTACATCTTGGGACGGGAGAGCAGGGTCAAGGTACTGTCTCTTGGTGCCCTTTTCTTGTGTATTTACCTCAACACGGGGAAAGGATGGGAGGGGTCCCCGTACTTTTCCACCCAGCTGTCTGTTCCGTTTAGCTGGGTTTTTTCCCCCCGTCCATCACCTCCGTAAAAGTGCCCATGTCGCTGTTGGCCAGGCAGGTTGCATAGCCCTCCCAACATCCAGGGTCGCAAAAAAACCTTTGCACCCTGACCCAGCGCCATTGAGGTGAAGTGATGGGATCTGGCTGAGCGTTTTTTGGGAAAATGGACCTTGTCCTGCCGATAGGGTCTTCTCCTTGTTCAGTGAAATTTAGCATACAAACTGCTTTTGTCGCCCATGGGATGGAAAGGGCATAGAAAATGTCGAAAATTTGCCGGGCGATCATCTTTTTCAATTTTTTAACAATCAAACCTGCATTTGGGGCAGTAAACAAGCGAATTTCCTTTTGCTAAGGGTTTTTCCGACTAGTACATGTTCTTTATTGCAGCTTCAGAGCCTTTAAAACGTTTTTTTTCCATTTTTGGGGGGCAGAACTTTTCCCTTTGACAGTTTCTTTTTGGGGGGGTTGTGGGCCCTGCTTCTTGGGAATGCGCTGAGGAACCCTGGAATGCAGGGCTTGCTGAATGTCGGGGAAGGTGCTTCTGTGTCAAAAACCCGCTTGATCATAGCTGGATGCTTTTGGGGGGCTGGGGAAGAACATGCAGGCATCGTATGTTAGGTCCATTGAAAAAGGGGGCAAGACTGAATTTGGTTTTTTCTAAATTTCTCCGCTTTTACGGCTCCACATTGATTTGGACCCCCCCTTGTGAAGACCCCAAACCCCTTTTTGGGTCCATTCTGCCAGACCAGGGCAAGAGATCAGCAATGCTTGGGGGACCATCTGTTTCAGCCCGAGCCCTCGATGCATCGAGTAAGCAATTTTGTCCATGCCGCCCTCACCCCCAAAATTTGCATAAACACTGCCCTCTGTCGGGAAAGATCACACAGCTTGGCCCGTAGTTCAGGGGCTGTCACGCCTTCGATTGTGTCACTGCAGCTTCAAAAAAGCAATTCCCACAGTTTTGATCGGAACGGAACTTTCCATTGATCCAAGGATGTTGCAAGTGAGTTTGGGTGGGCCAATGTCTTTTTTTTGACGCTTCTTAGCCCCTCTTCCAAGCTCGCACGTTTTGCTGCATCAAGTGCTTGTCACTGATTGTTTCCTTTTTTAAATAACGGCTCATCTCATTTGAACAATCAGTCCATTATTTACCTGAGAGCAAAAAGGGCTCGTCCTCCTCATCCTCGTCCTCACTGGGGGAAACCCCCTTCTCCGGCTAAATTTTCAGCTCATTCTGCCACATTACAAACCCCGGCGAAACAAAAAAACAGTTGCTCACTCATAGATATTACTTTAAATAAAAACTCTCTCTCCCTCTCTCCTCCTCTTCCTCTCCCTCTTCTCCTTCTCTCCCCCTCTCCTCTCCTCTCTTCCACACACACCAACACACACAACAACACACACACACAACCACACACCACCACATTTCGTAACAAATTTCGCTTGTAAAACAGACGAACACACACATGCACAGAGAAAGAATTGAGAGAGAGAAGAGAGAGAAGAGGAGAGAAGAGAGAGGAGAGAGAAGAGAGAGAGAGAGGGGAGAGAGAAAAGGAGAGAGAGAGAGAGAGGGGAGGGAGAGGGAGAGAGAGAGAGAAACTGGGGCAGAACAGTGACAGAAAAATAAAAAATTACCTTTTGAGAGAAATGCATGAAAAAGGGTGGAAAAACCAACTGGGGAAAATGTTTTGCTTTTCAATTGAAAATGGCAAAAAGGGAACAAAGGCTGAAAATCCGACTGAGAAAAAGTGTTGCTTTTTCAAATGAAAATGGGAAAATGGGGAAAAAAAACGCTGTGTCCAGGAAAACGTCCCATCGGGTAAACCCAAAATTAAAAGGGGCCTTCCCCGGAAAAACTGCCTACTGCCCAATGTGTTAATTGAAGTACCAACCCCCGACAAATGCCCCGACACTACCAACCCCAAATTTACACTAGCGACCCCCGACGCTACCTCTACAAGCGGATCTTGCACCCTATTTGGCCAGTGGGAAGAGATGATTCAAAAAGAAAACTTTTTTTGCAAACTCTAAGTTGAAACCGAGTTCTAGCTGTCCCCGCCAGGCAAAGAGTGCTTTGCTGTCACTGCTAAAAGTCATGATACAAGAACGACATTTAGCTCCCACACTTGTGTGGGGCCCCCGTAGAACAAAGCGAGCTATAATCTGGAATTTTACTTAAGTACTTTTGCTATCAAAAAACCAGGAAAAATAATTGATTTTGGTTTTAATTAATAACTCAATCAATTTACTAAAACAAAAATCTACATCGCCATCGGGAAAAAGAAGTCCAAACAAACAGAAAGTAAAAAAATCTCAAATCGAAAAAAATCGAGTTACTGACTTTAGCACAGCCCTCGAAAAACCTTCGTTTTCTTTTAAATGTGACTTTTTTTCCAGCGTGTTCAATCATCTGCTGAATATCCTTCCACCAGTCAGCAAAAGTTTACAATGGGGGAAGGGGGAAAAAAGAACTAACGACCCCTACGCCCCCCAAACCCCCTCCAACCCCTCTCCTTGGGGCTCGCGCAGCAGTCAGTCGCATCTGGTTGTCTTCTGTCTCTGAACGACCCAGGGGGTGATGAGTTGAAGGGACAGCACTGCTCCACTCCCGTCCGTCCTGGAACCCAAGGGCGGTTTTTTTTTTGTCCCCCCCGCTGGAAAATCACTGTCCCTCCGTGTGTTGTGGTGTGTGTTGTGTTGTGTGTGTGTGTGTTGTGTGTGTGTGTGTGTGTGTGTGTGTGTGTGTGGTGTGTGTGGGGTTTGTGTGTGTCTGCTCATCTGGGGAACATTTTTTGTGGGCTTGGTTTCGTTTGCCTCTTCTCTCCGCCTGTCGTCGCTGTCTGT
The DNA here is from genome assembly GCA_018398815.1 of Conus ventricosus. Lineage (NCBI taxonomy): Eukaryota > Metazoa > Mollusca > Gastropoda > Neogastropoda > Conidae > Conus > Conus ventricosus. The sequence continues at coordinate 19,282,060 of CM031601.1, forward strand.
CCCTTCGTCTCCCTTTCTTTTGTTTGTCTGTCGCTGTCTGCCTGTCCGTCGTCTGGGTGGCTGGGATCCCCCCTCCTCTCTCTCTCCTCTCCTCTCTCTCTTCTCCTCTCAACCCCACACACACACACACACAACACACACACACCACACAAACACACACACGGGGGTATGGTCCATTACGCACGTGCGAGCGCGCGCGCGCGCGGGCCGCACACCACACACACACACCCAACAAAACACACACACAACACCACTCACAAACAACACAAAACACACACACACACACACACACCCCACACAACCACACACACACCACACACCCACAACACAAAACACACACCACACACACACACACACACCCTGCACAGAAAAACAGATGGACAATAGGAAAGAGGGAAAATTTGGAAGCTTATAGACCTGGACGTCCCTTTGAAACATTAGATTAAACCTTAATTTGAACGATACAGCAAAGTAAATGTTTAACACTGAAAGGAAAGAATTTTTGGAGCTGCCTGCTGCTGCTTCTTGTTCTTCTTCTTCTTTTTTCTCTTCTTTTTTCTTCTTCCCTTTTTCTTCTTCTTTTCTTTTTAAAACCCCCCTCCTTTCGTCTTCTTTGCTCTCTTCCTCCCCTTTTGTTTCGTTTTTGCCCCGAGCTAAGCTTTTTGGGGGTTTGTGGGGTGTGTGTGTGTGTGTGGTGTGTGTGTGTGTGTGTGTGTGTGTGTGTGGGTTTTTGTGTGTGTGTGTGTTTTGTGTTTTGGGGGTATTTTTGTGGTGGTAGTGTTGGGGTGTGTGTGTGGTTGTGTGGTGTGTGTGTGGTGTGTGTGTGAGTGGTGGTGTGCGCGCGCGCGCGCACGCGGCGCGCGCGACGCGCCTTCTATTTCTAGTTTTTTTTTTGTTTTTTTCCCCCCCGCATTCTTTTTTCTTTTTTTTTACTTGTACCTCTATTTCGATATCATTATTAAAGCCCCTCAAATTTTTTGCTTTATTTTTTTACCCTCTGAAAAACCACCGCTTTCCCTTCCCTTTTATTTTTTTTCCCCCCTTGTCACCCTCCAACATCATTTTCCAGTACAGTCAACTATTTGTTTTTTACGAACGATTCTTTTTACGTTTTGATTTTCACACTGCTTTAATGTGATATATTTCAACAAAAAAAAGAAAAAAAAAAAAAAGAAAAAAAGTCTTGACATACCTCTTTTTTTTTCCCCAACGTTTTTGGTTTTCCCCATTTTTTTGTGCTTTAATTTCACATCTCTATTTTTTTTTTTGGTGCTGATTTTTTAAAAGCCTTTTTTTGTATTCTCCTCTCTTTTTTTTTCTTTTTTTTTTTTATTTACCGGTTTTTGGGGTGTGTGGTGTGTGTGTGTGTGTGTTGTGGGGTGTGTGTGGTTGTGGTTGGTTGTTGTGGGGTTGTTTTTTGTGTTGCAGCCACATCCTTGGGGAAAAAAAAAGGTGCAAACAATTACGCATGAGAGGGCGTTCGATATATTTGATGTTGTTCCATAAAAGGGTTGTCCCCTGTTTCCCCGCTGATTTTTTTCTTTTCTTTTTTTTTTTTTTTTTTTTTTTTTTTTTAAATGAAATTACAGACCTACTGATTTAGGTCTCACGAACGAAACGAACACATTTGGGAGCTGTTCGTGTTCAAAACCGGACAATCATCTCTTTGCCAATATAAGTACAGCTGTATGGGCACTTGCATTTAATATCAAACACACTCGACAATAACAATCTTCCCGTCTGAATAAGCGGGGCTCCGAAAGAAAATAAGACAATACCACCTAGCTCAGCAGCGGGCAACTGAATTTTTAACGAAAGCATCCCTTTTCAAATAAACTTCGAATGAACTAATGAGAAATCATGTAAAAAAATTTAGGCTAAAAACTGGTTTAAAAAAATCGATATAAAGATCACGATATGTGATAATAGGGTGAGAGGAGAAGAGGAAATGCAGCAATGAGAAGATAAGGAGAGGGCGAGAGGAGGAGGAGGGGAAGGAGGGGGGGGGGGGGGAAGAGTACATGGAGCTGGGGAGGGAAAAAAAGGGGAAGAAGAAGAAGGAGAAGACGAAAAAGAAGGGGAAAAGGGGAAAAAAAAGAAAAGAAAAAAGGAAGAAGAGAAAGAGGAAAAAATAAGAAATGTTTCTTATAGCCCCCGACCGCAAAGGGCCCACAGGCTGAAGAAAAGAGGAAGAAAAAAGAAGAAGACAAAAAACGAAAAGAAGAAGACAAAAGAAGAAAAGAAGAAGAAGAAGAAGAAAAGAAGAAAAGAAGAAGAAGAAAACAACAAAACCCCCAAAACAACAACAACAAAAACAGCAACGTCAACAACAACAACAACAAAAGCAACAACAACAAGAAGAAAACGAGGAAAGGAGATGACTAAACTGAGAATCCAATCTAACAGGATCTGAGACACGTAACCGTAAAAGGAAGGAAACAGAAATGAAACCAAGGGAAAAGGGGAAACATGATAATGATGAAGCTGATTTTGATGGTATCAAAAACGTTCTTCTGCAGAACGTGAAGAGGCCTTTTTGATGTAATGAGAAGCAAAACTGAAACATGATCGGAATCCCTCACCTCATTTCTGCCGTGCCAGTCCCCATCTACAGCACAGACATTGTCCACAACGCATTGTTTAGAACAGTCATTACCAGGACATCCCTCATAATTGTGAAGTGCCAAAGTCTGCCCCGCAGCTCAGACAGAGGAGAGATGTCAGCATTAACAGAAGCAATGCTCCCGAGACTGACGCCATCACAGATGACAAAAGAGTCTTACCACCCGCAGGTGATCCTAGTTTGTCAGGTAATCGGATTCTTGAGGTCAACTTATTTAGGCCCAGCTGTTTCCTGTTGTCAAAGTCCACTTATTCATTTTTTCCTCCAAAACAACTGCCTCTCGTATCTGGTTGTTCTATTTGAAAGTTCGCTTGACCCACCACTAGTGCTGTTTCATCCTTACTGTTCAGAATATCAATTCCAGCTCCATCCGTTTCTTTTTTTCCAAGGGAGGGGGGGGGGGGGGGGGGGGGGGTTCTGAGTTTTAAATGTCTCCACCCCTCAAGCAGCTTGAAACGACTTAATCAACATGATGGAGGCAGCTCCACGCTGTCTTTTCGACATCTGAAATAGAAGCTTCGATACACATAAGTGGGAGCATCTCCCTGGAGAGAAAATGGCGTTGGTCGTCTGAACCACACTGTCCGCGTAGGAACAAGGCTAGAAAGAGTAGTGGCTGGGAGATCTATGCGACTCGACGCATCGTGTTGTATTGAGGCAAGCATTAGCACCAGAGAAAGAATCTCTGATGGCGTCTCTACAAGTTTCAGTGGAAGGCTGGCGTGGATAACTTTTTCACAGAGTAAACACTGAAGTCAGGCGCCCATAGACCTGGAGGCTGGAAAGAAGCAACGTGTGTAGGAAAAGATAAAAGGTGAAGAGAGAGAGAGAGAGAGAGAGAGAGAGAGCGAGAGAGAGAAAGGGAGAGAGAGAGAGAGAGAGAGAGAGAGAGAGAGAGAGAGAGAGAGAGAGGAGAGAGAGAGAGAGATGGTGGTGAGGCTGAAGAGGAGGTGAACGGAGGGGTAGAGGAGGGAGTTGCATGTAGTTTCTCTTCCTGTTTTTCACTCTCAGGCAATTTTCTGTCCATAGTTCTCATCTCTCTCTCTCTCTCTCTCTCTCCTCTCCTCTCTCTCTCTCTCTCTCTCTCTCTCTCTCTCTGACCTCCACATTGTTCTCATAAGCATGATCATCTACGTTTTATTCCCCTTCTCAAATTAATGCTTCTCCCTTTTCTTTTCACCTGTACTCCTCAGTTTCACAT
>CM031601.1:19288383-19290883 GCA_018398815.1 Conus ventricosus
GGGACTGATTTCAACTCTGTGTGTGCATGCGGATCTCCTTTGCTGCACGTGCGGCCTGTAGTCCTTATTGGGGCCTGTTCAGATGGGATGTGCTAGCAAAGATTTCCACTTGTGCCTGCAATTGTTTACAATTTCTACTTTTGTGTTCCGAGTTGCTAGGTGTGGTTTACATAAAATTAACCATTTTTCTGTGGAGCATAGATTGCATCTTTTTGAAATATTGTAGTATGGTGTTGCTCTTTTTATGATTTTCCATGATATGTTGTAGTCTATTTTTTGTTTTTATCTTTGAGTCTCCAAATGTATTTGCTCAGCTCTGTTTGATTTTAGTATTTTTCATTTTTGAATGACTGTTTGTGATTTGCGTATCTGGTTTTAAAAGTGTTTTCCAGTAATCCCTATATATGTTTCTTTTCTAAACACAAACTGTCCAAAATATTCAACAAAAACACCATCAAACTGTCATACTCATGTATGCCTAACCTCAAAAACAAAAATTGATTCATCTAACAAAATGAAAAGCAACATAAAAGAGAAGGGTGCTGAAAGGACATCTTGCAACTGCACCAAAAAAGAACAGTGCACCCTAAGCAACAAATGTCTTCACAACAACATTGTATACCAAGCTATGGTAACTTCAGAAAATGAAAAAGAAACATATATAGGGATTACTGAAAACACTTTCAAAACCAGATACGCAAATCACAAACAGTCATTCAAAAATGATAAATACAAAAATCAAACAGAGCTGAGCAAATACATTTGGAGACTCAAAGATTAAAAAAAATAGACTACAACATATCATAGAAAATCATAAAAAGAGCAACACCATACAACAATATTTCAAAAAGATGCAATTTATGCTCCACAGAAAAATGGTTAATTTTATGTAAACCACACCTAGCAACTCGGAACACAAAAGTAGAAATTGTAAACAATTGCAGGCACAAGTGGAAATCTTTGCTAGCACATTCCATCTGAACAGGCCCCAATAAGAACTACAGGCCGCACGTGCAGCAAAGGAGATCCGCATGCACACACAGAGTTGAAATCAGTCCCGCACGCCATAAAAGATCGTTGGCGTGCCCCAAAAGGCATCCTGAAGATGGCAAGGCTTGAAACAAGCTTGTAGATTTTAACACTTCATTTTTAAAAATATGTTTAACAGATGTTGCTCCCCAAGGGGTTGAGCGCTTTGAGATTTTTTAAGGACACTTTTATATTGTTCATATACAGGGTCGAACTTTAATTAAGGACCACCCCGAAAAAAGGACCTTTCTTTTTAAATTGGCCAAAAATACAAGCAATGCATTTTTTCGAAGAATTCGACTGGGAAAAGTTTAAGGGGTTAACAGAGTATTCCGCAAAGCTTGCGAAGGCTGTCTTATTGTCACGTGCGGCATGCAGAGGGGGGGGGGGGGGGGGGGGGTTGAAAGTTGCAGATTGTTGTCAAAATTGCTTGTTTTTTAAGCAAGAGTGAACACTGCTTCAAACGGTTTTGCACTGAAATTCCAAATGCACGTGCAAAAACCAATACATTGCAGAGCATTTTACTGACTGGAATGCCCCTAAAAGCAGCCCAACGTGCATAATTCTTCATAACACAAAAATGCCTCCAAGACGCAAGCTGTTTGATTTTGACCGGACCCGGGCGATTGCATGGCTGCAGGATCGAGTTGGCGTTCGAGAAGTGACCAGAAGACTACAAGTGTCCCACTCCATCATCATTCGGCTGAGCGAACGTTTTCAAGCCACTGGAACTGTCAAAGAGAGACCCGTCCAGGCCAGCCAAAGAAGACCACTGCAAGAGATGACAGGTTCATCCGCAGACATGCTCTTCGGACCAGGACCACCACCTCCAACACCATCAGGCGTCGGCTCCAAGCTGCCACTAACACAGCAGTGTGTGAGATGACCATACGGCGGCGCCTCAATGCTGCCAACCTTCGAGCAAGGCGCCCAGTCCGGAAACCAAAACTGACTGCGGCCCACCGGGCACGTCGCCTGGCCTGGTGCACAGCTCATCGAACATGGACTCGGGCTCAGTGGCGGATGGTGCTTTTCACGGATGAGTCCAAGTTCCAGTTGAAGCCACGAGATGGACGCATTCGGGTGTGGCGGCGTCCCAGGGAGCAGCTGGCAGATGACGTCATCCAGGAGGTCGTCGTTTTTGGTGGTGGCTCCGTCATGGTATGGAGGGGCATCAGCAGTCACCACAAGACTCCCCTGTACCATGTGGATGGCAACCTGAACGGCCAACGCTACCTGCCGAGATTTTACGGCCTTTGGTTGTCCCAGCACTCCAGCAGATTGGGGCTCAGGCTGTGTTCATGGACGATAATGCCACCCCACATCGTTGTCGAGCCGTGAACACTTTTGTGGAGCAAGCTGGCATCACGAGGATGCCATGGCCGGCAAACAGCCCGGACATGAACCCTATTGAGAACATCTGGGGCGAGCTTGGGAGGAGAGTTCAAGAAAATCACCCTGTTTCGGCAAA
>CM031601.1:19293383-19298383 GCA_018398815.1 Conus ventricosus
CATCATACAACTGGTGCTGAGTTACAGAATAAGGCATAAGAAAAAAAGATGGAGATTAAAGTTTGTGTGCATGCATGTGTGGAGTTTTCTCTGCGTAAAAGTGAGTTGCTTGTTGGCATTGTAACTTTTGCGAAATTATTAACCATTGATTGAAAATACTAATATAAAAAGATCGAGGCTTTTTGTTGTCTGTTTGTTTTATTTTATGCCCCCCCCCCCCCCCCCCCCCACCCTACCCCAACACACACAACACACATGTTTAAAAGACACGGATACTACAGATCACAGTGTATATGAGAGACCGATTGTTTGCAAGCTGTTCCTCTTGTTTTTTACACACACACACACACACACACACACCACACACACACACACACACACACCCACACACACACCACACACACACACACACAACACACACACACACTCACATACACACACACACACACACACACACACACACACACACACACACACACACACACACACACACACACACACACACACACACACACACACACACACACACACACACACAACACCTACCTTTCTCTTTGATGGATAACACATGGGTATTATATTTTCATCTGACAGGAAATGCCTTCACTTTCAAAAACTAACCATTTCTGGTTTGTTTTCATTAAAGGGAGGAACTTTGAAGAAAACAAAACACCTAAAGATGACGAAGTATTGATAAAGCAATCGGAGCACCAGTCCTTCCACTGGCATTGGATAATTAGTTAAATGGGGAAAGGGTTTTTCGGTGGCCGTACCCCATTCCAATCAGAGAATGAGGATGGGTTTCTGTGGCCGTAGCCATTCCATCAGAGAATGAGGATGGGTTCGGTTGGCCGTAGCCATTCCATCAGAGAATGGGGATGGGTTCTGGGGCCGTAGCCATTCCATCAGAGAATGAGGTTTGGTTTTCGGTGCCGTAGCCATTCCATCAAGAATGAAGATGGGGTCGGTGGCCGTAGCCATTCCTCAGAGAATGAGGATGGGTTCGGTGGCCTAGCCATTCCATCAGAGAATAGGATGGGTTCGGTCGCCGTAGCCATTCCATCGGGAAATGAGGATGGGTTCTGTGGCCGTAGCCATTCCATCAGAGAATGAGGATGGGTTCGGTGGCCGTAGCCATTCCATCAGAGAATGAGGAGGGGTTCGGTGGCCGTAGCCATTCCATCAGAGAATGGAGGATGGGTTCGGTGGCCGTAGCCATTCCATCAGAGAATGAGGATGGGTTGGGTGGCCGTAGCCATTCCATCAGAGAATGGGGATGGTTCGGTGGCCGTAGCCATTCCATCAGAGAATGAGGAGGGGTTCGGTGGCCGTAAGCCTTTCCCCTCAGAGAATGAGGATGGTTGGGTTTGCCGTAGCCATTCCATCAGAGAATGAGGATGGGTTCTGTGGCCGCACCATTCCATCAGAGCGCACAAGCACTCAGCTCTGAGCTGCCGGAAGCGACGGTTGAGAATCTCCATGGATTGAACGCCAAGCCTCACAGTCAGGATGCCCTGATGCTGACCACGTCCACCACGACAGCTGAAATCTGTCTCCTGTGTACCTGCTATGTATTATGTATTTATGTAGGCATGCATGTATGTATGTATGTATGTATGTAGGGTATGTATGTATGTATGTATTTTATGTATGTATGTATGTATGTATCTCTTCTCTCTCTCTCTCTCTCCCCTCTCTCTCTCTCTCTCTCTCTCCTCTCTCTCTCTCCCTCCCCCCACCCTCTCTTATTCTCTCTCTATCTCTCTTCTCTCTCTCTCTCTCTCTCTCTCTCTCTCTCTCTCTCTCTCTCTTTTTTCTCTCTCTCTTTTAAAGGAAGTCCATTGGTTAAATATCACGTGATGAATTTGATGTTGTTTTTAACTTTTCTAGGAGATTTTTGTTTTAAATCTGGTCATTTTCCATGAAATGACTTTGAGAAGAACCCCCCCCCCCAAAAAAAAAAAAAAAAAAAAAAAAAAACCATTTTTTTTTCACTTTAATATTGTAATGATAAAGTAGCAATGATTGTTTCCACAGAAGTGACTTTTCCTTCAGCATTTCTTTTACAGCCCTGAAATGGGGCCCCTTTGAGGTCGGCTGGGCGATATGCGAGATATAGCAAAATCTAGGGTTTCCATGGACTGTATCCTGGGAGAGGGGGGTGTGTCCTAAGCTGGTTCTGCATGTCTGAAAATCCATTGACCACTACGGACCTTCCTCCTGTTTTTACCCTCTCCACCACAGATCTCTCTCTCTTCTCTCTCTCTCTCTCTCTCTCTCTCTCTCTTCTCTCTCTCTCCCCTTTTCTCTCTCTCTCTCTCTCTCCTCTCTCCCTCTCTCCCTCCCCCCTTCCTCCCTCCCTCCTCCCTCTCTATCTCTCTCTCTCTTCTCTCTCTCCTCTCTCTCTTCTCTCTCCTCTCTCTTCTCTCTCTCTCCTCCATTTCAAGAAAACGTTTGTGGCCGATACTTACAAAAAATGGAATCAAAGGTAAATTATATAATTGTGTAAAATGCATGTACAAAGATGTTAAAGCTACGATAAGATGTGGGGCAAAATTTAGTGACTATATTAGATGCACACAGGGTGTTAAATAGGGGGATGTCTGCAGCCCAGTATTATTTTCATTGTATATTAATGAATTAGCACTAGAAATTATTGAGAAGGGAAGACACGGTGTCACTTTTGACTTGATTGAATTATTTATATTGTTATTTGCAGATGATATCGTCTTGCTCTCTGAAACTGTCGTAGGATTACAAAATCAATTGAATAATTTGCATTCTGCAGCATGTAGGCTGGATTTGAAAGTAAACATGGGTAAATCAAACATCATAGTTTTTCGAAAGGGTGGTTTCTTAGCATCACGTGAAAGGTGGTCGTATGGAAGTTCGCAAATGTCGGTGGTAAATGCTTACAAGTACTTGGGTATATATTTTTCAACAAAACTTAGCTTTACGTTTGTCTGTCATGATCTTGTTAACAGAAGAAAGCGTGCTGTTATAGCTATTTTAAGCTTGCTTTATAAATTTGAAAGTGTTTCGGTGAAATTATTTTTTAAATTGTTCGATGCCCAAGTGCAGCCTATTGTACAGTATGGCGCTGAGATTTGGGGATTGGATAAAGGTCATGAAATTGAAATATTACATTTATTTGCTATGAAACGCTTTTTGCATGTGGATAGAAGAACCCCTAATGATTTGGTTTATGGTGAGCTTGGCAGATATCCCATTTATGTAAATTCATACGTGAAATGTATTAGTTATTGGCTTAAGCTCGTGCGTATGGGAGAACACAGATTACCTGCAAAAGCATACAAAGTATTGTTTGATTTAGATTCTAGAGGTAAATCAACTTGGGCAACTTCTGTTGGTAAATGTCTTTGTAGTTATGGGTTTTCGTTTGTTTGGTTAGAACAGAGTGTTGGATGTGTTAAAACATTTTTGGCTTGTTTTAAGCAGAGAATGATTGATTGTAACTTGCAAGACTGGAACAGTCATACATGTATTAAGAACAGTGAGAGATTTTCTTTGTTTCGATTTCTAAAGTCAAATCAGGTAAGGGAAGCGGAACCTTATCTCTCGATGAATATCAATAGTTTTGTCAGATCTGCATTAACTAAGTTTAGATTCGGTGTGTCTGATATTGCTGTACACAGGCAACGTTACAATGTTCATACAGAATTAGATGTTTTATGTCCATTGTGCAAGTCTGCCCCAGAGAACGAACTTCATTTTCTATTTGTTTGTCCTTTGCTTACAGATTTAAGACAAAAATATATTCCTTTGAAATATAATCGACGTCCATCATTTTATAGGCTTGTCTTGCTTTTGTCGTCAAGAAATGAGAATGTTGTTGGTGATCTAGCTTCATATTTGTATAAATCCTTCAAGAGGAGGAGTTATCTGACTTGAATTTGTTTATATGTGCTTGCATATTAATGTGTTGTTACATCAGTTACATTGTATATGTCAATACCCCCTTCAAATGGGGCTGTGGCCTTTCTTGAATAAATTATCGTTATCGTTATCGTCATCGTTATCTCTCTCTCTCTCTCTCTCTCTCTCCTCTCTCTCTCTCTCTCTCTCTCTCTCTCTCTCTCTCTCTCTCCCTCCCTCCCTCTCTCTCGCTCTTTCTCTCCCTCCCTCTCTCTCTCTCTCTCTCCCTCCCTCCCTCTCTCTCTCTCTCTCTTTCACTCTCTCTCTCTCTCTCTCTCTCTCTCTCTCTCCTCTCTCTCTCTCTCTCTCTCTCTCTCTCTCTCTCTCTCTCCCCTGGCTCCCCTGTTCCTGACTTACTTTCCTGCAGACAAAATGGAATGTTAGAATGAAAAGGAGAGAAGAGAGTCTTCCAGTTGTAAATTGACCTAACCATCATCACAAAAGGGGACGTGGCCAGGATGCACATCATTTCTAGAAAGATTCGCTTCGTCAAGAACAACAGTATCATTCTCTTTGATCATAGAAAGCTGGGGCAGTCTATAGTGTTTGGTATTCCGGACCAGATGTCAGCAGGAAAGATGACTGGCAGTGTGGGAAGTTCCAAGGAAGGGAAACACTCTTTTGTACTGTGTTGTCTCCGTCTGTCTGTTTGTCTCCACCATCCTCCACATCTCACTCACATGCAATATACAGGCAGATAGACAGACAGACACACACATGCACACACACACACACACACACACACACACACACACACACACACACACACACACACACACACACACACACACACACACACACACACATACACTACGCACGCACGCGCGCACGCACGCTCGCACACACGTATGTACGTATGCACGCACGCGCGCGCACGCGCACACACAAACACGCACACACACACATATGCATGCACGCACACACACACACACACACACACACACACACACACACACACACACACACACACACACACACACACACACACACACATACACACACACATACACAACACACACACACACACACACACACACACACACACACACACACACACACACACA
>CM031601.1:19308383-19318383 GCA_018398815.1 Conus ventricosus
CAGTCTGACCAGCTGTAAATCTAACAGCCACTCGCCTTGTTGGGCGAGGGGAAAAGTTCTACTTAAATGCACCAAGCAACCCCAGCTAACACAGACCTGAGCATAAACACAGTAACCAATCAAGTCAGGGTTGTTCGTTAAAGTTTCTCACACGAAGCAGGTAAATGACTGCATTAATCAACAGGCTATAAAACATAACTTTGACATTATCTTCACCCTTCTCTCACTCTCGTTTAACTTTTTCTTTCTTAGGGGGAAATAAACCAACAACAGCGACCATCGCTTATATAAAACTGCCACCACTTTTGCAATATAATTCAAATGGCATAATTGTCACATTTTATAGCCACATTTCAAATAAACAAATCTCCAACCACGCATACGAACGGAACCAAATCATGCGTACGCACATCTCGCGAACATAAAACTCGTTCTCCTTGCACACACAACCAGACGGTGGCCGAAGAATAAAGTGTCCGGCGAATGTCCAACTGACAGGGGCGGACAACGAGCGAGAACCAGCACGTACTAAAACTGAATCACCGGATCTCTTCCCATCCCCACCGACTACCGCATCACAGGGCATTAAACGGAGAATAATTTTGATAATAATTTAGAATGGCCAGGATTAAAGATTGAAATTACCAGAGGAAAAGGTCTCACACACTATTTCTCTTTCAATTTCGAAAACAAAAGAAAATTGCGCAAAAGAGAAGAATACGCCGGCTAACAACAACAACCAAAACAAACAAACCACGAACTGATGCTTACCAGCTACCGTGGGTTGACCCCGAAGAGGCGGGTCAAACGACTCTCTCTGCCTCTGCCAGTTGAGTGGACAGAGGCGCAGATGCGGAAAAAAGAAGAAGTGATGTCCCTCTCCTACAGGCCCGACTGTAGGAATTGAAGATACCGATGTACCTTAGACCGATAACGGTGAAGAAGAACAAAGACCGGAGCAGGTGCTCCCAGAGTCATCTTCCGCTCGGTGAAGAGCTAACCTCCCTCAGCGATGGCGGGCCAACATGGCCACCTACGTTCACAGAGTGAGCATACTTCAAGCTAAAAGAAATGCCCCCCCTCCAAGCAAGTGCGACAGGTAAAAAGACAGGCGACGAGGCCCGATTGACAGCAAGTTCGAGACAAAGGTACCAAGCACCCGTGAATCTGCAGGATGAATAGCTCGGGCGTGGGAAGTTAGAGAGAGAGAGAGAGGAAAGCAACCGAAGTTGAGCTGAACTACACCAAGGTGCACCGCACCATTAGACACAGTAAGGGACGGATACACGGACAACGCAACGACAATAAATAAAAATGGAGTAATTCCGCCACCTAGATGGGGTCAAACGTCGTAGGCCTCGTGACAATCTCGTGGACAAACCCCCTTCTAAAGCATCTGTTTCTCTGAGATACAGTGCTCCTTTGAACCTTACGCATGTGCAAATTCACAACAATGGGACCGAACCCAACTCTCAGTGATAGAAACAGAGTACGTTGAATCCCAAATACAACATTTCTACGATAGAATCACACAGGGAAATCCATAATACTTCTTTAGACCTCAAACAACTAAGCAAACCTTCCAACCATGAAAGTAACCAATCCGAAACCATTGGTGATTCAATACCGTTAAAATCACTGAAGTGGAAAACTGTCACTTCACCTGATACAGAGCACAAAAAAGGGGATATAACCCTGGATGAGGGGTAGTGTCCCTCTGACTGATTTTCCAATGTGTGACAACGGAGCTCGGCTAAGATAGTCAAGCATCCGTATTACAGAATCCTTGATATGACGGAAAGTGAACGCATGACTCTCTGCAGTTCCACTGCCAACTCATGAGTCGAGGACCTGAAGACTGGCCGGATTCCGGTCCAGGCACTGGAGAGGATGATGATCGCTATCTCAGTATAAACTTCCGGACGTACTTCTTCTTGGGCACGCCAGTGCGTGTCCAAATCTGCCGGAGAGCTTCAGCAATTGTAGGGGTATCGATAGTCTAAGCGGGGCAGCCCTCTGGCATCGAGTCGCATAGTTCTACGCATACCGAAATGTAGCGGTGACCGCGATTGGTGGTGGATTAATGGGTCACACCAGGTCGACCCCAACCTTGCTGAATGGCTCCCCAACCCGTTGGCACGGACCTAGGCGGATCACGCTTCAAGCGACCCTTAGGCGTGGCCGTTGGCAGGAAATCGCAAACTTGGCAGTATGCCGAACCTGTGAGATCATCCACTGGCCAAAAGAAGTCTCGTCTTACTCGCTCGAGAGGCCGCTTTGAGCCCCATATGACCAGCATAGGTGAATCCATGGGCCCTGCCGGAGAACAGATTCTCTCAAGCTTTTGGGGAACGACAAGCTGTTGGCCACACGATCTGACTGAGTGAAAACCCTAATAGTGGATCCCTTGTGGAGCTTGAAGCTCACATTAGCGTTGTCGGGCAGAATGAGCGGGACGATCCACCCAATTGTCGCAGGCGTTTGGTCATCCATGTCCCTGGCCTGAAGACGGATAATGCTAGCAGGATCGGCCTCTTGCCAGAACCTCGTTCAGAGATCGGCTGAAGAACAGGACGCAATTCCTGTTCCTGTCCTTCTTGCTTTGGCGCGTGTGGCGACTCCACACACACGACTGTACGGGCAAAACGTAGACACGGTTGACTGGTCCGTCTGCAGAAGGTGATAGATTCCCTATAATAAGGGATTTACAGAGGTCGCTCCACCGCGTGGCACATACTTAGCCACAGAAGTAGGGGTGGAGATAGAAACGAGTTACTGAAGGACGGGGTGGGGTAAAACCAGCCTCCAAACCCGCACACATCGTAACTGGCGCGCCGCGGGCCTTAGGGAAAACTAATCCGTATCCACAAAGAGTGTCATGATGCCTCCCGAATCTGATGGTTCGGACCAAGGATGGAACCAACAACAGAAAGAAAATGGACACTCTGTACCACCAGAAAGCATTGGATGGACCCCACGTTAGCCGAGCGCGACGGATGCTGGAAAGGACTTGCCCAATGACTACCAGCGGCTTTTAGGGCAATCTGTCCTAATGTGGACCGGGAAGACCACAAAGAAAAAACAAAATCGGGGTGCTGAGGTCCCCGATGAATGCCTGCCTGGTTCACCCCGCTAGCAGTTGTCGGCGCCTTATTGCCAATAAATCCTGTGGAGGGCTTCCTTTCTCCGTATCTGGGCGGATGCCCATAAGCTGCGTGTTCAGCAAACACCTCAGCGGTATGAATCGCAGCCGCGAAATCCTGAGTGACTGTCTTCGGCCTATCCGGATCCTCAATACTCTGGGGGACACAGGGTTGGGTGAGCTGTTTCAATGAGGATCTGATCCTCCAGCTCCACTTGGCATACTGACGCAGGACCCTAGCGTTTTGCGCAGGCCTATCACCAAACGGCACGAAGGTCTCGTCGTTATTCTTCTTCATGGCACCTGTACTTCCTCCTGTTACGGTTCTGGGGTAAGGTGGATAACGCTTACGCAGAGCCAACTGAATGTCTGCATTTGAACGCCGACTTCATTTAGAGTGAGAAACACATCCCTTGCGCACCAGATAATCCAGAAAAAAAGGTCGCTTAGCTTTTGTTCCTCAGACAATTGGTATGAACTAGCAAACTTGTCAAATGACTCTAAGATCATATCAATGTCTTCACTAGGTCTGAACTATGGAAGTTTAACTTTGGGCCTTTAACTCTATAGCTTGCCTGTCGGATCAACCCCTGCGGATTTTACAGATTGCGGGAGACCGCCGAAAGATGTTGTTTCCATTCCTCCTACGCAGAGCCTCCATCCTGTTTCTAGTTTTCCCTACGGAGGCTTCTGCTTTGCCAGCCTCTTACCTACGCCGATCCTCCTGTCTGGCAGCCTCTCCCTACGTGGCAGCCTCTTCCCGAGCTGATCCTACCTGTTGGCAGCCTCTCCCCTTCGTGAGCTGCCTCTTCCCTACGCTGATCCATCCGTCTGGCAGCCTCCTACCTACGCTGAGCCAAGCCTCTTCCTACGATGGGCCTCCTGTCGGGCAGCTCTTTCTCTGGCTGATAGCCTCTTCCCTATGCAGATTCTTCCTGTCTGTCAGTCTCATCTCTGCGCAGAGCTCCATCCTATCCCAACTCTTCCCTACGCGAGCAGGCCTCTTCCCTACGGAGGGGCTCTGTCTGGCAGCCTCCTCTCGTCGCTGCTTGCCTTGGGAACTTCAGGACGAGGTGATGTCCTGGGAGTGGATTCACCACTCCGACACTGGAGGATGACCCGTCTGACCCGTCCCTTGGGTTCGACTTTCCCATAAGGAAAGTCTTTGGGGCTTGCTCCTTACGAGGGGAAGCCTGGAGGGAGAAAGGCTTCGGTCTCTGCGACCAAAAGAAGCCACAGTTGCGTCGCTATGCTCGGCCCGCTTCGAGCGGAAGTGCCAGTCGGGGTCTCGACAGGAAGATCCCTTAGCGGTAGAGGTTAGTAAAAGTAACTCACTGGTCTATCTGCCTACAAGCACTGGAATAAGTAGAAGTGACTGTAGTCGAAGTACTGGTACTACTTGTAGGGAACTACATTTTGAAATACCATTCATCTTCGACGCCGCGTCGCCATACCACCAGCACCCAGACGGTTGCCATGACAACAATATCTACGGTTTTCAAATACAGGGGAAAAAAAAAGAACCATTTCACTAGAAAAAAAAACCCTAAAATATTTTAGGGGTGTTGTTGTATATGTGTGTATGTGTGTGTGTGTGTGTGTGTGTGTGCGGACAAAGTTCCGGCTGCTCCCACTCTGGCATACACGCGCTACACAGCACGAGCATACAGTGCTGTTGGGGCTCACCGAAAAAAAAAAAAAAACTATGTCCGGCTGCCCCACTCATGGCACACCGGCTCCACAGCACGAGCAAACAGTGCGGTGGGGTGGCCGAAAAAAACAAACAAACTGGCAGACGGATCGGAGAGAGAGGAAAATAAAAAGGACACTAACGCCCGATACAAACCCCTGTTACCCCAAATAACCTGGTAAAAAAAAAACTGGCTAACTACAAAACCAGGAATGGAGATGCTGAGCGGCAACAGAAAGGCAAAGACTTTCGGCCCGTTACCTGCGTAAGGCACCCGGCGGATGGAGGAGTCTGGTCGCGGTCGAAATCCCCCTGGGCTCACCTCGACTCCCGAGTCAAACGGATGTTCACTCAGGCCACAAAAAAGACTCCCTTCACGCTGAGGTCACCAGCAACCACCCACGAAAAAAAACACGTCAAACTGACTAAACATATACTAAACAGATCAAAATAAACAGGTACTCCGCGAATACGCGAGGAGACAGTAAGAGACCTTCACTTCCCGGAGAGCCTCCACAAATTGTCACGACCGACCCCTGGAGGTCTGCCCTGACCAGGATGGTCTTGGTGGGAGTGAAGGGAAAGTGATGACCTCACACGCCCGCAAAGAAGACCACCTCAATAAAGATTACGATACAACACCCATTTATTTCACATCACACACAATCGCAAATAAATCTTCTCAACACCACGCCACCTATGCCACTATCACAATCAAACATTCCAACCACATAACATGCACAATCTCAATCAAGCATTTCACCATACGACGTACACAATCTCAACCACAAATCTCATCAAATATAACATATACACAATTATTAATATAAATTTCCAGCATCCATCCCTTCCCACACCAAGGAGTGCCTCCACATCCATGCCTCTGTCAAGTCTACTTGGAGCACCCTGTCGCACTATGGATGCTCCGAACGGGGTCGGTTCTGAAGGAGTCGCTCAAAGCCGACAACCCTCGACACACAAGCAGGCAGTGAGAGCGGCGTCCCGGAGGGGGGGGGGGGGGGGGGGGGCGGGGGGGGAACGTTGGCGTTGTTACGGAGGTCCTGGACGGGGATCAGGGCCGGCAGTCAAGCGAGCGGGCTTTTCTACCAGATCCGCGAGGTCACGACCTAAGAGCGTGGCCTCAACCAGCGCGTGGAACCATCCGTCCGCGCGGTCCCAGCCAAGAGCCGTGGCCCTCAACCAGCGCGTGGCTAGGCACATCAAGTCCGCCAGGTACCAGCCAGTGCGTGGGCTTCAATCAGCACGTTGGCACCATCCAGTCCGACGGTCCCAGCCAGAGCGTGGCCTCAACCAGACGTGGCCACCAACCAGTCCAGACTCCAGGTGAAAAGCACCGGGAGGGGGGGGGGGGGGGGGGGGGGGATACGTAGCTGGGAGGAGAGAAGAAAGGGAGGGAAGGAGAAGGAAGGAAGGGTACTGGAATCCCCGCCGTCAGTTACAGTCTGGACCCATGCTGTTAAATCTTATAACAGGCACTCGCATGCCATGGGCGAGGGGAAGTCTACTAAATGCCCAACAACCCCAGGCTCAACTCAGACCTGTGCATTACACAGTAAACAATCAAGTCAGGGATGGTTGTTCGTTAAAGTCTTTCACACGAAGCAGGTTAAAAGACTGCATTATATTTAAATCAAACAAGCTATAAAACAAACATGAATTATCTTCACCCTTCTCTCACTCACGTTTAACATTTTCCTTTCTTAGAAATAAACCAACACAGCGACCATCGCTTAATAACTGCCACCACATTTGCAAATAATAATTCAATGGCATAATTGTCACATTTTATAGCCACATTTCAAAATAACACAAATCTCCAACCACGCATCCGAACGACAAATCATGCGTACGCACACTCGCGAACATAAAACTCGTTCTCCTTGCACACAACAAACAGACGGTGGCCGAAGAATAAGAGTCCGGCGAATGTGACAGGGCGGACGAGCGAGACCAAGCAAGTACTAACCCTGAATCACCAGGATCTCTCCCATCCCCACCGACTACCGCATCACAAGGTGCATAAACAGGAGAAATAATTTTGGATATAATTTAGAATGGCCAGGTTAAAGATTGAATTAACCAGAGAAAAGGTCTCACACAATATTTCTCTTACAATTTCGAAAACAAAAGAAAATTGCGCAAAAGAGAAGAATAAGCCGGCTAACAACAACAAACCAAAACAAAACAAACCACGAAACTGATGCTTACCAGCTACCCGTGGTGACCCCGAAGAGGCGGTCAAACGACTCTCTCTGCCCTCTGTCCAGTCGAGAGGACAGAGGCGCAGATGCGGAAAAAGAAGAAGTGATGTCCCTCTCCTACAGCCGACTGTAGGAATTGAAGATACCGACTGTACCTTCGACGATACGGTGAAGAACCAAGACCGGAGCAGGCGCTCCCAGAGACATCTTCCGCTCGAGTGAAGAGCTAACCTCCCTCAGCGATGGCGGCCAACATGCCACCTACGTCACAGAGTGAGCATACTTCAAGCTAAAAGAAATGAAGCACGTGCGACAGGTAAAAAGACAGGCGAGAGGCCGATAGACAGCAAGTTCGAGAGAAAGGTACCAGCCACCCGTGAACCTGCAGGATGAATAGCACGGGCAGTGGAATTAGAGAGAGAGAGAGAGAAAGCAAACCGAAGTTGAGCTGAACTACACCAAGGTGCAACCGCACCATAAGCCACATTAAGGGACGGATACACGACAACAGCAACGACAATAAATAAATGAGTAATTCCGCCACCCTAGATGGGTCAAACGTCGTAGGCCTCGTGACAAACTCGTGACATCGGTACAGGGGGATTTTTCCCTCGGAGTTAACATTGGTTCTGACTCCATTTCCCATACAGTCCTTCGAATGAGACTATAAACCGAGGTTCCGTGTGTGAACGCACGCACAACATCTTGCACACACGTAAAATCCCGTCACTAACTTTCGGAAGAGAAGGCCAGTTTGGCCGTTGGTATGGATGACACGTTACACATAGCATGCACCCTGCGTGAGAAATGGAATGAATGAAGGAAGTAAGGAAATGGAGTGAACGATATTGACCGGATGACACGGGAAACGACTGAATGATGCGCCAGCAGACAGCTCTTCAGTCGGCACTACCTAGGTAGGCAGCCCGTTGTGTAAACGAGTGTTTATTATATCATATGTAAAGCGCTTAAAGCCCTAATCTTTAGAGAATAGGCGCTATACAAATTAACATTATTATTATTATTAGTGCTGGCCCCCCAAGTTGAACTCCTGTATTACTGAATCTTTAGTGTCAGTCTTGGTTCTAGTCTTCAGAGACAGACAAGCAATGGAGAATCCTCAGAAACAGCACCTCTTTGCCTCTGTATAGGGATTGGAAACAACTACACAGATGTATTTCTGGTAGAGGAATGTTATGATTCAGCCAGGAAACGGTTGGCCGAGGTTACACTACAAAATAAGTGTCTTGTCCTTGTCTTCTTTCAATGATCTAAGTTTGCAGAACCTAACTACACATTTGTGCTCTGTCACACTGGTCTAGGGATTCTGAAGGCCCATCACTCGCATCCGTGAACACGCCCCAAAACAGTCCACGTAAAAGTTTACTTCCTCCCTTCTCATTCTTTCTTCACGCGCAAGACAAACAAACAGTGGGGGGAAAAAGGCAGAGTCTTGTTTCAGGCAAGTAAACTAGCCATCGATAAAACAAATCACATTACCTCCATTCTTACCGACCTATCTCCGACAAAGCCTTGGGAGGGGCGGGGGGATAGAGGAGTGAGGGGAGAGATATGTGGGTGGAGATAGGGCTGGAAGGTGGGGTGTGTCACATACACACAAACAGAGAGAAACCAAAAGAGAATCTAGAGAAGGCATCTCTCTCTCTCTCTCTCTCTCTCTCTCCTCTCTCTCCTCTCTCTCTCTCTCTCTCTCCTCTCTCTCTCTCTCTCTCTCTCTCTCTCTCTCTCTCTCTCTCTCTCTCTCTCACACACACACACACACACACACACACACACACACACACACACGCACGCACGCACGCACGCACGCACGCACACATGCACGCACGCAAGCAAGCAAGCACACACACACACACACACACACACACACACACACACACACACACACACACACACACACACACACACACACACACACACACACACACACACGCGCGCGCGCACGCGCGCGCACACACACACACACACGCACACACACACACACACACACACACATACACACACACACACACACACACACGCACACACACACACACACATACACACACACGGACACCGACATACACACACGCGCGCACGCACGCATGTGCATGCATGTTTGTGAAATATGAACACCGATTTGTTCTTTCAACCTATCTTACAATGACATTTAGAAGAACGAGCAACGTTGAAGCAGACTAATAAGACCCATTCCATCGTGCATCCTGGCTACCGCTCCTCTACTGTTTGAAGCCGTTCTGAAGCTTTTTTCTCTTACAAACACACAATCACCCATTACAGAGTGTCTTGGAAAGACAATGTTACTGTCCCATCCATCAATCCTACCCCGAACCCCCTCCGCTTTACAAGTTTATCATCCCTCCCTGCCCATATCCATTAAGGTTTTCTTCCCCCTCTTGTCTCGTTTGTCCCTGTCACTGACTCTCTGACGAGACCCATACTCGCAGCCTCTCTGTTTCGCGGTCCTTGTATGTCTTCTTGTAGTTGACTGGCTATAAACCAGTTGATTTGATTTGGTCTTTCTTAAAGGTGGCGGAGATGCAAATGGGAATTGGACTATTTGGAGCAATCAACAAACGTTTCACATCATTACCCGAGCAATCACTTCAACAAATGATCACACACACCACACACCACACACACACACACACACACACACACACACACACACACCACACACACACACACACACACACACACACACACACACACACACACACACAGAGAGAGAAGAGAGAGAGAGAGAGAGAAGAGAGAGAGAGGAGAGAGAGAGAGAGAGAGAGAGCTTTAGGCGAGTATCACTTTTTTTTTATTCAGTTTGTTCATTTTCTTCACATCGTATCCTTTCTCATGACCTCCACACCCCCCCCCCCCCCCCCCCCCCTCGTAGTTTTTCACCATCGTTTAGCAACGAGCTGATGGGGC
>CM031601.1:19328383-19349730 GCA_018398815.1 Conus ventricosus
CTCTCTGTCTCTGTCTCTCTTTCTTTCTCTCTCTCTTTCTCCTCTCTCTCTCTTCTCTCTCTCTCTCTCCTCTCTCTCTCTCTCTCTCTCTCTCTCTCTCTCTCACACACACACACACACACACACACACACACACACACACACACACACACACACACACACACACACACACACACACACACACACACACACACACACTCGTACACACGTGCGTGAGCACACAAGCCCTCGCTCACCCACCACCACCACCACCCTACACACATACACACAGATACACAATCCCGACTCGTTATAATTCATGAGGCCACAGGAGCTAACTACATAAGATTTGGAAGATTATTGATCTGGTAGTGCTCTTTGAAATATATAGTTTTAAAGCTGGATTTGAAAGATGCAACAGATGCTTAATGTTCAGAATATGAATGTTAAAGAATTCCAGAGCTCCTTCTTCTTCGTCTCTGTCTTTTTCTCATCATCATCATCATCATCATCATCATCATCATCATCATCATCATCATCATGTTGTTCTTCTACTCTTCTTTTTCTTCTGGAACTCCTGCTCATTCATCTCATCATCATCATCATCATCATCATCATCATCATCATCATCATCATCATCATCATCATCATCTTCATCATCATCGTCATCATCATCATCATCATCATCATCATCTTCATCATCATCATCTTCTTATCATCATCATCGTCATCTCTCTCATCACATCATATTCTCTTCTCCTCTTCTTCTTCTTCTTCTGGAACCCGCCCCCTCCCCCCCCCCCCCCCCCCCCCCCCCCCCCCCCCCTGCTGTTTCTCTTCTTTCTTCCTTTGTCCCTTTCCTATTTTTGAAGTATTTTGTTCTGTTTTCTTTTATTCTTCTTTCACTTGTTTACTTATGTCTTCGGATTTGATATCCATTTTTAGGAGCCGGGCATAAATTTTGCGGCTAAAATAAGTAATGTTCCTCACTCTGAAAATACCGACGTCTCATTCCTTCTTCTCTGTCCCCCTCCCCCCCCCCCCCCCCTCTCTCTCCTCTCTCTCTCTCTCTCTCTCTCTCTCTCTCTCTCTCTCTCTCTCTCTCTCTTTTCACCCTCTAACATCTGTGTTCTAGTGCAGTCGATCGTTTGTGCACGAACGATCGTTTATGTGTTTCTATTTTAAAGTTTGCTTTGATCTGGCCAATTGTGACAATCTTGACATACCTCGTTTGTTCCCCCCAAACGTTAAGTTCTCCCGTCTTTAGAGTTTACTTTTGTTTCACGTTCCTTCTTTTCAGGTAAAAATGCCTTGGTTTGAATTATATTCTGTTCTGTGTCATTCAGGTGGTTTTTTTTAAAAGATTTCCTGTTGTTGTTTGTTCGCTTGTTTGTTTTGTTTTTGAAAATGTTGAGGCAAGAATGAGTGAAGAAGATCACAGCAGTGCGGAAGAAGAAGGAGAAGAAGAAGAAGAAGAAGAGGAAGAAGAACAAAAAGAAGAAGAAGAAAAAGAAGGAGAAGAAGGAGAAGGAGAAGAAGAAGAAGGAGAAGGAGAAGAAGAAGGAGAAATAGAAGAAGAAGAAGAAGAAGAAGAAGAAGAAGAAGAAGAAGAAGAAGAAGAAGAAGATGAAGAAGGAGGAGGAGGAGGAGGAGGAGGAGGAGGAGGAGGAGGAGGAGAAGAAGAAGAAGAAGAAGAAGAAGAAGAAGAAGAAGAAGAAGAAGAAGAAGAAGAAGAAGAAGAAGAAGAAGAATTAAACGAGAGTACAATCTAACAGGATCTAAGATGAATTTCTTTTAATCATTAAAACAGTCCAGGAAAGACCAAAAAAATGAAAAAAAAGAAAGAGTAGATTCATGGCAAATATGAAGCTGATTTTGAAGATACAATAATTCTCACCCCCCAAAAATTGTTTTGCAGAACCTGAAGTGGCTCTTTTGATGACACGGGAAGCTATACAGAAACAAGATTGGACTTCTCAATGTGACAATGCCTTTGTTTTGGCTAAGCTTGCTGACAGAAAAAGTGAGGACACAGCTGCATACCACAGAAGAAACAACCTGCGTGTGTTTGGAGTGGAAGAGAAGGCAAATGAGACACAGGAGGCTTGTGAGCAGGCAGTGTTGGACCTTTTCAACAAGAAGCTCCAGGTGAAGGTCCAGCGGGAGGACATAGAGGCTGTGCACAGGCTGGGGAGGAGGCAGCAGAGAGACACCCCCGTAGCATTATTGTGCGGTTCATCTCCAGGCGCATCAGAGACCAAGTGATTTACTCACGTCGCAAACTTCGTGGCACACGCCTGGTGATCGCTGAGGATTTGACCCCCAGAGCCTATGCTCTCCTAATGGCGGTCAGGGATGACCGCGACGTCTGCCAGCAGGCCTTGACACGGAAACGGCCGGGTCTTCATGAAGGCCCACTCCGGGGAGGTGGCCCCCATTGACGACCTGTACAACCTGCGTGGGGACCAGAGGCGCAGGAGGCAAGTGGGCAGGCCAGTCTTCCAGGGCTCCGGGGAACGCACCAGGAGAGAGGACCTGTCCAGGCAACAGCGACGAGTGGAGAGCAGCGGGGCCGGGTTGAGAGACAGCTCCAGGGAGTCCAGGGACAGTCACATGTCTGCCATGGACATGATCCCAGAGACTCAGGTGGCTGTCGGAGCCTCTGGCTCTGGGGCTGACACTGCCGGAGGTCCTCCTGGGAGATCACTGCACCAGCAGGGGAACAGAGCCACAGCCAGCAGCCGGAGGTCCATGTCTGAACTGTCTGTTCTGGAACTTTTTTCCAGGTGAGGCAAAAGCCATGAAGATACTTGTTCATCAACAGCAAAGACGGTGATTGTAGACTTTTTGTCATTTTCTTTCCCTTTTTTTTTTTTTTTTTTTTTTGCCTCACACATTGACAGGTTTAGCAATTTTGTTTGTTTGTTGTTGTTGCTATTACTTCATTGGTAGTGTCAAGGACGTTTCTTTTTGCCTTCCATTTAATAAGAACAACTTTTTCTTCTTGAAAACAAATTTGTTCTCCTTGGAGTTTAATGTGCAATACTGAATACCAAGAAGTTTATCTTTTGTCAACAACTGGGTAAACAGAGCGGTACACTAACGATTTGTGAATTGGATTTTTCAAGCTATGTAACTTTCATGAAATGTGTGTAGTCATTGAGTCATGTTTTGCATATTGTATACTTTTCAGGGCTTTTTCCTTGAGTTATGTTTTGCTGGGGGGGGGGGGAGGGGGGGGGGCAGACTGTCTCTGTCAGTCTGTCTGCCTGTCTTTGCGTCTGTCTGTCAGTCTCTCTTTACAACCGAGTGCTCCACTTTGGAGATGCCCCCCTAACCTAGTTTTACGGTAGGCTTGAGGACATAACCTTTATTGTTGTTGCTGCTATTTGCCCTTGTATATTGTAAGGGTTCAGTCATCATTGATACTGTGCTTATACTTTTCATTGTCATTCTATTTTGATATTGCTCATTTACTCTTTTTAATCAATAATAGATTATTCTGCCGAAAGTTTCGTTGTTGGGCTTTTTGCTTGGGTTTTTGGACGAGTCCGCTGGGCCCTATTTCTTTGACCTTGACCTGTCACTGATGTTCCGGCCATGCTGGAAAACGCGAGATATTTTTGTGGTTTTGAAGTTTGTGTGTGCTTGTTCAGTGTGTTTTGAAATTAAAAAGATATGGATTTCCTTTAAACATCTGTTGGTTTTTATAGCCTGGAACTTTTCAAATATTGCGGTTAGTAACCGAATGGAAAGGACTGTATATCGTGTCTTGTTCATGTTGTGTGTTGTATTTGTACTCGTCTCGTCTCTTCATGTTTATATACATATTCCTTTTTGGTTCCATTGTTCGGAAGAACATGTACGCTTCTTCAGCTATTCTTCAGTCTGTTGCTTTTGCTTTCTTTCTGCGCTCTTCTCTGTCCGATCGTTTGCTGGCAAGGACTTGGAGGGGGTTTTATATGTCACTGTCTTCTTTGTTGGGCTGTCTTCAGCTGTGTTTTTTATTGAGATAAAATGCAGGCCTGCTCAGTATTGTTTATTGAGGATAATAGGTCTACATAACAGTACGATGATGTTTCTTGCCCTGGGAAAAGGGCTACATGTTGTTTTGGATTTTTTACCACGATGCAATCTCCTGTTAGTGGTTAGGCCTACACCAGGAAGAGATTTTTTTTGTTCAGTAGTGTGTCAGCTATTGAGAACGAGTGTCAACCATTCAACTTCACAATGGTTAATAATACATTCAAAATATACACTTGTAACTGTAACGGTCTAAATGACTTTAAGAAAAGAAAAGATGTATTTGATTTTTTGAGATCCTCAGATGGTAATATCTTTCTGATTCAAGAATCCCACCTACCATGTAAAATTGAAAACTTTATTAGATCATGCTGGGGATATGAGTGCTTTTTAGCTGGTACTGAGACAAACAGAAATGGGGTTGCGATACTATTAAAAAATAATTTTGACTATAAAGTGCACAGAGTAGAAAAGATCCTGTAGGTCAATATTTAGTGTTGGATGAAAACCTTGATGCGAAGCGTGTGACATTAGTCAATGTGTATGGTCCCAGTTCAGGGGACCACCCAGCCTTTTTCACAGACATCAGTCAGTTCATACAAGCCTTTGACAATGAATTCATTATTATTGGTGGTGATTTTAATGTTGTGTTTGATCCTAAGTTGGATGCACGAAATTATGCAAGTTATGCAAACAAACCAAGGAGTAGGAAAGCTATATGTGATATGATGGAGGAGTTGAATCTAGTTGATGTTTGGCGGGATTCTATCCCAAAAAGCCTGGTTATACATGGCTAAGGTTCAACTCTTCCAAACAAAGCCGGTTAGACTTTTTTCTGGTATCTAGAAATTTGATGATTGATGTGAACGGTATTGATGTACTACCTAGTTATCGTTCAGATCACTCGGCGGTTTCCCTACACTTCAAACAAAGAAAACAAACAAGGCAAAAGGTACTGGAAATTTAACAATTCTCTATTAAAAGATACTAATTACATAGAACTTGTTAAGCAAACTATCACAGAATTGAAAAACCAGTATGCTGTACCAGTGTACAACCTTGATAATATAGACAAGGTACCCAATGAGTGCATTGCTCTTACAATAAATGACCAACTATTTTTTGAAATGCTGCTTCTTGAAATCCATGGAAAGACAATTTCTTACTCGGTATACAAGAAGAAAGAAGAGAGCAAATTGGAGGAGACTCTGTTGGAAGAAATAAGAAAATGAGAAGAAATAATAGATGACACAAGACTAGGTGAGCTTGAGGAGAAAAGGAACAGACTACAAGAGCTACGAAATAAAAAATTAGAAGTTATGCTTGTGAGGTTAGAGTCCAGTGGATTCAAAATGGAGAAAAACCAAGTAAATACTTCTGTAATTTAGAAAACCGTCAATATGTCGAAAGAGCTATGCACTCTTTGGAGAAAGATAATGGTGAAATAATTTTTGAGCAAAAGGAAATTTTGAAAGAAGCTCAAACTTTTTTCGAAAACATGTACAGTGAGAGGGAAACTGCTGATGTTGATCTGTCTACACTAATACATGATGCTCCCGTGCTGAATGATGATGAATGTGAAATGTTGGAAGGAATTGTCACACATGGTGAGGTTTATGATGCACTCAGAAAAATGAAAAATAATAGAAGTCCTGGTTCTGATGGCTATACAACAGAATTCTTCAAGGTTTTCTTTAAAGGCATTGGTCATTTTTTGGTTCGGTCTATTAATTATGGATTTTCGATTGGTCAGATGTCAATTACACAGAGACAAGGAATAATCACCTGCATTCCAAAGAAGATAAACCAAAACAATTGTTGAAAAATTGGCGACCTATATCTCTACTAAACACATCATACAAAATAGCATCTGCCTGTATTGCCACCAGAATCAAAGTAGTGTTGCCAAAGATTATTCAATCTGATCAGAGAGGCTTCATGAAAGGGCGTTACATAGGAGTAAAATATTAGACTTGTTATGATACTTTGTTACATACACATAACGAAAACATCCTGGCCTTCTGCTTCTAGTTGACTTTGAGAAGGCCTTTGACAGTGTTTCCTGGACATTCTTGAACAAAGCATTAGAGGCATTCAATTTTGGTCAAGATATAAAGAGGTGGATCGAAACTTTTTATAACAATATCAACACATGCGTGTCAGTAAATGGCCACTATTCAGACTGGTTTCAAATTTGTAGAGGTGCTCGTCAAGGAGACCCACTTTCCATATTTATACCTAATCTGTGCTGAAATTTTGTCTATAATGATCAGGAAAAATAACAGATAAAAGGTATTAAAATCAATGAAATATACGCACTTCTCTCACAGTTTGCTGATGATACTTCCTTATTTCTTGATGGAAGTGAAGGCTCTTTAAAAGAAGCCATAAAGACACTAGATATATTTGCTAATATCTCTGGGCTTAAAATCAACAAAGAAAAGACTCAATTAATCTGGATTGGCAGCCAGAAACATTCAGAAAGAAGATACCTCAGAGATCAAAATTTTTGCTGGAATCCTGCATCTTTAAAGTTCTAGGAATTCATTTTTCTGTTGATGTAGAACAAATTGTAGCACTTAATTATGATAATAAAATACAGAAAGTAAAAAGTTTGCAAAAAAAATGGTCAAAAAGACATTTAACTCCATTTGGGAAAATAACAGTTATAAAAACTCTAGCAATGTCAAAACTGGTGTATTTATTCCTCAACCTACCTGATCCAGGAGATGATTTTTTACACCAACTTGACGCATTATTTTTTGCCTTTTTGTGGATGAAAAGCCAAGTAAAATCAGTAGGAAAAACGCTTGCAAGAATTACAAGGAGGGTGGTTTGAAAATGTTGAATGTTTTTTCCTTTTTGAGTACCATGAAAATTAGTTGGTTAAGGAGAGTTTTTGATAATGATTCTTACATGCAAAAATTTGTGCTGGATTTGCACCCAAAGTTTGTAAATCTGGAGAATTTGGGCTACGAATATGTGAATGTACTTTTGCGTGGGCTAAAAAACCCATTTTGGTCAGATGTTTTGAAACATTATAGACGATTATGTGTAAAACTTCTACCTAATAGCATTGATGCTTTCAATGCAGAATTCATATTTCATAATGTGAATATTCTTAAAGGTAGACATGTCATTTTTTTGAAAACATGGTTCAATAGAGGTATCTATGTGGTCAGTGATTTACTAGATGATACGGGCAATTTTTTAAGTCATGAGGCATTTTTGAGAAAATATGATGGAATAGTAACAGACTTTGTTACATTCAGAGGGGTTATTCAGGCAATAAAAAGTTTTCAAAATAAGATGAATTTAACACCTACTGCAAGTTATAAACTGCAGAAAAAATGAAGCCTGGCAACTTATCCACAAAGGCAACCATTATGTTCAGTCTTGGTTTAATGTAAATAATAACACTGTTGCTGGAGTAAGAAAGTGGAATATGCATTATGACAACCTTAAGTGGAATACAATTTTTCGTACTGCTATTTCAACTAGCCCGGATGTTCAACTGAGATGGTACAGCTACGTATTTTGCATAGAATTCTACCAACTAACAGATACCTACACCTAAGAAATGTAGTAACTCACCACTCTGTTCCTTATGTGAAACAGAAACTGAAACAATTTGCCACTTGTTATGGTACTGCCCAATGACCACCACTTTTTGGCAAGATTTGCAAAGATGCTTATCTCAAAACTGCGTTCATTGTGTGAATTTTCAATTTACAGAGGTTCTTGTAATATTTGGGGTTGAGGAAAACACTATAACTGACAGAGTTTCAACTTGATAATACTTTTGGCAAAGCAATACATCTCCAAATGTAAATGGAAGAAAGTAGCACCAATTGTCAATATCTTTATTAATATACTCAAAGATAAATTCAGAACAGAAAGGTATCTGAGTGTTGTGACTAATAAACTAGACACTTTTTTGATGGATTGGCTTCCTTATCAGGACTTGGTTAAATGAGGCTTCATCAGGACTTGGCTAAATGAGGTTATACTATTATAGTCTGTGATTAATAACATAGTTAACACTATACCATCTAAAAGAACTTAAGGCTATCCACTTGTTTATTCACTCACTGTGGATGCTGACTTATTGCTTAACTTCCTGTTTGACTGTTATGTTTTGGTTACTCTGTTTGGGCAGCATCCCTTTTCTTTTTCCCCCTCTGTTGTTCACTTTTCCTCTCTTTCCTCTCTCTCGCTTCTTTTCTCTTCCCCTACCTTTTGGTCTTACTTCTCCTGACAACACTTTTGTTTCATGCATGTGATGTAGTTTTGGTTGTATTGTTTGTTTTTTTGTGCATGTGTTTGTATGTACAGAAATATGACAGTTGTTCTTTTGAGTGAATGTGAATCATAATGATGTAACTGTCACGGTCAAAAATGAACTCAACCAAACTCGTGGTCAATCGCCACCAGCCCAGTTGGACTTAAGCTCTAACGCAAATATTCTGGGCGTCAGGCGGACGGCCCCATGGTTCGGATCCGGCCAATTAAGCTTAGTGGAGAGGCTTCACGGAGTCGGTCCGATCCACCCAGACTGACTAAGCCGTTTTGACCGACGCCTCGATGTCTAGCGAGACGAGTCGTAGCGCCGGGCTCAGACTCATCTGGCCACTTTGTGGAACCAGCGTCATTGTTAATCAGACGTCGTGGCGCCCACCCAGACTCAGCTGGCCAATTTACACTGACCAGTGTCCACGACTTAAGCCACATGGCACCAGTTAAGTAGGAAAGGGGGGAAGGTAGTGTGTGGTGGGGGTGAAATCTAGCTAATCAATTAAATGACCAGTTGACCACCACAGAGAGTAAGGCGTGTCGGCCGTGACTGTCATGATTTGAATATCCAATGGAATTAGAGGGAGATAACTTCGGGTGTCAGGGCGGTAAAAACACTGACCAATGGTACTCGCCCTTTTTGGATAGATCGGAACGAATAAGAGGATGTGAGAGTGAGAGAACGGGAGAACGAAAGAAGGAAAACGAACAGACAGGGGAGAAGTTCGGGGAAGTAGGCTCTCGCCTACAGGAAGGCAGGGAGATGAGAACGAACAGAGAGAACGAGGGGGAGAACGAACAGAGAGACAGAGAGAGGGGGAGGTTCTAGGTCTGCTTGAGAGAAAAGCAGAGAGATGAGGGGAGGAGAGAAGAGAACCAAGTTGAGAGATTAGCATGAGATAGTCTGCAGAGGAAGGACTGAGGAGAGATGTGGAGAGAGAGAGAGTTGCTAATTAATGAAGAAGAAAAGAAAGAAAAGAAAAGAAAAGAAAAGCAACCATGTCCATTTGATAAGAGCAGACTAGAAGAGAGAGAGAGAGTGCAATGCGTTAATGCAGGAAGAAAGAAAGGAGAACAGATCGATGTTGATAGTCACTGTTCTATCCTCACTGGGGTTCGACCTCGTACTTGGCCAGCGCCACTTTCATCAGCAGTCCAGCCTGACCAACGCCAGCAGTCCGGCTTGACCGGTGCAAGCAGACCAACACCAGCGCCAGCAGTTGTGACGCGTTGTGAAAGTGACAGTGAAAGAAAAAAAAAGGGAAAAGAAAAAGAGCAGTGATTCGTGAATAGTTAAGATCACCTGGCCAGGTAAAGTAGAAATCTATTTATACCCGGGTTAGTTAATGATGTTTTAGATAAATGATTTCGTGAAGTTCGGGAAAGGAGAGAATGTTTTATTTTGTTTGATTCCATATGCATTGATGTTTCGTTCTATGAACATGTGTAGTAAAGTTATAGACTTTACTAGTGGTTTGATGTGACGAATGCATGATATATGAATGAGATTGTAAGCAAGCTGTGAGTGTGTTTGGGCTGTGCGCTAGTCCTTCCTCCATCGACATCACCCGAGGTTGACAATTTATTGGCGAGCTTGCCAGGATATTCTGGCCCATTTATTATAATTGTTCAACTTCTCAGAGAGGAAGCTGGGTGGGATTCAAGTATTGTAATCCTAAGACAAGGGGTTGTCTTACTGTATGTTCCCAAGATAGTTAAATACTAGGCTTGGCATTGCTTCCAAGATAGTTAATACTAGGCTTGGCATTTCAGCCCAGAGTACTTATTTCGCACAGATTGCCTATAATTCGCTCTCATCGTTGGGTCAGGCGCTGGGCGTCTTATAAAAACTAACTACGTTGTCCCAAGCTAATATTATCATTCATAGGATTGTGCTATTACGTCACTCGTGTCGGAAACCACCAGTTTGGCTGTCGTAGTTATAAAATCTTGTTCAAAAAAAAAAAAAAAAAAAAAAAAAAAAGAAAGAGATATAATGGCGGAAGAAAGAACACCCTATTGAACAACTTGTGAGCGTCGCTCGTGATCTAGGTTACTCGGGAGATGAGTTGCGTGCATTCGTTGAAAACCAGCAAAGATGGAAAGGGATGAGCGAGCAGAAAGACGACGTGTCGCTGTAGAAATAGCAGAGCAGGAAAGATTAAAAGCTAGCGAGACGCAGGAGACAGAAAGAATGAAGCAGGAAACAGAAAAATTAAGGATTCAGGCTAACAATGATAAAGAAACGCAGGAGACAGAAAGAAAAAGGGGAAGCGCAGGAGACAGAAAGACTAAAGGTTCAATTAGAGTTGGAGAAAGTGAGAATACAAAGGGAGACCACGAGGATGGTAGCTCACTTTCCAGTGACTCTGTGCGCAGCTATGCCCCCGACCCAAGTTGCCAAAATTCTCTGAAGGAACCGATTCGATTGATGCATACATCAGTCGTTTCGAAACGTTTGCGACCAGTCAGGGTTGGCCTTCAGAAGAGTGGGCAGTCATTTTGTCTGCGTTATTGAGGGTAAGGCATTACAGATTTTCACTGCATTGCCAGCAGACACCCAATCTGATTTCGGCGCTGTGAAGGAATCGTTGATGAAAGGATTTGACCTCACAGAGGAGGGGTTCAGGAAGAAATTTCGTTCAGCTAAATTACAAGCAGGTGAGACGTACACTCAGTTTGGTGCACGTCTAGATCGCTATTTTGAGAAGTGGTTAGAGTTGAGTGGTACGAAAAAGGAGTTCGCTGAATTGAAAGAGCTAGTTATGAAGGAACAGATTTTGTCAGGTTGCGGCCCTGAGTTAACCATACATTTGAAAGAGAGACAGCCAGAGACAGCAGGAGAGTTGTTGAAGTTCGCAGAGGTGTATAGAGAGGCACGTTGGGCACTAAGGTGCAGAGAGAAACAGGTGCTAGGCACAGGTGAGAAGAGTGCAAGGAGACTAGGAGAGTTTTCTGCAAAGTCTGCAAACCCAGTGGTGGGGCAGAAGGAAGGGCAAAGGGACATTAGGTGTTTCATTTGTCACAAGAAGGGACATGTGGCGAGGGATTGTCGCATGAGGTTCCAGAAGGCAGCAGCCTTGCAAGAGGTGGATAAGGGTCGTCAAGGGAAACGACCTGCAGTGGAACCAAAAGGGATTCAGTCTGAAGAGGGTGGAGTGCAGCCTATGGCTAGCACTGGACAGCAGTCAGTGTCAGGGATAGAGGGCACTAGGCTGAGTGGTTCGTTACCAGTGGAAGAAGGGTGGATTGGCCAGCAGAGGGTGAAAGTGTTACGGGACACTGGTTGTTCATGCGGTGTAGTACGAACAACGCTGGTCGATAAAGGGGATTTGACAGGGCAAATCCAGACCTGTACTCTAATCGATGGCACTGTGAGGGAGTTTCCAGTTGCTAAGATAGAAGTACGTACCCCTTACTTCTCAGGCGAGTTGTCTGCGTTGGTGATGGAGAAACCCCTTCACGATCTGATCATTGGAAATATTCCAGGTGCAAGGGATCCAGGGGATCCTGAGTTGTTGACTGCTACAGGGCAGCAGTTCAAACACGGAGCAAGAAGGAGGAAAAGGTTGTTAAACCGTTAGTTGTTCCAGGAAGGAAGTCGGGCATAGATGTGTCGCTGATGAGTTTAGGGCAGCGCAGGAACAAGACCCTTCGCTCGTGAAGTCTTGGGAGTTGGCAAGAGGTGGAGAGAAACAGGAGGTTAGAGGAGGCGAGACAGAATTTCTTGTGAAAGGCGGGCTGTTGTACCGAGTGTTCACCAAGGGGAAGACAGGTAAGGTGACCACTCAGTTAGAGGTACCAGCAGGTTATCGTGACACTGTCATGTCAGTGGGTCACGAGTCGCTCATGGCGGGTCATCTCGGCACCAGCAAAACAGCTGACCGAATCTTTGATGACTTTCATTGGCCAGGAGCAATGGCAGACATCAAGCGGTTCTGCATGTCATGTGACGTGTGTCAAAGGTCAGCCACAAGAGGGGTGAAGAGGAAGGCGCCTCTTAAACATCCCCCTTTAATTGACACACCATTCAGGAGGGTGGCTGTTGATTTGATTGGCCCAATCTCGCCCTGTTCCAAAGGTGGGCACAGGTATGAGACATGTAAGGTTGCAAAGGAAAGTTTGCAGAAGGCTAGGGTCGTTCAGAAGAAGCAATATGACAGGAAGGCGAGGAAGCAATCCCTCAAGGCGGGAGATCAAGTCCTGTTACTGCTTCCCACGGGCCACAACAAGCTGCTGATGCATTGGAAGGGACCATTCACCATCACTGAAAAGGTCGATCGGGATTACCGAATTGATGTGAATGGGAAACTAAAACTTTTCCATGCGAATTTTCTCCGCAAATATATTCAGCGTGAGACTCAGCACATAGGCGCAGCAGCAATCATTGTTGAGGGGAAAGAGACCCAGCAGAAGAAGGGGAGATTTTGTTACCTAAGTTCCCAGAAGAGTCATACAGGGATGTGTCACTGTATGAAGGGCTAGACAGTAGGAGTTCCTAGGTTTTGTTGTCGGAGGCGACACAAAGCAGCCAGAAAGGGGAAAAGGTGGAGAAGATGATGAATTCAGAGAGACCAAAGACCAAAACAGAAGTCAGGAGTCTGCTAGGTTTTATTGGGTTCTATAGGGAGTTTGTTCCAAATTTCGCAGCAATCACGAGTCCTCTCAGTGATTTGGTCAAGGCAGGGAAACCGGCAGTGGTCGAATGGTCAGACGCTGCAGAGCAAGCACTGCAGACGTGTTGGAAAGACTAGGTTCCCGTCCATCTTGAAGCTACCAGATATGTCCAAACCATTTTTGTTGCGGGACAGATGCATCAGGTGGTGGGATAGGTGCAGTATTGTTGCAGGAGCATGAAGGGGTCGAGTTTCCTGTGAGATATGCTAGCAGGAAGTTGACAAAGTGTGAAGAAGGGTACGCAACGGTGGAGAAGGAGTGTTTAGCGGTCGTGTGGGCCGTGCAGAAGTTCCACAAATACTTGTATGGGGAAGAGTTCGTGATCGAGACGGATCATCAACCACTCACATTCTGCATGGAGGCGCAGTTGAAAAAACAGCAGAGTTCTGCGGTGGCAATGGCACTGCAGCCAACAGGAACCGAGTGCAGTAATCCGTCGACAGAATTGTCGGAGCGGACATATTTAAGCCGGGTATCTAGCAAGCTGCAACCTCCGAGGAAGTCAGTCATATCCGGGGTGGCTTTGGTTGATACTATGTGTTTGATGACAGTTAGTTGATTGGATATGGGTTCATTCCCAGTTGCTATGTCCATATTTCCTGTGTGAACTGGTTTTTATTTTCTTTGTGAGTTTTGTTCATGTAACTGTAATATGCTTGGAGCATACAGCAGCTGTGTGTAGTAATGCATTATTTGGCAATGAGTGAGGATGGAGATTCCTCAGTGAAATGTCATGGAACGTGATCAGATTATATTGTGCTTTTCAATAAGAATGTGAAATAGAAGATGTGGCAAACCGCCAGGTAGGGGATTGCATAAGTGCGCACAAGGTCGTTATAAAATGAATTGAAATAACGCAAGAGCGCACGTCAAATGATAACTCATTGGAGTGTAATCACATAATGATGTAATTTAATAACTTATAAACCGTTGGTTGTAAAGTATTTTAAAACTTTGGCACGTGTAGCTGTGGGGTCGCAAATTCGGTTGTTGTCTGTTTGTCCCCTTTGTTTTGAGACAATGCGAGCATGGTCTTTTGCAAGGTGGAAATTGTCACGGTCAAAAATGAAACTCAACCAAACATACGTGGTCAATCGCCACCAGCCCATTTGGACTAAAGCTCTACCGCAAATATTCTGCGTCAGCGGACGGCCCCATGGTGTCGGATCCGGCGCAATTAAGTCTTAGTGGAGAGGCTTCACGGAGTCGTCCGATCCACCCAGACTGACTAAGCCGTTATGACCGACGCCTCGGCTGGTACTAGCGAGACGATCGTAGCGCCGGGCTCAGACTCATATTTTTTCTGGCCACTTTGTGGAACCAGCGTCATTGTTAAGCATTACGTCGTGGCGCCCACCGCAGACTCAGCTGACCCAATTTACACTGACCAGTGTCTCACGACTTAAGCCACATGCACCAGTTAAGTAGGTAAGGGGGGAAGGAGTGTGTGGTGGAGGTGAAATCTAGCTATCAAATTAAATACCAGTTGACCACCAAAGAGAGTAAGGCGTTGTCCGGCGTGACTGTCATGATTTTTGAATATCCAATGGAATAGAGTGGAGATAACTTCGGGTGTCTAGGCGTAAAAATACTGACCAATGGTACTCGCCCCTTGTTTTGGATAGAACGGAACGAGAATAAAGAGGAAGGTAGAGTGAGAGAACGGAAGAACGAAAGAAGGAAAACGAACAGACAGGGGAGAAGTTCGGGAAGCATGCTCTCGCCTACCGGAAGTCAGGGAAGATGAGAACGAACAGAGGAGGAACGAGGGGAGAACGAACAGAGAACAGAGAGAGGGGGAGTTTCTAGGTCTGCTTGAGAGAAAAGCAGAGAGATAGGGAGGAGAGAAGAAACCAAGTTGAGAGATTAGCAATGAGATAGTCTGCAGTGAAGGACTAGGAGAGATGTGGAGAGAGAAAGAGTCTAATTAAATGAAGAAGAAAAGAAGAACAGAAAAAAGAAAAGAAAAGCAACATGTCCATTTGATAAGAGCAGACTAAAAGAGAGAGAGAGAGTAGCAATGCGTTAATGCAGAAGAAAGAAAGGAGAACAGATGATGTTTGAAATTCACTTGATTCTATCCTCACTGGGATCGACCTCGTACTTGGCCAGCGCCACTTTCATCAGGCAGTCCAGCCTGACCAACGCCAGCAGTCTCAGGCTTGACCGGATGCAAGCAGACCACACCACGCCAGCATTTGTGACGCTTATGTGAACGAGACAGTGAAAGAAAATAAAGGGAAAAGAAAAAGAGACAGTGAGTCGTGAATAGTTAAGATCACCTGCAGTAAAGTAGAAATCTATTTATACCCTGGTTAGTTAATGATGTTTTAGATAAATGATTTCCGTGAAGTTTCTGGAAAGCTAGAATGTTTTATTTTGTATTGATTCCATATGCATTGAAGTTTCCGTTCTATGAACATGTGTAGAAAGTTATAGACTTTACTAGTGGTTTGATGTGCCGAATGCATGATATATGAATGAGATTGTAAGCAAGCCTGTGAGTGTGTTTGGCTGTGCGCTAGTCCTTCCTCCTCACCATCACCCGAGTTGACATTTATTGGCGACTTGCCAGATATCTGGCCATTGTATTATAATTGTTCAACTTCTCAGAGAGGAAGCTGGGTGGGATTCAAGTATTGTAATCCTAAGACAAGGGGGTTGTCTTACTTGGTATGTTTACCCAAGAGAGTTAAATACTAGGCTTGGATTGCTTCCAAGATAGTTAATACTAGGCTTGGCAATTCAGCCCCAGAGGACTTATGTTCGCACAGATTGTCCTATAATTCCCCCCCGCTCTCATCGTTGGTCAGCGCTGGCGTCTTTATAAAACATAACTACGTTGTCTCCAAGCTAATATTATCATTCATAGGTCTGTGCTATTACGTCCACTCGTTTTCGGAAACCACCAGTTTGGCTGTCGTAGTTATAAAATCTGTTCAAAATAAAAAAAAAAAAAAAAAAAAAAAAGAAGAGAGATATAATGGCGGAAGTAAAGAACACCCCTATTGAACAACTTGGAGCGTCGCTCGTGATCTAGGTTACCGGAGATGATTGCCGTGCATTCGTTTGAAAACCACAAAAGAAGAAAGGGATGAGCGGAGCAGAAAGACGACGTGTCGCTGTAAAATAGCAGAGCAGGAAAGATTAAAAGCTACGGAGACGCAGGAGACAGAAAGACTGAAGCAGGAAACAGTAAAAATTAAAGGATCCAGGCTAACACATAGATAAAAACTCAGAGACAGAAAGAATAAGGAAGCGCAGGAGACAGAAAGACTAAGGTTCAATTAGAGTTGGAGAAAGTGAGAAACAAGGAGAACACCGAGGATGGTAGCTCACTTTTCCAGTGACTCTGTTGCGCAGCTATGCCCCGACCCAAGTTGCAAAATTCTCTGGAAGGAACCGATTCGATTGATGCATACATCATCTTTCGAAACGTTTGCGACCAGTCAGGGTTGGCCCTTCAGAAGATGGGCAGTCCATTTTGTCTGCGTTATTGACGGTTAATGCATTACAGATTTTCACTGCATTGCCAGCAGACCCCAATCTGAATTTCGGGGCGCTGTGAAGGGGAATCCGTTGATGAAAGGATTTGAGACTCACAGAGGAAGGGGTTCAGGAGAAATTTCGTTTCAGCAAATTACAACAGTGAGACGTACAACCAGTTTTGGGTGGCACGTTCTAGATCGCTATTTTGAGAAGGTGGTTAGAGTTGAGGTGGTACGAAAAATGAGTTCGCTGAATGAAAGACTAGTTATGAGGAACAGATTGTCAGGTTCGGCCCCTAGTTAACCATACATTTGGAAAGAGAGACACCAGAGGACAGCAGAAGAGAGTTGTTTGAAGTTCGCAGAGGTGTCTATAGAGGCACGTTTTAGGCACAAGGTGCAAGGAGAAACAGGTGCTAGCACAGGTGAGAAGAGTGCAAGGAGAACTAGGAGAGTTTTCTGCAAAGTCTGCAAACCCAGGGGTGGGCAGAGAGGAAGGGCAAAGGGACATTAGGTGTATCCTTTGTCACAAGAAGGACATGTGGCAGGTTGTCGCATGAGGTTTCCAGAAGGCTGCAGCCTTGCAAGAGGTGGAAAAGGGCGTCAAGGGAAACGACCTGCAGGGAATCCAAAGAGGATTCAAGTTCTGAAGAGGGTGTAGTGCCAGCCTATGACTAGCAGTGGGGACAGCAGTCATTGTCAGGGATAGAGGGCACTAGGCGAGTGGTTCGTTACCAGTGGAAGAAGGGTGGATTGGCCAGCAGAGGAGAAAGTGTTAGGGACTCTGGTTGTTCATGCGGTGAAGTACGAACAACGCGGTCTATAAAGGGGAATTTGACAGGGCAAATCCAGACCTGTACTCTAATCGATGGCCACTGTGAGGAGTTCCAGTTGCTAAGATAGAAGTACTACCCCTTACATCTCAGGCCGAGTTTTGTCTGCGTTGTGATGGAGAAACCCCCTTTCACCGATCTGATCATTGGATACTCCAGGGAAAGGATCCAGGGGATCCTGAGTTGTTGACTGCTACAGGGGCAGCAGTCAAAACGGAGCAAAGAAGGAGGGAAAAGGGGTGTTAAACCGTTAGATGTTCCAGGAAGAAGTGTGCATAGATGTGTTCGCCTGCATGAGTTTAGGGCAGCGCAGGAACAAGACCCTTCGCTCGTGAAGTCTTGGAGTTGGCAAAGGTGGGGAAGAAAACAGGAGGTTGAGGAGGCAGACAGAATTTCTTGTGAAAGCGGGCTGTTTTGTACCGAGTGTCACCAAGGGAAGACAGGGTAAGGTGACCCTAGTTAGAGGTAGCAGGGGGGGGGGGGGGGCGGGGGGGGGGGGGTGTGGGGGGGGTGGGGGGGCCCGGGGGGTGGGGGGGGGGGGGGGGGGGGGGGGGGGGGGGGGGGGGGCAAGGGGGGGCCAGCAGTTATCGTGACACTGTCATGTGCAATGGGGGGGGCAAGAGGACGCTCATGGCGGGTCATCCTCGGCACCAGCAAACGCTTGACGCGAATCTTTGATGAATTTCATTGCCAGGAGCAATGGCAGACATCAAGGCGTTCAGCATGTCATGTGGACGTTGTCAAGGTCAGCCCACATGAGGGTTGAAGAGAAGCGCCTCTTAAACATTCCCTTTAAATTGAACACCATGCAGGGAGGGTGCTGTTGATTTGATGGCCCAATCTCCGCCCTGTTCCAAAGGTGGGCAAGGTCTGGACATGTCAGGTTGCAAAGGAAATTTGCAGAAGGCCTAGGGCGTTCAGAAGAAAGCATATGACCAGGAAGGCGAGGAGCAATCCCTCATGGCGGGAGATCAAGTCCCTGTTACTCTTCCCACGGGCTCACAACAAATGCTGAAGGCATAGGGAAGGACCATCACCATCAATGAAAAGGTCGATCGGGAATTAACCGAATTGATGTTAAGGGGAAACTAAAACTTTCAAGCGAATTTTTCTCCCGGCAAATATATTCAGCGTGAGACTCAGCACATAGGCGCAGCAGCAATCATGTTGAGGGAAAGAGACCCAAGCAGGAAGAAGGGAGATTTTGTTTACCTAAGTCCCATAAGAGTCATACAGGATGTGTCACTGTAGGAAGGGCTAGACAGTTAGGAGTTCCCTAGGTTTTGGTATGTCGGAGCGACACAAAGCACCAGAAGGGAATGGTGGGAGAAGATGAGGGAATTCAGAGAGACCAAAGACCAAAACAGAAGTCAGGAGGCTGGGGGCTGAGGTATTGGGTCTATAGGGGAGTTTGATCCAAAATTCGCAGCAATCACGAAGACCTCTCAGTGATTTGGTCAAGGCGAGGGAAACCGGCAGTGGGCGAATGGTCAGACGCAGCAGAGCAAGCACTGCTGACGTGGTGGAAAGACTAGGTCCCGTCCATCTGAAGCTACCAGATATGGTCCCAAACCATTTTGTTTGCGACAGAGGATCAGGTGGTGGATAGGTGCAGTATGGTTCGAGGTGCATGAAGGGGTCAGTTTCCTGTGAGATATGCCGAGCAGAAGTGACAAAGTGTGAAACGGTAGGGGGGGGTGGGAGGGGGGGGGGGGGGGGGGGGGGGGGGCGATACGGGTGGGAGAAGATGTTTTGCGGGGGGACATGGGGGGGGGCCGTGCAGAAGTTCCAAAATACTTGTAAGGAAAGAGTTCGTGGGGGGGCGCGTGGGGGGAGGACGGGATCATCAACCACTCAATTCCCTGCAGGAGGCGCAGTTGAAAACAGCAGATTCTGCGTTGGCAATGGTCCCTGCAGCCCTACAGGTACCGATGCAGTACATTCCCGGGTCGACAGAATGTCGGAGCCGACTATTTAAGCCGTGTAGTCTACAAGCTGCAACTCAGAGGAAGTCAGTCATATCCGGGTGCTTTGTTGATAATATGTGTTGGATGACAGTTATGTTGAATTAGATATGGGTTCATTCCAGTTGGCTATTGGTCCATATTTCCTGTGTGAGACTGTTATTATTTTTCTTTGTGAGATTTGTTCATGAAATGTAGTTATGCTTAGGAGCATACAGCCGCTTGAGTAGTTAATGCATTATTTGCACTGCGTGAGGAATGGAGATTCCTCAGTGAAATGTCATCGATCCGTGATCATAAATATAGTGCTTTTCATAAAATTGTGAAAAGAAGATGGGTGGCAAAAATCCCAGGAAGGGGATGCATAAGTGCGCACAGAGTCGTTATAAAACGAATTGAAATACCGCAAGAGCGCACCGTCAATGATACTCATTGGAGTGTATTCACTAATGATTTATTTTATAACTTATAAACCGTTGGTTTGTAAGTATTTTAAAAACTTTGCACGTGTAGCTGTGGTCCAGCAAAGTCGGTTTGGTGCTTTTTTGTACCGTTTGTTTTGAGACAATGCGGAGCAGGTCTTTTGCAGGGAAATTGTCACGGGACAAAAATGAACTCAACCAAACACGTGGTCAATCGCACAGCCCAGTTGACTAAGCTCTAACGCAAATCTTTCTGGGCGTCAGGCGACGGCCCCATGGTTCGGATCCGGCCAATTAAGCTTAGTGAGAGGCTTCACGGAGTCGGTCCGATCCACCCAGACTGACAAAGCCGTTTGACCGACGCCTCGATAGTCTAGTCGAGACGAGTCGTAGCGCCGGGCTCAGACTCATCTGGCACTTTGGTGAACCAAGCGACAATGTTAATCAGACGTCGTGGCGCCCCCCAACTCAGCTGGCCATTTACACTGACCAGTGTCCACGACTTAAGCCACATGGCACCCTTTAAGTAGGAAAGGGGGGAAGGTAGTGTGTGGGTGGGTGAAATCTAGCTAAGCAATTAAATGACCAGTTGACACCACAGAGAGTACGCGTGTCGGCGTGAACTGTCATGATTTGGAAAATCCAATGAATTAGAGGAGATAACTTCGGTGTCAGGGCGGTAAAATTACAGACCAATAGGTATCTCGCCTTTTGTGATAGACGGCATGATAAAGAGGATGTGAGAGTGAGAGCACGGGAGAACGAAAGAAGAAAACGAACAGACAACGGGAGAAATTCGTGAAGTAGAGCACTCGCCTACAGGAAGCAGGGAGATGAGAACGAACAGAGAGAACAGGGAGAACAACCGAGAGACGCGAGAGGGGGAGGTTCTAGGTCGCTTGAGAGAAAAGCAGAGAGATGAGGGGAGGAGAGAAGAGACCAAGTTGAGAGATAAGCAATGAATAGTCTGCAAGGAAGGACTGAGGAAGAGATTGGAGAGAGAGAGAGTTCTAATTAAATGAAGAAGAAAAGAAGAAAAGAAAAAAGAAAAGAAAAGCACACCATGTCCAATTGCTAGAGCAGACAGAAGGAGAGAGAGAGAGTGCAATGCCGTTAATGCAGATGAAGAAAGTAGAACAGAGTCGATGTTTGATTAGTCACTGTTCTATCCTCACTGGTTCGACCTCGAACTTGGCCAGCGCCACGTTTCAACAGCAGACCAGCCTGACACGCCAGCAGTCCGGCTTGACCGTGCCAAGCAACCCACCCCAGCGCCAGCATTGTGACGCGTTGGAATGTACAGATAAAGAAAAAAAAGGGAAAAGAAAAAAGACGTGATTCGTGAATAGTTTAAGATCCACCTCAGGTAAAGTAGAAATCAATATACCCGGGTATAGTTAATGATGTTTTAGATAAATTATTTCGTGAGTCGGGAAAAGAGAGAATGTTTATATTGGTTTGATTCATATGCATTGTTGTTTCGTTCTAGGAACATGACTGTAGTAAAGTTATGAACATTAACTAGTGTTTGAAGGGACGAATGCATGATATATAATGAGATTTGTAAGCAAGCTGTGAGTGTGTTTGGGCTGTGCGCTAAGTTCCTTCCTCCATCGACACACCCGAGTGACAGTAACCTGCTTTTTTCTTCAAAGAAAAGAACATCCA
>CM031601.1:19350961-19365961 GCA_018398815.1 Conus ventricosus
CACATCAGGGCTGATCTAGAAGAACAAACACAAGTGCTCAATATACTGTCTAGAACAGCCATCAAATACACCCCGAAATGGCGAGCCATACAACACAAAACCTTACACCACAGGCACAAGAGATACACCCGAATTGAACGAAGCCACTTTCCAGGGCTGATGTGTTCCAACGGGGACACAAGAGTCTAACCACCCCAGGAGATCCTAGCTTTCTGTCACTGATTCCTGAGGTCACTTTACACAGAAACTAAGCTGTTTCTGCTCTCAATATTGCTTCTTTATTCTACACAAACTGCCTCAAGCGCCAGTTGTCCTATTTCAAAGCGCGCTTGATGAACTCTCAGACGACATTGTCCTGCTTTATTCCTGCCTCATCAGGATTCATTGCTCCATCTTCTCCTTTACAGTGTTTTATTTTTTTTTATTTGCCCTGATGGGATCGGTTCCTGGTCGTAAATCTATCCCCACGTCTCCAACAGCTTGAAGCGACTTGGACAGGGGCATTGGGCGTCTGAACTACACTGTCCGCGTAGGAACAATGTTAGAGAGAGAGCGTGCTTTGGGAGATCTCTGAGCTCAAGCGAACAAGTTGTATCCAGGCCAAGACAAATCCAGCGAATGAAGCTCTGACGGGTCGCTTCAACGTTTCAATGGAAGGCTGGCATGATAAGGTTATCGCTAAAAAAAATGAGTCAGAAGCACGCAGAGCCGTGGCTAAAAAACAACATGCGAGTGTGTAGGAAGGGAAGAGGGTAGGAGAATTTATCGAAGAGAGAGAGAGAGAGGAGAGAGAGAGAGAGAGAGAGAGAGAGAAGAGAGAGAGAGAGAGAGGGAGGATAGAGAGAGAGAGAGAGAGAGAGAAAGGGAGAGAGAGAGCGTGGGAGAGGAGAGAGAGAGGGGAGAGAGAGAGAGAGAAGAGTAGAGAGAGAGAGAGAGCAGAGAGAGAGAGAGATAGAGAGAGAGAGAGAGAGAGAATAATAAATGATGAAAAGGAGAAGGTGAACACTTATTTCTTGACACTTTTGGCACTTTCTGTCCATATCTTGGTTATTAACATCTCTCTCTCTCTCTCATCTCCTCTCTCTCTCTCTCTCGTCTCTCTCTCTCTCTCTCTCTCTCCTCTCTCTCTCTCTCTCTCTCGCTTCTCTCCTCCTCTCTCGCTCCTCGTCTCTTTGTCCTCAACCTTTCCTTTTCTTCGCAGCTCAATCATCTTCCTCTTTTTTGTTCCTCTCTCAAATCAGTGCTTCTCCCAGGTTTTCGCACTTAGTTTCTTCAATTACGCATTGAGATCCCTCTTTCTATTCTACTTATGTTATACTCTTTTTTCCCTTTTCTTTATTCTTTTACTTCCCGTTCATCTTAATTCTTATCATCGATTTATATTCTGTCTGACGATTTCAATGTGCAGATTTGTTTTTTATTTCGCTAGAAGTAATATCACTATTATTGAAAAATACTGCATTGCAGTTCCTTTTCCGGTCCCCTTTCTCAACTGACAAGCTCTATCATCATTACCGATGTTCGGCTAAAGCATCTTGGTCATTTTTGTTATCCACCCCCCCCCCCCCCCCTGTTGAATTTGACACATGAATGTCAACTTAATTCCACTCATTTCACAAAGGCGCTGGAGATTTTTTTCTTTTTGGCACGTTTGAGTGTTATGTTCACGACAAATTTAAATTAGCTATTTAGCTTTTTTATCCCCTCAGTGAGAAAAAAA
Organism: Conus ventricosus; assembly: GCA_018398815.1. Lineage (NCBI taxonomy): Eukaryota > Metazoa > Mollusca > Gastropoda > Neogastropoda > Conidae > Conus > Conus ventricosus. The sequence continues at coordinate 19,352,682 of CM031601.1, forward strand.
AAAACCCTGTACGTACTGAATGAAGCTAATGATCGCTTCTTAACTGATGTCCGTGACTAAAGTGGGCTTGACAGACACTGTTTTTCTGATTTAACAGGTCGAATGTGTTGTGTGTGGTGTGTGTGTGTGTGGTGTGTGTGTGTGTAGTTGTGGTGTGTGTGTGTGTGTGTTTGTGCGTGGCGTGCGTGCGTGCGTGCGTGCGGTGCCGACGTGCGTGCGCGTGCGCGCGCGCGTGCGTGCGGGCGTGCGGTGCATGCACGCGTGCGTACGAGCGTGGGTGTGTGTGTGTGTGTTGTGTGTGTGTGGGTGTGGTGTGTTGTGGTGTGTGTGTGTGTGGTGTGTGTGTGGTGTGTGGTTGAGAGAGAGTGGGTTTGCGTGTGTGCGTGCGTGCGTAACGTGGTGTGTTGTGTGAGTGTGTGGTGTGTGTGTGGTGTGTGTGTGTGTGGTGTGTGTGGTGTGTGTGTGTTTGTGTGTGGGGTGGTGGTGGTGTGGGGGGTTGTGTGTGTGTGTGTTGTTTGTGTGAATGCATTATGTGTGCGTGCGCGCTGCGCGTGAGCCGGGGGGCGGGCGCATGTGTGGCCTGTGAGTGCATGTGTGTGTGTGTGTGTGTGTGTGTGTGTGTATGTGTGTGTGTGTGGTGTGTGTGTGTGTGTGTGTGTGTGTGTGTGGCCGGCGGGGGGGGGGGGGTCGGGCGGGTCGTGCGTAGCGTGCGGGGGGGCGTGCGTGCGATGGTATGTGGGTGCGTGTGAGAGAGAGAGTGTGGGTTGCGTGTTTGCGTGCCTGCGTGCGTGTGTGTGTGTGTGTGTGTGTGTGTGTGTGTGTGTGTGTGTGTGTGTGTGTGTGGGTGTGTGATTGCATGTATGTTTTGCGTGCGCGCGCGCGGTAGCGCGCGCATTGTGTGCCTGTGAGTGCTTGTGTGGGTGTGTGTGTGTGTGTGTGTGTGTGTGTGTTGTTGTGTGTGTGTGTGTGTGTGTGTGTGTGTGTGCGCGGTGGGGGGGTGCGTGGCGTTCGTGCGTGCGTGCGTGCGTGCGTGCGTGTGTGTATGTGGGTGCGTGTGTGAATGCCCGCGCGCCATATGTATGTGCTTACATGTGGTACAAGTACATGGGCAAAATGCCTTTTCACAATTAGACTATTTTCGATTTATGCGTCGGCAGTAGGAAAAAATGAGTAGACTCACATCTGCATTCAAGGGTATTTGCATTTCAGTTCAGTCACGGACAGCTGTTTGCACATGGTGCCCACACATTCCGCTTATCTCTCCTATTCATTGCATCTCCCCACCCCTCTTCCTTTAAGTCCTTGTCACAGGAACTGGTATCTGCGCTGTAAATTTCTTCATTTCCGAAAAGTGCCTTGAAGCAGTTTAGATGGCAGGATAGCGCAGTCCCCTGCCTTCTTTCAAAGTCTTGAATTCAGAGTCAGCCATGCACCATGCATCTCGTGAAATGGGAAATGTGCTGCTCCTTATCTGGAAGTCCTGCGCAACATGAATTTCACCAGCTGTGAGTTATCTTTTTATAGGCTGTGTAGCAGGACCAAGTTATGGGGCGGCAACGGAGAGAGAGAGGAGAGAGAGAGAAGAGAGAGGGAGAGAGTGAGAGAGAGAGAGAGAGAGAGAAGAGAGAGAGAGAGAGAGAGAGAGATAGATAGGAAGGGGGTGTAACGTTGCTAAAGCCCAACCCTGCAGACAGTCAAATCAGGGTTGACACAGAGAGAGAGAGGGGAGAGAGGAGAAAGAGAGAGAGAGAGAGAGAGAGAGGAGAGGAGAGGAGAAGAAGAGAGAATTACTGCAGAGTGTTTGTGTACGCCTTCAGTGGAACCTGGAATATGAAAAGTTTCTTCACAGAGTGAGGAATATGTCGAGCGGCTGAATAAAAGGAACAGCAAGGTGATGAGAAGAGAAGAGAGAGAGAGAGAAGAGAGAGAGTAGAGAGAGAGGAGAGAGAGAGAGAAGTGAGAGAGAGACAGAGAGGGAGGAGGGAGGGAGGAGGGAGAGAGAAAGAGAGAGAGAGAGCGGGAGGGCAGAGGTTGGAGGGAGCAGGGAGATTGGAGGTGAACTTGACACATACACATGTCTTTCCATCTGTGAAGGCTCCTTGGTCCTTCCTTACTCGTCACTTCGTGTAAATCAGTGGCAAAGACAGACTGTACTGTAGGCATCGTCACTTTTTTTCGCCGCTAAAAAATTAGATTATCTCGCCATTGCTAAAGCCTCCAGTTAAGTGACTCAGATGTGTATATTTTCCGCCTACCAGTTTTCGAGAGTTTTAACCCAAAGTTTTTTTTTTTTTTGTTTTTTTTCTCATTTTTAGCTTCTCCTTGGCAGCCTTTTTTGTTTCTTTCCGGCCTTTGTATTTGCTTGCTGCTTGTTGTGTCGGGTTCCCTGCGGGGGAATAGCCGAAGATGAAATTAAAAGACATTGACTTTCGATCTTTGTACGCTGTCTGCCAGAAATACTAGCAGACAGTACACTTTAGATTGTTATCAGCTGCCGACATCAGTCACAAACTGTAGATGATTAATTCTACCCATTGTTGAAATCACTGGCACACTGTAAAAGCGTAAACTTCTATTAACTGTTGAAATCACTGACAGTCTGTAGTGTTGTTACGTACTATTCCGCTGTTGAAATCACTGACAGTCTGTAGTGTGTTTACGGCACTATTCGCTGTTTAAATCACTGACAATCTGTATGTGTTACGCACTATTCGCTGTTGAAATCACTGGACAGTCTGTTAGTGTGTACGTACTATTCGCTGTTGAAATCATGACAGTCGTAGTGTGTTACTACTATTCCTGTTGAAATCACTGACATCTGTAGAGTGTTACGTACTATCGGCTGTTGAAATCACTGACAGTCCTTGTAGTGTGTTACGTACTATTCGCTGTTGAAACAACTGACGTCTGTAGTGTGTTTACGTTATATTCGCAGTGAAATCACTGACAGTCTGTAGTGTGTTACGTACTATTCGCTGTTTCTAAATCACGGACAGTCTGTAGTGTGTTAGGTCTTCAAAAACTTTTCACTGTTAAGTCTTGACAATCTGCAGAGTGTTAGGTTCATTCATCTGACGGATATCACTTGACGGTCGTAGTGTGTTAGTTATCTATTTACTTTTGAAATCAACTGACAATCTTTAGTGTGTTCGATTTCTATCACTGGTTAAACTACTACAATCTGTAGTGTGGTAGATTCTATTCACTGTTTGAAATCACTGACCATAATGTGTTAGGATTCTATTCACTGTTGAAATCACTGACAATATGTGTTAGTTTCTATTCACTGTATGAAATCACTGACACTCTTATGGTGTAATGTCTATTCACTGTAGAAATCACAGACAAGCGTAGAGTGTCGATTCAATTCATTTGTTGAAATGACCACTGACCGACTGTGGATAGAGTATGTGTTGCGGGCTTGCATACGTGCCACTTGCTACATGGACGTGTGCCTCGCATGCGCGTGCGCGCACGCGCACGCGCGCGCTCACGCGGTGGTGTGTGTGGTGTTGTGTGTTGTTGGTGTGGTTGTGAGTGGGTGTGTGTGTTGTGTGTTGTGTGCGTGTGGTGTGGTGCGTGTGCGTACGTGCTTGCGTGCGTGGTGCGTACGTGCGTGCGGTTGTGTGTGCGTGCGGGCGGCGTGCGCGCGCGTGTGTGGTGTTTCGCCATCTGCCCCACCTTTCACATCCTCAGTCTAGACTGTGCCACTAACTGCCATATTGAAGACGTGCCACAGACGGAGAAAGAGGCCGCACCATAGGCAGCGGGTCCAGAACCACCAACATCAGTCTCCAACAGCACCACAGAATTAGAGGCGCTCCGCCAAGGCGACGACGATGGATATTTTTTTTTTTATTTTTTTTTTTCCACTCAGCTCAAAACAGCCCTGCAAAAACTGCTGCAATGCTGTAGAGGAAAGAAGAGCGCTAGTGCAATACTGTATAACAACACAACACCAGCACAACACACACACACACACACCACACACACACACACACACACAAAACACACACACACACACACACACACACACACACACACACCACACACACACACACCACCCACACACGACACACACACACACACACACAGAGAGAGAGAGAGAGAGAGAGAGAGAGAGAGAGAGAGAGAGAGAGAGAGAGGAGAGAGAGAGAGAGAGAGAGAGAGAGAAGGACTCTGTACTTGGCGGGAACAGACTGCCCGCTGCTGGTGACAGGCAAACCTGGAACTGTCAACAACCATGTAGAGGACGAGAGAAAGATTTTGTCGGAATTATATTCAACAAGGTAATTACTTGTTTTCCCACAATAACCGAACCACATGACTAATATCAATGTTTGTGTGTGTGTGTGTGTTTGTGTGTGTGTGTGTGTGTGGTGTGTTTGTGTGTTTGTGCGTGCGTGCGTGCGTCGGGCGTGCGTGCGTGCGTAAGTGCGGGGGGCGTGCGTGGCGGTGCGTGTGGTGTGCTACGTGCGTGCGTTCGCTGGGCGTGCGTGCGTGGCGTGTGTGTTAATGTTGTGTTGTGTGTGGTTGTGTGGTGTGTGTGTGTGTGTGTGTGGTGTGTGTGTGTGTGTGTGTGTGTGTGGTGTGTGGTGTGTGTGTGTGTGTGAGAAATAGATAAGAGGGGGGGGTGTGGTAGTGTGTTTGCGGAGCAAAGGATGTGAGAGACCGTGTGAACAGCTATTTCAATCCTTCTCTCAGCTGATAGTAGTTTGCATGCAGCATCGTAACAATTACGTTTGACATATCACCTTTAGGAATAACTGTCTAGAGACATGGGCAAACTTTTCAAAAAAAAAACCCGCAGATCATCATCGTAAACTGTATAGATGCTTTGTAGATTTACTCAAGATAGTAGTTACGTGCATTTCAAGATTATGATATTGTGCTGGCTGTATTCTGTCATAATGCAACATAAACAACATGCAATGAATGCGTGTAAAAGTAAGTTTGTAAATATAAAAATACCTGAGAAATGCACAGCATAAAAAAGCAATATTCGGATCATCCGTACTATTCACACCACCACACACACACACACACACACACCCACAAACCACACACACACTCACACACACACACACGACACCACACACACACACACACACACACACAACACACACACACACACACACAAGCTCTCTCTCTCTCCTCTCGTCTCACTCTCTCTCTCTTTCTCTCTCTCTCTAACACAACACACCACACACACACACACACACAAACACACACACACTCACACACACACAACCCACACACACACACACACACACACACACACACACACACACACCCACACACACACCCACATACACACGCCTCCACGCACGCCACACTCACGCACAGCAACGCACGGCCACATCCACACGCACGCACAGAAAGAGAGAGAGAGAGAAGAGAGAGAGAGTGAGAGAGCAGAGAGAGAGGAGAGAAAGTCTGTGTAGGCATTGTGTGCGCGCGCGTGTGTGTGTGGTGTGTGTGTGTGTGTGTGTGGTGTGTGTGTGTGTGTGTGTGTGTGTGTGTGCGTGCGTGCGTGCGTTGCGTGCGTGCTTGCGCACGCACACACGCACGCACGCGCGCACGCACGCGCGCACCAAGGTTATGTGTGTGTGTGTGTGCGTGTCGTTCGTGTGAGTGTGTGTGTGGTGTAGTGGTGTTTTGTGCGTGAGCGATGCTTGCGTGCGTGCGTGCGTGCGTGCCGTGTGTGTGTGTTGTGTGTGTTGTGTGTGGTTGTGTGGTGATGTGTGTTGTGTGTGGTGTGTGTGTGCGTGCGTACATGCGTGCGTGCGTGCGTGTGAGTGTGTGTGTGTGTGTGTGTATGTTGTGTGTGTGTGTGTGTGTGTGTGTGTGTGTGTGTGGTTTATATGCTTTATGTGGTGGTGTGTGTGTGTGTGTGTTTATATGGTTTTATGTGTGTTTATGTGTGTGTGTGCCGTGTAATGTGTGTGTGTGCGTGCGATGCGTGCGTGCGTGCTTGTGTGTGTGTGTGTGTGTGGTGTGTGTAGGTGTGTTGTGAGTGAGGAGAGAGACAAGAGAGTGTTGGGTGTGGGTGTGGGGGTGTGGTGTGGTGTCTCTGTGTGTGTGTGTGTGTGTGTATGTGTGTGTTTGGTGGTGGGTGTGGTGGTGGGGGGGGGGGGGGGTGGGTGTGTGTGTGTGTGATGTGTGTTTATATGTATTGCAGTACAAACTTGATTAATCTAAATAAATTGGGGTGGCGGGTCATAATCATGTTTATATTGTTTATGTGTGTGTGTGTGTGTGTGTGTTGTGTGTGTGTGGTGTGTGTTGTGTGTGTGTGTGTGAGTGTGGTGTTGTGGTGTGGTGTGTGTGTGTCTCGTGTGAGTGTGTTGTGTGTGTGTGTGTTTGTGTGTGTGCTTACGTGCGTGCGTGCGTGCTGCGTGCGGTGCGTGTGTGTGTGTGTTAGTGTGTGTTTGAGTGTGTGTGTGAGAGTGAGTGTGTGTGTGTGTGTGTGTGTGTGTGTGTGAGTGTGTGTGTGTGGGTGTGTCCATGCATCTGATGCCCCGAATTACTGCAATGGAGGATGCTATAATCACGGGGGGGGGAAGGCCTTGGTGGGACAATATATAGTGTTTTGTGTATGTTGTTTGTTTTATATGTGTTTATGTGTGTGTGGGGGAATGAGTGTGCGTTGTGAGTGAGTGAGGTTTGTGTGTGTGGTGTGATGTGTGTGATGTGTGAGTAGTGTGTGTGTGAGTGTGTGTGTGTGTGTTGTGTGTGTGTGTGTTGTGTGGTGTGTCCATGCATCAGATGCCCCCGGAATCAGCTGGCCATGGAGGGATGCTATAATCAGCGAAGTCTTTTGTGACCAGCTATTAACCCTCAGACTGCCACGTCAAACTCAAAACCACCCCCTTCCCTGGTCAATCCATCTACTCATCTTCTCGGTAACCTGAATCCAGAAGCCAACAATTAGACACAGTCCCCCCACCCCCTTCCCCACCCCCTACCTCCCGCCCCCCAAAAAAAAACCATCTCCGAGTACCCCGGCGTTTTTGCAGCAGATGACCAAGTCTTAATTTATTCTTTAATCTTTCATTTTTTCTTCCCCATCTCGTCTTTCTTTCTGTCCTCCCTCACGAGGGGGGAGTGGAATGGTAAGTCAGCGTGAGCAGGCCTTTTGGCGATCGAGTCGACGAAATTACCAACTGTAAGCGTTATACGCATTGTTGTGGCTTCATCTGTGGCAGAGTTTTGTAATTAGTGGAGCCATGCCTTCAGAAACACTGGGTTTCAGGGCAGAGATGTGGACATCTTTCTTTTTGTTTTATGGCATTTATGAAGAAACGCGCAAATTCAAGATTACCAAGACTGAACTGACATTAAAAACCAAGACAACCGGTGTCCGTGTGTGGTTTCCTCCTCTCGTATTCTCTTGGGGGAGGTTGTTGTTTGTTTCAATGCGGCGACGTTAGAATAAATCAAGACCCCGCACTTCCACTAGAACAAACACAACTTGGATCCCGTCAACACGTTCGCGCTTGTGATAGTGTTTGGAGACACCCCACCGGATGCTCATCCCAGAACCGAGATACATAGTTCCAACGATGTTCCTGTCCATGCTCCATCACTAACATGAAGTTGAAACGCGGTGAGGATGACATCAAGGCCTCAAAGACGGTTTGGATGTGCTGCATGCGGAAATGAAGACATGAAGGAAGAATGCACCCGTCGACGAGATGACAATACCGCACTGAGGAGAGTAACGCCCGCCTGTAGAAGAGACGAAGAGATGGAGAAGAAGACCGACGATTTGAATGCAGGTCTTAAGCGAAATAACGTCATCCATCCCGGATTCAAAGTCAAGAAGGAACGGCAGATGATCTGGAGGCTGCAGTCAGGGAACTCTTCACTGACAGGCTGAGCTGTCCAAAGACGTCGTTTTGTCCGCCTGCCATCGCTGAACCAGAGGCCCAACTCTCCAGTAATCGGGGTTGTACTTCATCAGGACAAGGTGGACAAACTCAGGCAAGAGGGAAACTAAACGGGGGTAAAAAACCCCTTAAAAAAAGTTATTTTTTTTTTATTGGAGAGGATTTTTCTATTGCAGGGTGAGGGAATAAGACGCAGACAGCTGCCTAATTGAAGAAAGCTAGACAGAAAACCAAATAGGCGACTATGGATTTCGACCATCTTGTAATAGATGGAACTAAATTTTCTGTGGTCTCAGAGGGGCAACCTGAAAGAAATCGAAAAATAGGAATCGGCCGCTCTTCTTGTGGAGGTGTTTTTTCAAATGTTTGTTCTGCAAATAGTTTCTTCTCTGCAATTAATTTAGAGGGAGCAACCAAAAAACGGACACCGGTTGCGAACCATATTGTGAGCTGTTATGTGGCTGAACACTGCACTGGCCTGTATGTCGAATGCTCGTGGACGATTGTCAGTGACAGAGAGAAAGTGTGAACAAACATGGCAATGGCCGTGCAGCCGTGCAAAAAGTTCGGGATCGCATTCTGTGACAGGTGCAACTTGAATCGATTAGTAACCCCCCCCGAACGTGCTTTTTCAGTTAAGCATTTCAAGTCTTGCAATGGATTTCAACGGCCTGCTTCCCTACACTAAGATCATAAAGATTTCCTTTATATGTCGTTCCTTTGATAGAATTTGTTTTGGCGAAACCTTTATAGAAACATTTGCAATCAATTTATTTGTTGATTACATAATATTTTGTAAACCTCTATTAAGTTTTTCTAAACATGGTACGTTTTTGACAGGGGGGGGTGGTGTGTGCAAATAAAGAGAGTGTATGCCCCGTTAGTTCGTTCGTTGACGTGGATTACAATAATATTATTGTTTTTACCATAGACAGACTGTATTAGGCACCATGAAGGATATGTTGTATATGTGTGTATATTTTCCGCCTGAAGGGTCACCAATTTTATTCTTTTTCTGGATGTAAACAATGGCATTAGTCTTTTGAAGAATGCTGGCAGATTGTTCTGTTGCATTTCATGATGTTTACTTCGTGTTGTCAGGGGATTTCAACAGTCGAACGCCGATAGAAATATAAATGATTTTGCAGTGAAAATTGTTGTTAAGTCGTTAAAAACAAATTAGTTCGATCAACACAAACAGGAAATCTCAAGACAAAGTGGTGAATAGCTATGGTAAACTTATGTGAAATTTATGTACTACATTGATTTACTCTTCTGATGGGATGTAATGGCGACCGCTATGGTTGCTACACCATACATCTCAGATTCAGGTAGTAGTGTTAACGATTACTTTTTAATGTCGAGTGACATGTTTGCTATGATTTTTTGAATCTTTCTGTGAACTTAATATTCGTGATATGTTTCCATTCAGATCATATGCCACTTGAATTACATTTCACTTATTCGGAGAGCATGACAAGTAGGAAATCGCAAGAAGAGAATCAAACTTAAATAGATAGTTTGGAACAATAATGCATCACCATGTTTTATTGAACTCAATGCATTCTGTGGAATCTCGTAAATGTTAGCGTCAGCTGTAAGTTTTAAATTGATTATGATATTTGACGAAGCTTTGTCTATATATAACCATGTGCATTAAACGAAGTGCTGAATGCTGAATAGGCAGATCATAATTGGTGATAATGAGAAAACAGATGACTGGTAGATCATGAATGAAGCAGCAAAGAAAAATTTAAGAAACTTTACAGAATAACCCGTTCAAACAGGAGATTCTGAAGATGGAATGCTTTTTGTATTGGCACGTAGGAGTCTAAACATTTGTAAAGCGCAAAGAGAAGGATTTCCACAAATCGTTATTTGAGATGAATTGTTACTTCGGTGAATAATCAGAACAATTTTGGGAAAAATGTAAATAAACTTTCCAAGTAAACGGAAACACGTATAGCAATGATATCAACTTTTGACAACTGGTTTGAACACTTCAAAACTTACTCGAAAAAGAAAGTGAACCAGACGCGAACGAATTGGAATGTTGATGGTAATGATGTTTATTTCAACCGACCAATATCAAAGAGAAGTGATTTTAGCAAATAGAAAAGATAAAGATAAGAAAAGCTGCTTGGCCGGATGGAATAACTGATGAGTTTGTTAAAAAATACAGGTGATTGTGTTTCATATTTCTTTGACACATTTTTAAATGCTTTGTTCCAGAAAGGTATATTTCCTGACAGTTGGAACAGAAAGTATTGTGCTTCCCTTACACAAAAGGAGATGTCAACAACCCTAACAATTACAGGGAATTCATTATGCAACATTAGTATGCAAAATTTAAAGTAACAGTAATTAACTCATCGTTTACAAGAGTGGGTTTTGAGGAAAATAATATTACTGGAGAATATCAAGCAGAGATCCAAAAGAACTATTCAACTAATGATCAATGTTTACTTTGTTAGCTGATCATACAAAAACAGATCTCTTACAACAGAAAATTATATGTTGCGAATTCATAGATTTTGAGAAGGCCTTTTGATCCATTAATAGAAAAATTCTTTGGTCAATTAAGTTAAAATGGAAAAATGGTGAATATTATACAATTGCATCAAAAGTATGATAATAATGTTAATTAAGATACGGTGTGGACATAAATTAACTGATTTCATTGTGTGCACCTAAGGTGTTAAGCAAGTGTACGTGTGCAGTCCTTTTTAATTTTTCCTTGGTTTATTAAATTAACTTGCCATAGAAATAATTCAAATGGTAGGCATGTGCAATGTTACAACTGATATTTTGAGCTCTTTATTTGTGATTAGCAGATATGTTACTTTTATCAGAAACAGTTATTGGTTTGCAGACACTTTGAAACATCCTACAACGCGCAGCTTTTTCTCTTGATTTGAAAGTGAATTTAAGCAAAAGTAATATAATTGTGTTTAGAAAAGTTGCTACTTAGCACCCCGCAAAGAAAATTGACATATAATAATGCTGTATGCCTGTCGTACATGCTTTATAAAATACTTAGGTAACAGCTTATCAACAAAACTCAGTTTCACATAGCTTGCAAGTGACCTTGTAAGTAAAGCAAAGAAGCTCGCTCTGCATATGAAAAAATTGTCTAGTTTGAAGGAATACTAGTTATTAGAATTTATTGTTGAAGTTATTCGATTCACAGGTCAACCCTTTTGGGCAGCTATACGGTGCAGAACTTTTGGGGACTAGATGATGCAGCCCGTCATTGTGAAAAAGTGCACCTCTTTGCATTAAAGAAAATTTTTAGGAGTTGAAATGCGAACCACCCTATGACTTGTCAATGGGGAGACCAATAGTTATCCTATCTCTTTGAATCTGTGATTAAACCAGTATCCGATACTGGTTGAAATTAAACAAAATAATGATCCACAGATTACCTCGAAAGCCTATATGATGTTATCCGCCTAGATGCAAGAGACAAAAGAAATTGGGCTTCAAATGTCCGTTGCAAATTAATATCAATTTGATATGGCTATGTGTGGATAAACGGGGGGGGGGGGGGGGGGGGGGGGGTGGGGGGGCTGAAGGAGGCGGGGGGGGGGGGGGGAGGTGGGGGCGGGGATGGGGAGGAGGCATATGGAAGGTCAAGGGGTAGGGGTTGGTTATTTTGTTAAGTATGGGTGGGGGGGGGTGGGGAATGGAGAGTGGCGGGGGGCGGGTGGTAGGGTTTGGGGGGGATGGGGGGGATGGGGGGGGGGGGGGGTGATGGGGGGGAAAATGTAGAGAGGTATTGTGTTGTAATGGGTGGGTGAGGTATTGGGGGAGGGTAAGGGGGTGGGGGGGGGAGGGGGGGGGGGGGGGGGGGGGGTGGGGGGGATTGAGGGTGAGTATTGTGGGTGGGATTTGTATAGGTTGGGGTATTGGGGGGTGTGGGGGGTTTGGGTTTGGATGTTGTTGGCTGGTTGTAGGGGTGGGGGGTGGGGTGGGGGGTTTGGTGGGGGGTTGGGTTGGGGTGTGGTGGGGGGGGTGGTGGTGGGGGGGGGGTTTTGGGGTGTGGGGGGTAGGTGGGGGGTTGGGGGTTTGGGTGGGGGGGTGGGTTTTGTGGTGTGGGGGGGTGGGGGGTGGGTGTGTGGGGGTTGGGGTGGTGGGTGTGTGTTTGTTGGTGGGTGTGTTGTTGGGGGGTTGGTGGGTGTGGGGGGGGTGGGTGTTGGGTTTTTAGGATGGTTTTGTTGGTGTGGTTGTTTATTGTGTGGTGGGTTGTGGTTAGATTTTGTTTGTGGAGGTGGAGGTTGGAGATGGGATTTTAGGGGTATGTGTTTTATGTATATGGAAAAAGGGAGGGGATGAGAGGTTTGTTGTGAAGTGATTTGGTAGGGTTTGTTGTGGGTTGAGGGGGGAGGAAGGGGGAGGGTGGGAAAATGGGGAGGATAAGTTTTGGAGGTGGGGAATTTTTTAGAATTGAATTAGAAGAAAATTGATAATTGTAGTGAGAAAGAGAGAAAAGAGAGAGAAGAAGAAGAGAGAGAGACAGACAGACAGACAGACAAACGACAACAACAACAGACAGAGAAGAGAAGAGAAGGAGAGAGAGAGAGAGAGAGCCGACAGAATACAAATCATCAGAGAGAGCGCTCCGATCGAGCGAGAAGCAAGCTAGAGACGAGAGAGAGAGAGCTACGAGAGAGCGCACGAGCGCAGCGCTAGAAGCTAGAGTTCCCAATCCCGAATCGCCCAGGGCCCCACCCCAGCTCAAGAGTACAGGCAATGGCCTACAACCCGGACGCACCAGCAGGTGGCGCGTGCCGGAGGGAGAAGGTCTGCGAACCTGCCGCAAACACAACATTCAGTCAGTGCAACAATGGCTAAAGTTAGCTACGACCCACTCTACTTTCGTAAACTAAATTTTGATTCTGTTAACAACCGTTATTTTTGGTAGATGTTGTTTTTTGTACGCAATGCTAAAATTGTCTGTTTAGTTTGCAATGACATTTGTCTTTTATCCCCCACCATTTTGTAATGTCAACAAAACTTTGCTCATTTCTGTTTAAGTTTCTGAAAGTCAATGTTTCTTCACACACAGTGACAGTACTGAAGGCATTTCCCGTTTTTTCCAACTTATTGACTGCTTTGAGATTACTGTAATTCATGAGCCTGTACAAAGAACAGAAAGAAAGAATGAAAGAAAGAAAGAAAGAATGAAAGAAAGAAAAATAGAAAAAGAAAAGAAAAATGAAAAGAAAGAAAGAAGAAAGAAAGAATGAAGAAAGAAGATAAAAAGAAAGCAAAAAAAGGAGATAAAAAAAGAAAGAAAGAAAGAAGATAAAGAAGAAGAAAGAAGAATGAAAGAAAGAAAAGAAAGAAAGAAAGAAGAAAAGAAAGAAGGAAAGAAAGAAGAAAGAA
>CM031601.1:19375961-19388461 GCA_018398815.1 Conus ventricosus
TTCTGTGGACTCAGAGGGCAACCTGAAAGATATCAAATAGGATATCGGCCGCTCTTCTTGTGGAGGTGTTTTTTCAAATGTTTGTTCTGCAAATAGTTCTTCTTCTGCATTTAATTTAGAGGGAGCAACCAAAAAACGGACACCGGTTGCGGAACCATTTGTGAGCTGTTATGTGGCTGACACTGCACGTGCCTGTATGTCGAATGCTCGGGACGTTGTCAGTGACAGAGAGGAAATTTGTGAACAAACAGGGCATGGCCGGCACCCGTGCAAAAAGTTCGGATCGCATTCTGTGTCAGGTCAACTTGATTCCGATTGTAACGCACGTGCATTTTCAGTTAAGCATTTTAAAAGTCTTGGCAATGGAATGTCAACGGCCTGTTTCCTAAACTAAGACATAAAGATTTCCTTTCTTATGTTCTTTTCCTTTGATATAATTTGTTTTGCTGAAACCTTTATAAAAACATTTCAATCAGATTTATTTGTTGATTACATAATATTTGTAAACCTGCTATTAAGTTTTCTAAACATGGTGTTTTTTCGGGTTTTGGAGTTGTGTGCCTAATAAAGAGAGTGTATGCCCCGTTTTGTTCGTTCTGTTGACGTGGATTACAATAATATTATTGTTTTTAACATAGACAAGCTGTTTTAGGCACCAGGGAAGGATATGTTGTATATGTGTTTTATATTTTCCGCCTGAAGGGTCACCATTTTATTCTTTTTGGATGTAAACAATGGCATTAGTCTTTTGGAAGAATGCTTGGCAGATTGTTCTGTTGCATTTCATGATGTTTACTTGTGTTGTCAGGGGATTTCAACAGTCGAACTGCCGATAAAAATAAAATGATTTATGCAGTGAAAATTTTGTTAAGTCGTTAAAAACAAGTAGTTCGATCAACACAAACAGGAAATCTCAAGACAAGTGTTGAATAGCTATGGTAAACTTTTTTTGGAATTTATGTACTACATTTGATTTACGTATTCTGAATGGTGGATGTAATGGCGACCGCTATGGTTGCTACACATTACATCTCAGATTCAGGTAGTAGTGTTAAAACGATTACTTTTTAAATGGTCGAGTGACATGTTTGCTATGTTTGAATCTTTCGTGACTTAATATTCGTGATATGTTTCATTCAGATCATATGCCCTTGAATTCATTTAACTTTTTCGGGAGAGGCTTGACAGTAGGAAATCTCAAGAAGAGAAAACAACTTTAAATAGGATAGTTTGGAACAATAATTGCATCACCAGTGTTTATTGACTCAATGCGTCTGTGGAATTCGTAGAATGGTTAGAGTCAGCTGTAAGTTTAATTGATTATGATATTGACGAAGCTTTGTCTATATTTAACCATTGCATTAAACGAAGTGCGAATGCATGAATAGGCAGATCATTAATTGGTGATAATGATAAATCAGATGACTGGTATGATCATGAATGAAAGGGCCCAGCAAGAAAAATTTAAGAAAGCTTTACAGAATACCCCGTCAAACAGGAGATTCTGAAGATGGAAATGCTTTTTGTATTGCACGTAGAGAGTATAAACATTTGTTAAAGCGCAAAGAGAAGGATTTCCACAAATCGTTTTTAGATGAATTGTTATCTTCGGTGAATAATCAGAAGCCAATTTTGGGGAAATGTAAATAAACTTTCATGTAAACGAAACACGTTAGCAATGATATCACTTTGGACAACTGGTTTGAACACTTCAAAACTTTACTCGAAAAAGAAAGTGAAAGACGAGGACGAATTGAATGTTGATGGTAATGATGTTTATTTCAAACGGGCCAATATCAAAGGAAGAAGTTATTTTAGCAATTAGAAAGATAAAGATAGAAAAGTGTGGGCCGGATGGAATAACGGGGGAGTTGTTAAAAAATACAGGTGAGTGTGTTGCAGATTTCTTTGTCACATTTTTTAATGCTTTGTTCCAGAAAGGTATATTTCCTGACAGTTGGGACAGAAAGTATTGTGCTTCCCTTGTACAACAAAGGAGGGTGTCAACAACCCTAACAATTTCAGGGGAATTTCATTATGCAAATTTTGTAGCAAAATTTATAGTACAGTAATTAATCATCGTTTACAAGAGTGGGTTTTAGGAAAATAAAATTCTGGAGAATATCAAGCAGGATTCAAAAAGAACTATTCAACTATTGATCATTGTTTACTTTGTTAGCTATCATACAAAAACAGTTCTCTTACAACAGAAAAATTATTGTTGCATTCATTTGATTTGAGAAGGCTTTTGATTCCATTTAAAAGAAAAAATTCTTTGGTCAATTTTAGTTAAAAATGGTATAAATGGTAATTTATACAATTGCATCAAAAAATAAAGTATAATAATGTTAAAGTTAAGATACGGTGTGGGCATAAATTAACTGTTTCATTGTGTGCACCTATGGTGTTTAAGCAAGGTGACGTGTGCAGTCCTGTTTTATTTTTTTGTTTATTAATGAAAATTGCCATAGAAATAATTCAAAATGGTAGGCATGGTTTCAATGTTTACAACTGATTATTTTGAGCTCTTTATTTTGTTATTAGCAGATGATGTTGTACTTTTATCGAAACAGTTATTGGTTTGCAGACACAGTTTAAACAGTCTACAAAAGCGCAGCTTTTTCTCTTGATTTGGGAAAGTGAATTTAAGCAAAAATATATAATTGTGTTTAGAAAGGTGGCTACTTAGCGCAAGAGAAAATTGGACATATAATAATGCTGTTATGCCTGTCGTAAATGCTTATAAATACTTAGGTATCTGTTTTCAACAAAACTCAGTTTCACATTGGCTTGCAATGACCTTGTAAGTAAAGCAAAGAAAGCTTGCTCTGCATTATGAGAAAATTGTATATTTGAAGAATACTAGTTTAGATTTATTGTTGAAGTTATTTGATTCACAGGTTCAACCCATTGCTCTATACGGTGCAGAACTTTGGGGACTAGATGATGCCCCCGCCCGTCATTGTGAAAAAGTGCACCTCTTTGCATTAAAGAATTTTTAGGAGTTTAAATGCGAAAAACCAATGACTTTGTCTTATGGGGGGGACCATAGATATCCTATCTCTTTGAATTTTGTGTTAAACTGTATCCGATACTGGTTTTAAATTAACAAAAATGAATGATCAAGATTACCCGGGAAAACCTATATGATGTTATACGGCCTAGATGCAAGAGGGCAAAAGAAATTGGGCTTCAAATGTCCGTTGCAATTATATCAATTTGGATATGGGTATGTTTGGATAAACCAAGGGAGGCAAAATGATAAGTCATTTCTGTGTGTGAATTTAAGACAGATTGATTTCATTTCAGGTGGCAGGAATGGGACTTTCATGTCAAAAAATAGTGTAGATTTACCATGTATCGGACTTTTGTTCGGTACACGATGTCAAACGTTATCTACGAATGGATTTAGCTAAACACTTGAAGTTGACAATGACCAAATTTAGATGGGAATTTCAGACATAGCAGAACACCGGTATCGTTTACAGTAAATATACTGGGATAGATTTGACTTGTCCATTGTGCAAAAATGGAAAAGAGGACGAACTTTATTTTGTTTTATGTTGTTGTAAATTATCCAGTCTAAAGCGCAATATGTACCGACAAAATATTCCAAGAATCCCTGTCACTTTCGGTTAAGCCTGCTAATGGCATCTCAGAATGAAAGCATAGTAAGAAAATTCTCAATTTACTTATTCAAGGCATTTCAGCTTAGATCAGTCTGACCACGTGACGGAGTAGTCCAAAACCCGTTTTCCTTGTGTTCTGTATAGTTCTCATATTGATGTTGTTATGTTCTCCATACCCCCCTTCTAAGGGGCAAGGCCTTTAATATGAAGTAAAACCATCTGAGTTCTGAGTTCTGAGTTCCCCCCACAAGGGAACTGGCTTCTAGTGTCGTGAATGTCTGCATTTCAAAAGTGCTTGAGGCGTATAGATAACATGACGGAGGCAGTTCCCTGCTTTCTTTTCAGTCTCTGAAATAGGAGATCGGCTATGCAAATGTATCTTTTGGAAGGAATAATGGATTTTTTTTTTTGGTTGTTGTTTCTTTTTAGGTTGTTTTTTTCCCTGGTTTTCTGTCAGCCCTGGAAAATTGCTGGATGGGAGATCGAAATATTTACATAGGCTGAACAAGGAAAAAGAGGAGGAGAGAGAGGGGAGAGAGAAGGAGGGAGAGAGAGAGAGGGAGGGAGGAGGAGATGAGGAGAGAAGAGTGAACAGACAGCGACAGCAGACAGACAGACAGACAGACAACAGACAGAGAGAGAGAGAGAGAAGAGGAGAGAGAGAGAGAGAAGGAGCAGGGCAGACAGACAGAGAGAGAGAGAGAGAGAGGGGAGAGAGAGAGAAGAAAGAGAGAGAGAGAGAGAGGGAGGAGAGAGGAGGAGAGAGGAGAGGAGAAGAGAGATGGAGAGAGAGAGAGAGAAGGGTGAGTCACCATTAAAAAGATTTGGACGTGGGCAACTAAAGAGCTTGAGGTAAGGAAATGGCATAAAAAAAAGGTTTTGCACATGAAGGTGGAGAGGGACGGGTGGAGAAGGGCTGCGAACCTGACGCAAACACAAAATATGTTCAGTGCAACAATGGCTATTGTGAGCTTCGTCACTCTCTTACTTTAGTATATATTTTGTTTCTGTTAACAACCGTTTTTTTTGTTGTTGTTGTTTTTTGTTCCAATGCTATAGTTGCTGTTTAGTTTGCAATGACATTTGTCTTTTTCCCCCACCAATTTTGAATGTCGAACAAAACTTTGCTCTTTCTGTTTAAGTTTCTGAAAGTCATTGTTTCTTCACACACCATGTCAGTACTGAAGGCATTCCCGTTTTCCAACTTATTGAGCTGCTTGAGATACTGTAGATTCATGAGCCTGTGACAAAGAAAGAAAGAATGAATGAAAGAAAGAAAGAAAGAATGAAAGAAAGAAAAAAAGAAAGAATGAAAGAAAGAATGAAAGAAAGAAAGAAAGAAAGAAAGAATGAAAGAAAGAAGATAAAAAGAAAGCAAAAAAAGGAGATAAAAAAAGAAAGAAAGAAAGAAGTAAAGAAAGAAGGAAAGAAGAATGAAAGAAAGAAAGAAAGAAAGAAAGAAAGAAAGAAAGAAGGAAAGAAAGAAGAAAGAAAGAAAGAAAGAAAGAAGGAAAGGAGAGGGGGGGTAACAATGATGCTGTTGATTTCTTTGTTTCCTTGTTTCTTTTTTTCTTTCTTTCTTTCTTTTTCTTTCTTTCTTTCTTTGTTTTTTTTAATGTTCTTTGCTCCTTCCCATTTTAATGACATGACTACTCTTGTAACAGTTCGTTACATATCTCATTGTGAAACGTTGTCATCATTTTTGTGTCCTTGTTTTGAAATACAGATTAGAGAACAATTGATAATGTGTATACACAGCAAAGGATACATTCTGTAACTTGAGCACTGCCAGGATGTTTATACAACATAACAGAGCAAATAGCGTTCAGCCAACAGACTTCTTCCATAGGCAAGTAATCTCTCTCTCTCTCTCTCTCTCTCTCTCTCTCTCTCTCTCTCTCCTCTCTCTTCTCTCTCTCTCTCTCTCTCTCTCCTCTCTCTCTCGCATATTGAATGATACAGGGTCGAACTTTAATTAAGGACCACTTATACACAGTCTCACAAAACATAGAAAGAAAAACCGACAAACGACAGAAACTTTATAAATGTTTAATTTCATTATCAGTGAACAACATTTTGTCACTTTCATCGAAAAAAATCATTCTTTCTGATTAGACAGGGGAGCCTGAATGAGACTACCCCCCAAAATGACATTCACAAAAAGAGTGTTTCTTTACAGTTTGATCAAAACCGAGTGTGCCCCCCTCGTGCTGCCACACAATCCACACAGCGCTGCCCCATGGTGTTGACTGTTCTTGTAATGAGTGCCTGGGGGAGGTTTGTCCACTCCTGCTGCAGGTAGTGCAGCAGCTCCTGTCGATTTGCCGGAACAGGGTGATTTTCTTGAACTCTCCTCCCAAGCTCGCCCCAGATGTTCTCAATTTGGTTCATGTCCAGGCTGTTTGCCGGCCATGGCATCCTGGTGATGCCAGCTTGCACCACAAAAGTGTTCATGGCTCGACAACGATGTGGGGTGGCATTATCGTCCATGAACACAGCCTGAACCCCAATCTGCTGGAGTGCTGGGACAACCAAAGGCCGTAAAATCTCCTGCAGGTAGCGTTGGCCGTTCAGGTTGCCATCCACATGGTACAGGGGAGTCTTGTGGTGACTGCTGATGCCCCCCCCCCCCCCCCCCCATACCATGACGGAGCCACCACCAAAAGCGACGACCTCCTGGATGACATCATCTGCCAGCTGCTCCCTGGGACGCCGCCACACCCGAATGCGTCCATCTCGTAGCTTCAACTGGAACTTGGACTTATCGGGTGAAAAGCACCATTCGCCACTGAGTCCGAGTCCATGTTCGATGAGCTGTGCACCAGGCCAGGCGACGTGCCCGGTGGGCCGCAGTCAGTTTTGGTTTCCGGACTGGGCGCCTTGCTCGAAGGTTGGCAGCATTGAGGCGTCGCCGTATGGTCATCTCACACACTGCTGTGTTAGTGGCAGCTTGGAGCCGACGCCTGATGGTGTTGGAGGTGGTGGTCCTGGTCCGAAGAGCATGTCTGCGGATGAACCTGTCATCTCTTGCAGTGGTCTTCTCTGGCTGGCCTGGACGGGGTCTCTCTTTGACAGTTCCAGTGGATTGAAAACGTTCTCTCAGCCGAATGATGACGGAGTGGGACACTTGTAGTCTTCTGGCCACTTCTCGAACGCCAACTCGATCCTGCAGCCATGCAATCGCCCGGGTTCCGGTCAAAATCAGACAGCTTGCGTCTTGGAGGCATTTTTCTGTATGAAGAATTATGCACGTTGGGCTGCTTTTAGGGCATTCCAGTCAGTAAAATGCTCTGCACGTGCATTTAGAATTTCAGTGCAAAGCCGTTTGAAGCAGTGTTCACTCTTGCTTAAAAAACAAGCAATTTTGACAACAATCTTCAACTTTCATTCACCCCCCCCCCCCCCCCCCCCCCCCCTGCATGCCGCACGTGACAATAAGAAAGCTTTCGCAAGCTGTGCGGAATACTCTGTTAACCCCTTAAACCTTTCCCAGTCGAATTCTTCGAAAAAAATGCATTGCTTGTATTTTTGGCCAATTTAAAAAGAACGGGCATTTTTTCGGGGTGGTCCTTAATTAAAGTTCGACCCTGTATATGTACCGAAGTGGTAGAATGAGCTGCTCTAGTTTGCGGCTTGACACAGAAGCTGACCACATGTCACAGCACCAGAACTTTGAGGGCTGATGGCGAAATCGTTGATGGTTCTCAGTGGGACTCCACACTAACCTGCAGACAATACTATTACTCGCTTGCAGAGCTTTCGTCTAGTTCCACAAGAAAAAAAAACCAAGGCAATGACATTGCCCGGATGTGTGTGTGTGTGTGTGTGTGTGTGTGTGTGTGTGTGTGTGTGTGTGTGTGTGTGTGTGTGTGTGTGTGTGTGTGTGTGTGTGTGTGTGTGTGTGCGCGCGTTCGTGTGTGTGTGTGTGTGTGTGTGTGTGTGTGTGTGTGTGTGTGTGTGTGTGTGTGTGTGTGTGTGTGTGTCTGGGTGTGCGTGTGTGTGTGTGTTCGTGTGTGTGTGTGCGTGTGTTTGGGGGGGGGGGGGTGAGTGCACGCGCGCGTACGTGTGTGTGTGTGTGTGTGTGTGTGTGTGTGTGTGTGTGTGTGTGTGTGCGCGTGTGTGCGTGTGTGCGTGTGCGTGTGTGCGTGTGCATGCGTGTGTGTGCGTGCGTGGGGGGGTGGGGGTGAGTGCACGCGCGCATACGTGCGTGTGTTTGTGTGTGTGCGCGCGCACGTATTATATATATATATATATATATATATATATATATATACATAACAAACTAATAAATTCCAAGGATAAGTACCGAGCACCGTTCCAGCAACTTACAGAGCAGCTGGTGTTGCAATGACTGCAAGAAATATTGAATTATAAACAAAGCTTGCTCTTATGTCTTAGAATGAAGAAATAGGGGGAAATATGCATTCATATCTGCAGCGGTAGATGATTCTGCCTAACTAACAGTATGTGCTTGAGTGGGTGAATGGGGAAAAACATTTTTTAAAAAAAATAAAAAATAAATAAATAAAAAATAAAAAATAAAAAAAATAATAATAAATGCTTCTCAAATGAGCCTTCAGCAAGCTTATATTCTCCAAGGGGAGACATCCTCCAATAGGGAGGGAAACTCACTAACATATAACTCCTGGTCATATACCGATATTTCGAAACCTGGTTGTTTCTCCTCAGTGACCGCGGAAAGTGGTAATTTGACTCCTCTGCCTTTTCAGTTTTAAGAAGAATGCAATCCCAGAAAAGGCTGGTGTGCAATACCGTAGTATGTTTGTTGAGCTTTCAAAAAACCAACCAAAGGTGCCATCTAAGAAGCAAAAAAAAAATCAAGAAAGAGCAAAACAAGCTACATTTTCTTGTGAAAAGTAGAAAATATAAAAAGAGAAAATATAAAAAGATATCCTCTTAAGACACAAGTGCTGAGGGCCAGTTCTTGGAATGAATCCGCAAGGGACTAAAATACAACAAACTAATAAATTTCAAGGATAAGTACCGAGCACCGTTCCAGCAACTTACAGAGCAGCTTGGTGTTGCAATGACTGCAAGAAATATTGAATTATAAACAAAGCTTGCTCTTATGTCTCAGATTGAAGAAATAGGGGGAAATATGCATTCATATCTGCAGCGGTAGATGATTCTGCCTAACTAACAGTATGTGCTTGAGTGGGTTAATGGGGAAAAAAAATAATAATAATAATAAATGCTTCTCAAAATGAGCCTTCAGCAAGCTTATATTCTACAAGGGGGAGACATCCTCCAATATGGAGGGAAACTCACTAACATATAATTCCTGGTCATATACCGATATTTCGAAACTTGGTTGTTTCTCCTCAGTGACCGCGGAAAGTGGTAATTTGACTCCTCTGCCTTTTCAGTTGTAAAGAAGAATGCAATCCCAGAAAAGGCTGGTGTGCAATACCGTAGTATGTTTGTTGAGCTTTCAAAAAACCAACCAAAGGTGCCATCTAAGAAGCAAAGAAAATCATGAAAGAGCAAAACAAGCTACATTTTCTTGTGAAAAGTAGAAAATATAGAAAGATATCCTCTTAAGACACAAGTGCTGAGGGCCAGTTCTTGGAATGAATCTGCAAGGGACTAAAATACAACAAACTAATAAATTCCAAGGATAAGTACCGAGCACTGTTCCAGCAACTTACAGAGCAGCTTGGTGTTGCAATGACTGCAAGAAATATTGAATTATAAACAAAGCTTGCTCTTATGTCTTAGATTGAAGAAATAGGGGGAAATATGCATTCATATCTGCAGTGGTAGATGATTCTGCCTAACTAACAGTATGTGCTTGAGTGGATGAATGGGGAAAAACATTTTTTTAAAAAAATAAAAAAATAAAAATAAAAAAAATTTAAAAAAATAATAATAATAAATGCTTCTCAAAATGAGCCTTCAGCAAGCTTATATTCTCCAAGGGGGAGACATCCTCCAATAGGGAGGGAAACTCACTAACATATAACTCCTGGTCATATACCGATATTTCGAAACTTGGTTGTTTCTCCTCAGTGACCGTGGAAAGTGGTAATTTGACTCCTCTGCATTTTCAGTTTTAAGAAGAATGCAATCCCAGAAAAGGCTTTTCACAAGAAAATGTAGCTTGTTTTGCTCTTTCATGATTTTCTTTTGCTTCTTAGATGGCACCTTTGGTTGGTTTTTTAAAAGCTCAACAAACATACTACGGTATTGCACACCAGCCTTTTCTGGGATTGCATTCTTCTTAAAACTGAAAAGGCAGAGGAGTCAAATTACCACTTTCCGCGGTCACTGAGGAGAAACATCCAAGTTTCGAAATATCGGTATATCACCAGGAGTTATATGTTAGTGAGTTTACCTCCCTATTGGAGGATGTCTCCCCCTTGGAGAATATAAGCTTGCTGAAGGCTCATTTTGAGAAGCATTTATTATTATTTTTTTCCCCATTCACCCACTCAAGCACATACTGTTAGTTAGGCAGAATCATCTACCGCTGCAGATATGAATGCATATTTCCCCCTATTTCTTCAATCTAAGACATAAGAGCAAGCTTTGTTTATAATTCAATATTTCTTGCAGTCATTGCAACACCAAGCTGCTCTGTAAGTTGCTGGAATGGTGCTCGGTACTTATCCTTGGAATTTATTAGTTTGTTGTCTTTTAGTCCCTTGCGGATTCATTCCAAGAACTGGCCCTCAGCACTTGTGTCTTAGAGGATATCTTTTATATTTTCTACTTTTCACAAGAAAATGTAGCTTGTTTGCCTCTTTCATGATTTTCTTTTCTTCTTAGATGGCATCCTTTGGTGTTTTTTGAAACTCAACAAACATACTACGTATGCGCACCACCTTTTCTGGATTGCATTTTTCTTAAACTGAAAAGGCAAGAGTCAAATTACCACTTTCCGCGGTCACTGAGAGAAACAACCAAGTTTCGAAATATCTATATGACCAGGAGTTATATGTTAGTGAGTTTCCCTCCTATTGGAGGATTTTCCCCCTTGGGAATATAAGCTTGCTGAAGCTCATTTTGAGAAGCATTTATTTTTTTTATCTCCCATTCCACCTACTCAAGCACATACTGTTAGTTAGGCAGAATCATCAACCACTGCAATATGAATGCGTATCTCCCTCTAGTTCTTCAAACTAAGACATAAGAGCAAGCTTTGTTTATAATCAATATTTCTTGCAGTCATTGCAAACACCAAGCTGCTCTGTAAGTTGCTGGAACGTGCTCGTACTTATCCTTGGAATTTATTAGTTTGTTGTATTTTAGTCCTTGCGGTATTTTCCAAGAACTGTCCCTCGCGACTTGTGTCTTAGAGGATATTTTTTATATTTCTACTTTTCACAAGAAAATGTAGCTTTTTTGCTCTTCAATGATTTTCTTTTGCTTCTTAGATGGCACCTTTGGTTGTTTTTTATGAAACTCACAACTACTACAGTATAGAGCACTGTAACCTTTTCTGGATTGCATTCTCTTAAACTGAAAAGGCAGACGAGTCAAATTACCACTTTCCGCGGTCATGAGGGAAACAACCAAGTTTCGAATATCAGTATATGACCAGGAGTTATATTTATGAGTTTCCTCCCTATTGGAGGATGTCTCCCCCTTTGGAGAATATAAGCTTGCTGAAGGCTCATTTTGAGAAGCATTTACTTTATTTTTCCCATTCACCCACTCAAGCACATACTGTTAGTTAGGCAGAATCATCTACCACTGCAAATATGAATGCGTATCTCCCTCTATTTCTTCAATCTAAGACATAAGAGCAAGCTTTGTTTATAATTCAATATTTCTTGCAGTCATTGCATGCAACACCAAGCTGCTCTGTAAGTTGCTGGAACGGTGCTGGGTACTTATCCTTGGAATTTATTAGTTTGTTGTCTTTTAGTCTCTTGCGGATTCATTCCAAGAACTGGCCCTCAGCACTTGTGTCTTAGAGGATATCTTTTTATATTTTCTACTTTTCACAAGAAAATGTAGCTTGTTTTGCTCTTTCATGATTTTCTTTTGCTTCTTAGATGGCACCTTTGGGTTGTTTTTGAAAACTCAACAAAAATACTACGGTATTGCGCACCAGCCTTTTCTGGGATTGCATTCTTCCTAAAACTGAAAAGGCAGACGAGTCAAATTACCACTTTCCGCGGTCACTGAGGAGAAACAACCAAGTTTCGAAATATCAGTATATGACCAGGAGTTACATGTCAGTGAGTTTCCCTCCCTATTGGAGGATGTCTCCCCCTTGGAGAATATAAGCTTGCTTAAGGCTCATTTTGTGGAAGCATTTATTATATTTTTCCCCATTCACCCACTCAAGCACATACTGTTAGTTAGGCAGAATCATCTACCACTGCAAATATGAATGCGTATCTCCCTCTATTTTTTCAATCTAAGACATAAGAGCAAGCTTTGTTTATAATTCAATATTTCTTGCAGTCATTGCAACACCAAGCTGCTCTGTAAGTTGCTGGAACGGTGCTCGGTACTTATACTTGGAATTTATTAGTTTGTTGTCTTTTAGTCCCTTGCGGATTCATTCGAAGAACTGGCCCTCAGCACTTGTGTCTTAGAGGATATATTTTTTATATTTTCTACTTTTCACAAGAAAATGTAGCTTGTTTTGCTCTTTCATGATTTTCTTTTGCTTCTTAGATGGCACCTTTGGTTGGTTTTTTGAAAACTCAACAAACATACTACGGTATTGCGCACCAGCCTTTTCTGGGATTGCATTCTTCTTAAAACTGAAAAGGCAGACGAATCAAATTACCACTTTCCGCGGTCACTGAGGAGAAGCAACCAAGTTTCGAAATATCAGTATATGACCAGGAGTTATATGTTAGTGAGTTTCCCTCCCTATTGGAGGATGTCTCC
>CM031601.1:19393461-19395961 GCA_018398815.1 Conus ventricosus
GCTAATGTCCCTCTTTTCTTTTCTAACTTTCTGAGTATCTTTGGATCTTGAAACTGAAGGTACTGGCCCCTTCTGTTAGCTGCACTGCCATAGTTACTTGGCATACCAAAAAATGAATTTGTAAATAAATGAGTAAGTAATGAATATATATATATAATATATATAATATATATATATAAATAAGAGAGAGAAGAGAGAGAGAGAGAGAGAGAGAGAGAGAGAGAGAGAGAGAGAGAAGAGAGAGAGAGAGAGAGAGAGAGAGAATAATAGTAAGAATCAACGTTATTTTAAAAGAAGTGCTCAACCACAGTGGGAGCGACATTTGTCACATTAAAAGCAAGCTAAAAAAAAGCCTAAAACATCAACAGGTCTGTTTCTCGCATGTGCAGTCGTCAGAATGTAAGGGGGTTGTGCTGCCAGTGTTATATATAGCTTGCTGGGTTTTTTTACGTGTTGCATGTGCTTCTCATGTGCTTTTGGTTTTGTTCACTGATAAAAACTTCCATCTGTGTCTGCAATTGTTAACCATTTCTGTTCTAATATTTGAAGTTGCTAATTGTGGTTTACATAGTATCATGTATTTCTCTGTTAGGACTAGATTACATCTTTTTGAAATGTTATTATATGGTGCTGCTCTTTTTAAGATTTTCCAAGATATGTATTAGTCTGTGTTTTTATCTTTAAGTTTCCAAATGTATTTACTCAGTTCTGTTTGGTTTTTGTATCTTTCTTTGTTGAATGATTGTTTATGGTTTGCATATCTAGTTTTAAATTGATACCTACAGTGATACCTACATATGTTTCCTCTGCATTCTGCATTTAAATATTAGAACAGAAATGGTTAACAATTGCAGACACAGATGGAAGTAAGTTTTGTTTTGTTTTTAGCTTGCTTTTAATGTGGTGTGGTGTGTCTCTATTTGACGCCAAGAGCACAGACACAATCAGCCGTGTCTCCCTGATGAGTCCGATCCAGCGGACGAAAGGCCTAGGAGCAGGCGATACATATAGATCTGCCTTCGAGAGGGATTGCGATGGTTCCGTCATGCAGCTAGTGGTTTTCATTTTTATAATATACATTTTTTTTTACATCTTTGCCAAGTCATTACTATAATGATGGAAGAATTGTTAACCTACACTTGTTTTCCCTCACTACTTAATTGTTCAGTAGAAAGAAACTCGTGGAGAGCGTGGCAGCAGAGAGTCCTCAGAAGAGAAGCCCCCTTCAAGCAAGTGTTTCGGCCCTTATCTCCTGACACTCTAGGGGGTTGGGCCACACCCGGTTCATGACTCGGATGTCCCTCTGCTGCCCCCTTTTTTCCCCATCTTGGGACGAGCCATGGCTGGGATTCGAACCCATGACCTTCTGGACATGCTCATTTTCCACTTAATGACTCGCACTCTAACCACTGAGCCACAGGGACACCTGATATTTGTAGGAAATTTAAGCCTTATGAAGTTCACTTTTGTTCCTCCTTGACCAGATCCAGCTTGAACACCTCTCTGCCGCTTCTGCCATTGCTTTCAGGGCTCTGTTTTATTCCCTCCCTGCAACTGAGGCTGTATGCAGACGTTCCTACAAACCCCCTAGCTCCAACTTCTGCAGTGAGGACTTTGACCTGATAGCCTTCTCTCCTCAGGCTGTTTGCCAGATCAGCATACTTTTCAGTCTTGTAGATTTGAGCTGCCTCCATTCTGTTCTCATATGGCACCGTGAGCTCGATCATGATCAGCTGCTTGGTTGACTTAGAGTGGACTACTATGTCTGGTCTCATGCCACTCTTGCTGATGATCTCTGGGTGACTCTTCCATTCTGGGAGGTCTGCAGTGCACTCCCAGTCATCTGCCCCGTCCAGCAGACTCTGCCTGCATGTTCCGAGTGGCACTGTCGTTCTTGGCCATGATTTGCTGCCTCCTGCAGTGAAGAATGTTGCGGGTGCTTTTGGAGTCCTGATTTTCCCTTTTGTGGTGCTGGTACTAGCCCAGATTACTTGTACAATCTCTTTGAGCACTTGGTTGTGCCTCCATGTGTACCTTCCTTGAGCCAGGGCTACTTTACATGAGCTTAGGACATGCTCCACTGTTTGTTTTTCATGGCAGAGGGGGCATGCAGGATCGTCTGTTTTTCCCCACTTTACCAGGTTTGCATTTGAGGGCAGAAGGTCATATAAAGATCTGAGAATGAAGCTGATCCTGAGAGGGGCCATGTGCCAAATGTCATTCCAAGTGAGACTTCTTTGGAGTGCATTCTCCCACGTTGTCCATTGCCCTTGCTGGCTCTGCTGGACTTCTTTTTGGAGTTTTCTTTGGTCTTCTTCTTTTCTCATCTCCTGAATCATCATGTCTCTTTTGGCTTTTCCTTTGGCCTTTGACCACCATTCAGTTTTGGTCACCCCCAGTCCTTGTCTGTTGGTCTGTGTGTGTCCTGTTATTTCTCAGATCTTGAGACATTCTTTAGCAGAATCCATCGCCTCTTGAACTCTCCATTTTCTGCCTGTCT
>CM031601.1:19400961-19403461 GCA_018398815.1 Conus ventricosus
GTGGCCGATACTTACAAAAAATGGAATCAAAGGTAAATTATATAATTGTGTAATATGCATGTACAAAGATGTTAAAGCTACGATAAGATGTGGGGCAAAATTTAGTGACTATATTAGATGTACTCAGGGTGTTAAACAGGGGGATGTCTGCAGCCCAGTATTATTTTCATTGCATATTAATGAATTAGCACTAGAAATTATTGAGAAGGGAAGACACGGTGTCACTTTTGACTTGATTGAATTATTTATATTGTTATTTGCAGATGATATCGTCTTGCTCTCTGACACTGTCGTAGGATTACAAAATCAATTGAATAATTTGCATTCTGCAGCATGTAGACTGGATTTGAAAGTAAACATGGGTAAATCAAACATTATAGTTTTTCGAAAGGGTGGTTTCTTAGCATCACGTGAAAGGTGGTCGTATGGAAGTTCGCAAATGTCGGTGGTAAATGCTTACAAGTACTTGGGCATATATTTTTCAACAAAACTTAGCTTTACGTTTGCCTGTCATGATCTTGTTAACAGAGGAAAGCGTGCTGTTATAGCTATTTTAAGCTTGCTTTATAAATTTGAAAGTGTTTCGGTTAAATTATATTTTAAATTGTTCGATGCCCAAGTGCAGCCTATTGTACAGTATGGCGCTGAGATTTGGGGATTGGATAAAGGTCATGAAATTGAAAAATTACATTTATTGCTATGAAACGCTTTTTGCATGTGGATAGAAGAACCCCTAATGATTTGGTTTATGGTGAGCTTGGCAGATATCCCATTTATGTATATTCATACGTGAAATGTATTAGTTATTGGCTTAAGCTCGTGCGTATGGGAGAACACAGATTACCTGCAAAAGCATACAAAGTATTGTTTGATTTAGATTCTAGAGGTAAATCAACTTGGGCAACTTCTGTTCGTAAATGTCTTTGTAGTTATGGGTTTTCGTTTGTTTGGTTAGAACAGAGTGTTGGATGTGTTAAAACATTTTTGGCTTGTTTTAAGCAGAGAACAATTGATTGTAACTTGCAAGACTGGAATAGTCATATTAAGAACAGTGAGAGATTTTCTTTGTTTCGATTTCTAAAGTCAAATCAGGTAATGGAAGCGGAACCTTATCTGTCGATGAATATCAATAGTTTTGTCAGATCTGCATTAACTAAGTTTAGATTCGGTGTATCTGATATTGCTGTACACAGGCAACGTTACAATGTTCATACTGAATTAGATGTTTTATGTCCATTGTGCAAGTCTGCCCCAGAGAACGAACTTCATTTTCTATTTGTTTGTCCTTTGTTTACAGATTTAAGACAAAAATATATTCCTTTGAAATATTATCGACGTCCATCATTTTTTAGGCTTGTCTTGCTTTTGTCGTCAAGAAATGAGAATGTTGTTGGTGATCTAGCTTCATATTTGTATAAATCCTTCAAGAGGAGGAGTTATCTGACTTGAATTTGTTTATATGTGCTTGTATATTAATGTGTTGTTACATCAGTTATATGTCAATACCCCCTTCAAATGGGGCTGTTGCCTTTCTTGAATAAATTATCGTTATCGTTATCGTTATCGTTATCTCTCTCTCTCTCTCTCTCTCTCTCTCTCCTCTCTCTCTCTCTCTCTCTCTCTCTCTCTCTCTCTCTCTCTCTCTCCTCTCTCTCAAAGGGGGACGTGTGCGGGTGTTTGGCATAAGAAGTCGCGCGTCGAGTGCTCTGTCACTTAATTGATGATTTGGGCTAATCAAGACAGACTCAGGTTTGCAGAGTGGTGGACGGACTTTGTAATGAACAATGCCTTCTTGGTCTGTTGATTTTCGGACAGTATGTAGCTGTTTTTTTGTCAGTATTTCAGCGATTTATACTGAAACAGGCAAGGCAGAAATCAGCAGTGCGTGTCGCCATGTTGAGACTGGAGTGCCGAGGTGACGGTACTGTGTTAGGATTGCTCTTCTTCTATTTTTTTCTGGGGGAGTTTGCTTCTTCGATGTGGTGACGTGGAGAGCAATCCAGGTCCTAACCCCTCCCAGTCCAGAGACAGCGCCAGGCAGACCCGACTGACCAGCGCCAGTGGAGGAGCAGCCAGCAGCAGGGCCAGTATGGAGAAAACTGGCCATCCTCACGGCGCGGAAAGGTTCCTTCACTGTCTGACATCATGAGCAAGCTGGACACCATGGAGGACTTGCATGTCTTTAGTGAGGATTACGCTGCCATGCAGGACGAGCTGAAGGGGCTACGGGAGGAGGTCACCAGTCTACGGAAGCAGAACGAAAACCTGAATAAAAAGATGGAGGAGCTGGAGAAGAAAACGGATGACCTAGAGGGGAGATCCAAACGGAACAACCTCATTGGAAATGAAATGAGGCAGCAGGGAACAGTAAACAATAAACAGTAAACAAGTGTGGTAACTTTTGCTCCCATAAGAAAACAACCTCATCTTCTTTGGACTACCACGTCGGGCAAAATAGACTTCTGTGGACTGCAAGAATGTGTTGAAGGACCTCATCACC
>CM031601.1:19415961-19418461 GCA_018398815.1 Conus ventricosus
CTCAAGATAAGTTATAAAGTAGACGCCAGCTTCTAACCATTTATAGCCCGTGTTACTTCAAAACCTAATGAACCATATATTTGGAAAACAAAATGATAAAATATATAATACGGGGAAACAAATGGCTAGGATCTTCTCACAAAGAAGAAAAAAGAAGTGGAGAAGGCAGAAAAGGAGAAGGAAGAAGAATAAAAAAGGGGGGGGGGGGGGGCGAAATGCTCTTCTAGCCGTCTTTGATGACTTTGTCCTGACTGTGAAGTATACTAAGAAGTGCCTAACAGTGAAGGGAACGAGCAGTGAACAAGTCTTGAAGGGATAAGGTACCAGTGTCTACACTCACCTGTTGTATCACCTGTTCATTAGCTGTCCTTGCAGCTTCACAGATCAGCCTCCGGTATCGATCTGCCCCTGTCCACAGCTCCCTGAGCACCATTGGTTTCACAGCGCGTTCACGTTTGCCCAACTCCCATCCCCTTCCCCAGCGAACTGCAATATTCTGACTTTCCAATATTAACAACATTTTGGCCTAGGAAGGTTAAGAGTAGATCGACCAGCCGCCGTGGCGAAGTTGTTAGCGTCGCGGACTCCCGGCTGGGAGGTCGTGGGTTCGAATCCCATCAGAAATGTGGGTTTTTTTTTTTTTGCCCCGACCACCTCCTACCCAGAGTTGAGTTTGCTGCGGACTCAGTTGGGAAGACTGGGACCACACAGTCGAGTTTCATCGACTTAATGGATGCGTTTCTGAGAGTGTTGCTCAAATTTCCTGACCGACACTGCAGGTGCCTGTATCTCTCGGGCCGGGTTGACGCCGGGATATATTATGAAAGGAAGCGTAGAGTACAGCCCTGTCATGTAGTCTCAGACCGAAATGGAAATCCGTAGCATCATCTTAATCATCCTCATTCTCATCGATCAGCATAAAAAAGTGTATCAAATTATGTGGCCCTTCATGCCCTGCTCGCATGGTGACCTCAGTTTAGATGTCCTCTCCACGTCTGTGGCCTTGGTTTGATTCCGTCGGGGTCACCGGTATCAGCGAGTCCATGGGGGCTGTCGTTGTATGGACGTGGTGGCGCCCTCCGGAGGGATAGCTCACTCACGCCGGCTCCACGACTAAGCAATTATTGTCATCAGTAGGGGGCTTAGTAGGTGGTGTCCTGCGTATGTTAAATCAGAACAGGCGCCACTGAACACCACCGAAGTGACTCGGCAGCAGTGCAGTGTCTCCTCCGGTGGTTGCCTCTTGAACACTTGACAGTGACTGCTCCCCGTGGATTGCCGGTGCCGGGGCTGCTGCGGGACCGACCGGACTGTAGCTGTGGACAGGGTGTCGGAATGAGCGGCGTGGGTGCACTGCCTTTGATGTGGCGCAGAGGTTGGGACAGCAAAAAAAACAACAACAAAAAACAGAAAAAAAAGAAGAAAAAAAAGTTAAGAGTAGATCAATCGCTAGTAGATGAAAAGAATAATCACTGCAACACTTACAATATTTAGGACATATGAAAGAATATAGTATTTCATTATTCAGAACACCACTGTAATTCCGGCTTCCGAAGCTAACATTACTTTAGCTCTCAGAAATAAACAAGATTTTTGGCCCCCGAATTTGTCAGTAAATTAGCCCGAGAAAGTGACAAATACTTCACAAAGAGGTGCTAGTAGTCAGTCGCCCAGAATTCAATAATATACTGATCGTCAGAAGTGCATATTGTTCTGGCCCTTAGATATCTTAATCCCCCCCCCCCCCCCCAAACTGTACAGATTAGCTAAGACACGTTATGTTGGGATCTAGTTATACTTCAGCTCCTGAATATAAATGGAAATCCATCTCCGAAGATGATGATATTTAAGTTCTCGGGGAAAAAAAAAGAAATAAACATTTTTGCTTTAAGAAGTTAAATGTGTCCTTGTCCTCAGCGGTTAACACTGCTTTTGTCTTCAGAAAGTAATTATTTCGTCATCATAACTTTTAAAAAAAAGATTTCAATGAAATAATATCACACTGGTCCACCCTATATATGCACTGAAAATTGTGTGAGGTATTCATTATTTATAGGATGGTAATTGCTATCCCCATACGCCATGATGGCATGAATTATAAAACTGCTACGATAGCTATGGGGTACACACTGTGAAAAGAGCAAAAAGAGAGATAATCTGTCGGGCACAACAGTGGCGTGCATTCCAGGAGCTTCCCGGGTCATGTGGACGATCCAAGGAAATGAGCTGACACTCCCAGGAGACAGCGGCCATGTATCAGATAGCTCACTTTCCTACTAACACCATCTGCTGGACGCCACCGTGTTTCCCCCCTGACCCGCCTTCCACATCCAATTCGTCACGTGACACAGGGAAATGGTCTGTCTCAGCTAGGGGGGCTGGGGGCAGGATGAACAGGGCGGGGGTCTCCTGGCAGGCGAGTCTTCATGGCGGCACTGCTGAGTGTTGAAATGGATGATGGTCATTTTTCTGCTGCTGACCCCTGCAACCTTAACCCTCG
>CM031601.1:19423461-19428461 GCA_018398815.1 Conus ventricosus
CAAAGTAAGTAAGACAGATAGGGTGGCTTTTAAGAATGCAGGACAACTTCAATACAGTAAACATACAATTAGAATATCGACTGGAAACCAGTGAAACCTTCAACAGTTAAGCAGGATTACGGAGAGAACAATATTTTCACCATGCATGGACTAGTCATTGCCAGTTGGCATTTGCACAGACAATGGTACACAACACGTTCACCACAGAAAGACCATTGATAGAAAGCCGACAGATAAAGGCGACAACTGTACACGGACACTTGTTCGCCGTAAGAATTCTGTTTTATTTTCTAGATCGCCAGTATTCAGGGATCTGACAATTGTCAAACATAGATCTTTCTTTTTATCATCTCCATGTTTATATATATATATATATATAATATATATAGAGAGAGAGAGAGAGAGAGAGAGAGAGAGAGAGAGAGAGAGAGAGCACAGAATTATGGACTGTGGTGTGCTCTATTTGACACAAGAGCACTGACACAATCAGCCGTGTCTCCCTGATGAGTCCGATCCAGCGGACGAAAGGCCTAGGAGGCAGCAATACAAATAAATGTGCTTTTAAGAGGGATTACGATGATTCCCTCAGGCAGCTAGTGAAGGGCTTCTCATATTTATAATATATTCCACCCATTTTCTTCATCGTCAATTTATTATTTTTTTTTTTAAAGTTCAAATCTTTGCCAAGTCATTACTATAACGACTGAAGAATTGTTAACCTGCACTTGTTTTCCCCCACTACTTAATTGTTCAGCATTATATATATAGATATAGATATACCGTAGTATATTTTTGAAAACTCAACAAACATACTACGGTATTGCACACCAACCTTTTCTGGGATTGCATTCTTCTTAAAACTGAAAAGGCAGAGGAGTCAAATTACCACTTTCCGCGGTCACTGAGGAGAAACCACCAAGTTTCGAAATATCGGTATATGACCAGGAGTTATATGTTAGTGAGTTTCCCTCCCTATTGGAGGATGTCTCCACATTGGAGAATATAAGCTTGCTGAAGGCTCATTTTGAGAAGCATTATTTTATTTTTCCCCATTCACCCACTCAAGCACATACTGTTAGTTAGCAGAATCATCTACCACTGCAGATATGAATGCGTATCTCCCCCTATTTCTTCAATCTAAGACATAAGAGCAAGCTTTGTTTATAATTCAATATTTCTTGCAGTCATTGCAACACCAAGCTGCTCTGTAAGTTGCTGGAACGGTGCGGTACTTATCCTTGGAATTTATTAGTTTGTTATATATATATATATATATATATATATAATATTATATATATATATATATATAAATAATATATATAATAAAATCAGAGTTAAAAAGCCACTCAGAACGTTAAAAGTGCTCGACCATGTAGGGAGCGACATACCAGTTTAAAATAGGATGTGCATGTGTGTGTGTGTGTGTGTGTGTGTGTGTGTGTGTGTGTGTGTGTGTGTGTACATATATCCATTCAGAGTCTCCATCTAAACACCGTCAACCCCCCCCCCCCACCCCCCCCCCCCCCCCCCCCCCCCCCCCCCCCCCCCCCGTCATCTTTCCAGCACAAGGATTTTCACGACAATCTGATGACCTGCACTCTTGCCCAGAGCAACAGGACTCCTTGATACCCGTGCTACTCGTCAAGAAACACAGTGCGAATGCAGTGGTCAATTCACTTTCTTTCGCATCATCTATGTGACGTGGTTAAGGAATCATAGGTGAAATCACCATGTTGACACTGACCACATCACTTTAAAGCACAGTGGGGCAGACAAAAAAAACAGTCTGGTGAGAGCATCGATCAACAGAGGAGCGTTTGGGGAATGCCGTTGATAGTTGTTGTTGTTGTTGTTCCTTGTTCTTGTCATCCGTTGTCTCTGACAAGATATGGAGTGGTGCAAGTGATTGTGTGTGGGAGGGGAGAGAAAGGTGGGAGGGTGAGGGCAGGGGCATCCATACTTGTTCGCCTTTGCATTCTAGCATGCGCATGCATGTGTGAGTGAGTTTGTGAGTGAGTGAGTGAGTGAGTGAGTGAGTGAATGTGTGTGTGTGTGCGCGCGTGTGTGTGTGTGTGTGTGTGTGTGTGTGTGTGAGAGAGAGAGAGAGAGAGAGAGAGAGAAGGAGAGAGAGAGAGAGAGAGAGAGAGAGAGCGAGAGAGAGGGAGAAACAGAGAGAGACAGACAGACAGACACCTAGAAAAAAACAAAGATGAAGAGAAACAGCATGTGAACCCTAAGGAATTCGAGGTAATCAGATAAAGTGGTCCTTGCCTGATGAGAGAGCCAGACAAGATCATCATTTCCAGATTGTTTTCCAAATTGCATCCAATTGCCCACAGCTCCGCAAACGCTCACCCCTGTAACAGAATGACCTCGCTTTCCCGCTCTGGTCTTGCTGTAGTCCATGTGTCCTCGAGAATTCTTGAGATCAGAGTATAAAAGTGTAGGGGGCCTGAAGAAATGGCTTGAACGCCCAAGGTCAGCCAGAGTTAATGACGTTAGCGCTATTCACAGGAGAGATCAGTCGCCAGGCCACATAGTCCTAACTGCTTTGTGTCAAACTCGTCTCTCACGTTTTTAACCTCTTTCTTTGTCTGGTTGTCTTCCTGCATCTACATTTTTAAAAAAAAC
This sequence comes from Conus ventricosus, assembly GCA_018398815.1. Classification (NCBI taxonomy): domain Eukaryota; kingdom Metazoa; phylum Mollusca; class Gastropoda; order Neogastropoda; family Conidae; genus Conus; species Conus ventricosus. The sequence continues at coordinate 19,426,093 of CM031601.1, forward strand.
AGGAACAGACGCCGTTTATAACGTTCGGATGCTCTCTCTCTCTCTCTCTCTCCTCTCTCTCTTCTCTCTCTCTCTCCTCTCCTCTCTCTCTCCTCCTCTCTGAGATCAACGATCTTCTCTTTTGCTTAATTAGTACCAGTACTGCAGGTTTCCCTAATACAGCGCAAGTGTATCTGGGAAAAGGCTTATTCCACTATGTTGGCAGAACTCTTGGCCTTCTACCTCCAGCAGTCATGGTTGTTCTCAAGCAGGATCAGGTGTGTGAAGTTTCAAGGGAGAGGAAAGGAGGGGGAGAGAGGGGCTGGGCCATTATCACGACTGTTGACTGCATGTCTTCTTAGAGCTGCTTTGAATCTCTCTGCAGGTCATCTGTAAAGACACAGAAGCTGGGTGCTGGCATACGCCACTCTTTCTATTCCAGCGAGGACTGGCGGGGGACTGCCTTGGGCAGAACGTGAGCAGTCAACCTTGTGACAGCTGTTGGCTCGATGTCATTCAAATGCATGGGATTTTATAGAAAGATTGGTAACTGTGCATTATAGCCAGACAAACTGCACAGAACATTCAGGACATTTTGACATTTGTCACATAGTGCAACCAATCAACCTGCACGAAACGCTTTGCAGCTAGTCGCCGAATTGCAACACAAAAACGTAGAGAAGAGAGAGAGAGAGAGAGAGGGAGAGAGAGAGAGAGAGAGAGAGAGAGAGAGAGAGAGAGAGAGAGAGAGAGAGAGAGAGTATACAAAAACAATTGATAGCCAGTGGGCAGGCACACACAGAAAAAGGGAAACAAAACGTTTTAACCATGCATAGACTTTCAATTGCCAGTCACCTGCACATAGACAATGGGGCACACAACATGTTCACCACACAAAAGACTATTGATAGATAGTTGAAAGCTATAAAGAGACGAATACATTGTCAAAACGCGTTCACCCCATAAAGACTTGTATCTTAACATTTTAGTATTCAAGGAACCTGACAGTCTTCAAACAAGGATTTGTTTGCCCTTCCAGTGTTTACGCCTGTCCATTTAAAGTCTCCATCTTAATACTACATTCATTTCCTCCTCTCAACAAATGTTCCTTTCCTTGAGTGTTATCTCGACGATGCTGAGGACTTACAGTTTTGCCTAGAGCAATAGGTCTCCTTGATGTTTGAAGATCTATTACCACGTAACACAGGGTGGGTGAACATTGTAAAATCAGAGACCGATCCTCTGTCACAATATTTTCTGTTGGACATGATTAAGCAATCAGGGGTGAAGGGTAGTCACCAAAGTGACATTATGTGCATATATCTCACCCTCTCTGTAGAGCTGAGAACCATCCTGCTGAGAGAGCCTAACGTCACATGAGGCGTTAAAGGAAAGGAATGGATTTGTGTGATTGTCATGTGTCGTCTGTGGCATTGCGTAGATTGATGCAAGCATGTGTGTGTGTGTGTGTGTGTGTGGTGTGTGTGTGTGTGTGTGTGTGTGTGTGTGTGTGGTGTGTGTGTGTGTGTGTGTGTGTGTATGCGTGCATACGGTGTGTGTGTGTGTGTGTGTGTGTGTGTGTGTGTGTGTGTGTGTGTGTGTGTGTATGTGAGAGAGAGAGAGAGAGAGAGAGAGAGAGAGAGAGAGAGAGAGAGAGAGAGAGAGAGAGAGAACGGGAGACAGACAGACAGACAGTCAGTCAGGCAGACAGCTAGACAAACAAAGAAAAAGAGAGACAGCATGTCGTCAGCCTAAAGGGTTTCACAGTAATCAGATAAAGTGGCCCTCGTCTGATGAGAGAGCCAGACTACAACATCATTTCTGGACTGCGTCAAATTGCCCACAGCTCCCTGATCGATCGACCCCCCTCCCCCCCCCCCCCCCCCCCCCCCCCTCTCCTTCCCTCACCCACATACACACACCTTCCCCATCCCTCTCAACAGATTTGCCTCCCTCTCCAGCATCCGGTCTTGTTGTACCACGTGATGCATCCAGGGGAATTCTAGAGATGGACAAAAAGTGTTGGGGAGCCTGGAAAAAAAACGGCCTTGACACACCAGGTCAATCAGACTTAACGACGTTAGAGCTATTGACTGGAGAAATCAGGGGCCAAGCCTCATGGTGTTTTCCCCTGATTGCTTTGTCGTCTCTCAGGTTTTCAGTCTCTTCTTTGTCTGTCCGTCCGTCTGTCTGTCTGTTTGTCTGTTTGTCTGTCTGTCTGTCTGTCTGTCCATCTCTCTCTCTCTCTCTCCTCTCTCTCTCTCTCTCTCTCTCTCTCTCTCTCTCTCTCTCTCTCTCTCTCTCTCTCTCTTCCTCCATGCCTCTCTCTCCTCTCTCTGTCTCTCTCTCTCTCTCTCTCTCTCTCTCTCTCTCTCTCTCTCTCTCTCTCT
>CM031601.1:19440961-19443461 GCA_018398815.1 Conus ventricosus
CTCCTTTCTCCCTCCCTCCTCCATACCCACCACCCCTTCCAGTCCCTTCCCTATCAACCATCTTAGCTTGGTGCCTGGATCCTGGGAGAGAGTGGGGGAGGGGGGGGGGTAGTTTTTTTTTTAATGTTTGACATTTCTCCATAGTACTTTCACATCAGACGAAATCAGATCAGCCTTGGTGATAGCCAGAGAGAAGGCACACACACACACACACACACACACACACACACACACACACACCTTAGTGGCAAGTAGACTTCTTCTGGCTGAAAATCTGCATTTTCTCTTGGTATTTTGCCATCATAGGTATCCACACAAATAAACAGAGATAAGGATTATAGAAAGAATTAAAAAAAGAAATGAGAAAGAAAGAAAGAATGTTGCTGTCATGTTGAAAAAAAAAGTGCTGAGATCAGAATTGAATTAGACTGTTTCCTGCACAGGGAACAACTACACTCGGGAAGCTCTTTCCATCACACCGCTGACGACCCACATGTCAAAGATCCGGCAAAGGAACAACAGCACGTGCAAATAACCGGCGCGGGATCATCACCATTAGCGAGATGACTACTTCGCCTGAATCTAGTCTCAACATCCTTTCATCACCTCCATCACTATCCACACACACACACACACACACACACACACAATGTGTCTAATATCACGAACAGTGGATAGACGTTAAATGAAGCACACACACACACACACACACGCACACACTTTCCCGCAGTCTTGCAACCCCCCACCCCCCACCCCCCTCCTCTCCACCAACCAGTTGTCAGTGGTCACTAGAAGGAGACGCCACGCACACCACGTGCTGCAGGCCTCCCAGTTTACGTGCAAACCACTGGGGAAGGCAGCTGCTCGAATACTATCACAACGAAGGGAGACATCGGCACGTCTGATAATCACCATGGCCATATTGACCAGGGAAAGGGAGTGAATGCAGTACAAATATGTCAGGATTTGTCGACCTTTATTTTGGTTTCCCTGCCCGTAAACCATGTCTGAAGAAGTAGGGGCTGATTCAGTTTTGAATTTTCTGCAGCGATTTTTCTCTAGCTATCTTGCGGCCGATCATGATAGAAAAAGCATTAAAGTGTAGATGAGGAGATCTTGTGTAAGTTTTGTTGATATCTCTATTTGACTGAAGAGGTATATCAGATTAAACGTTAGTAATTGTTCTCCATTGACTGGAGTAAGCTTACTGTCATTTAATTTAAAATAGATGAGTGATTTCATTAAAATGAGTTCATGGCATCGGAGTGGCAGTGAAGCAATGACAGCCAAAGCTAACTTCCTCCCTGGTGTTCATATCTAATGTAATCTTGTGTAACAGTTGTGTGAAAATATACACACCCAAATAACCAGATGCACATAAATACGCAATGAGTGAGTAAGTAAATAGGTAAGTAAGGAAGGAAGGAAGATAGGAAGGAAGGAAGGATGGAAGGGTTCAAGGAAGTGAGTGGGTGAGTGAGTGAGTGGGTGAGTAAGTAAGTAAGTACGTAAGTAACTATCTAAGTCAGTAAGTATGTAAGTAATGACTGTTGTTGCAGCTGCCCTCCTATCAGTGGTAATTGAGCAGTAGCCGCAGTAGGAGAAGAAGCAAGAAGGAGAAGAAGCAGCTGTGTCGTCTGGTAAATTGAATGTCATATGCAAGTAAGTATCCACATTTGCACTGCGTGAGTGATTATGGTAATCACCCAGTATCAAGCAAACAAATGATGTTGCCAAGGTGACTCAATATCTCCTTACTTGTTTGCATTATACTTTGACAACTACGCATCCTGCATTAGCAACGTTGAAAATATCAAGTGTGTAAAGATATCTGGCATTGATTTTGCAATAAATGGCACTTTGGAGGAGAAAGAGAACTATGTTTTAAGAAAACAAAACCCTCTTGTTACAACAAGATTTCACTGAAATGTCAGTATCTAGTCATGGAACTAGCAGGCGGCATGAATGCCATACACATTTGCAAAGATTTGCAAAAGATCAAAATTCGATAGTTTGGTTTTCAACTACAATATCGCACTTACGAAAAACCAAATGCAGAACAGACATACGTAAACGAACACATGACCCTTTGGAGGAATGGTATTGATTGTTGTTGTCGTCGTTCTGTTGTCATTCGTTGTCTGTGGCAATGGTGGAGTGGTGTAAATGACTGTGCATGGGGTGGTGGGAGGGTGTGGAAAGGAAAGGGCGTAAGTATACATACTTTCTCATGTGCGTGTTCTTGCATGCATATGTATGCATGAGTATGTGTGTGTATGTGTGTTTGTGTGTGTGTGTGTGTGTGTGTGTGTGTGTGTGTGTGTGTGTGTGTGTGTGTGTGTGTGTGTCTATGTGTTTCTGTTCCTCTATTAGTTTCTTTTCTCTCTGTCGGTGTGTGTGTGTGTGTGTGTGTGTGTGTGTGTGTGTGTGTGTGTGTGTGTGTGTGTGTGTGTGTGTGTGTGAGAGAGAGAGAGAGAGAGAGAGAGAGAGAGAGAGAGAG
>CM031601.1:19458461-19468461 GCA_018398815.1 Conus ventricosus
CAGAGGGAAAAAAATGTGTGAAGCCTGGAAGAAACAGCTAGGACGCCCCAGGTCAAACAGTTAATGATGCTAGCGCTATTGACAGGAGAAATCAGTTGCCACACCGCATACTTTTTTGTCTGACTGTTTTGTGTCAGACTCGCCTCTCATGTGTTCTGCCTCTAAGCATAACTGTCTGGTTGTCTTCTTGCCTCTCTCCTCTCTCTTCTCTCTCTCTCTCTCTCTCTCTCTCTCTCTCTCCTCTCTCTCTCTCTCTCTTTGTCAGGGCCAGCAACTACTGAGATACAGCGATCTTGTGTTTTGCTTAATTAGTATCAGCACAGTCAGGTCTCCTCAATACAGAGCAAGCATCCCTGGGAAATGGCTTATTCCACGTTTTGTTAGAACTCCTGGCCTTCTACCTCCTGCAGTCATAATTGTCCTCAGCCAGGTCAGGCTGTTTGAACTTTCAAAGGGAGGGGGAAAGGATGGGATGGGAGGGTTGTCGTTCTCGCGACCATTGACTGCACTTCTTAGAACTGCCATGGCTCTCGATTCAGATCATCCGTGAAGATAAGAAAGTAGGGCACTGGCATTGGCCACACTCTCTGCTCCAGCTGAGAATTGATTGGGAATTGCCTTGGGCTGAACGTGAGCAGTGAACCTTGCGATAGCTGATGTCATTCAAACGTGCGGGATATTGTAAATTTATTGTGAGCCTTTCATCATAACTAACCAAATTGTAAAGAACATTCAGGAAAATGTTAGATTTATTGCATAGTACAGCCAGTCAACCTGCACGAAACTATTTGCACCTGGTTGTCAAATTACCACTCAAAAACTCAGAAAGAGAGAGAGAGAGAGAGAGAGAGAGAGAGAGAGAGAGAGAGAGTACAAAAAAGATTGATAGCCAGTTGGCAGGTACACACAGATAACATGGGAATAAAACGTTTTCACCATGCATAAACATATAGACAGACAGACAGACAGACACCAGTTGGCAGGTACACACAGATAACATGGGAATAAAACGTTTTCACCATGCATAAACATACAGACAGACAGACAGACACCATGCATAAACTGTTAAGTGCCGGTTATCAGCACAAAGACAGGGGGACACATAGCATGTTCATCACAAAACAGACCATCGATAAAGAGTTGACAGCTACACAGAGACGAATACAAGCTCAAAATGTGTTGTTCCCGTAAAGATCGTTGTTTGTTCACAATGTTCAGTATTAAAGGAATCTGGTTTTCCTTCCGATGTTTATTGCCTGTCCATTCAGTCTCCATCTTAAGTACCTTCTGCAGTTCCTCCTCTCCCAAACCATGTCTTTCCATGAGGACTTTCTCCACATTCTGAGGACTTGCAGCGCTGCTCAGAGCAACAGGACTCCTTGATGGTCCTGCTACCAGTCAAGCAACTCAAGGTGGGTGAACATCATAAAATCAGCGATCAATCCGCCATCACATCATCTACGTGAGTTGACTGAGCAATCCGAAAAGAAGGTAAATCACCAAAGGGACATGCTATGCATACACTGAAACCCCATCTGGAGTGCTGAGAATCAATCTGCCGACAGGACATAACCTCACATGACCCTTTAGAATAATGGAATGGATTTTTGTTGTTGTCATGCGTGTCTGTGGTGTTATGTAGATTGACACAAGTGTGTGTGTGTGTTGTGTGTGTGTGTGTGTGTGTGTGTGTGTGTGTGTTTTGTGTGTGTGTGTGCAAGAAGAGAGAGAGAGAGGAGAGAGGAGAGAGAGGAGAGAGAGGGGAAGAGAGCGAAATAGAATCAGACAGACAGACATACAGACAGACAGACAGACAGACACCTAAAAAAGAATGATAAAAAGGGACAGCATGTCGCAAACCTAGAGGGTTTCACAGTAATTAGATAAAGTGGCCCTCGTCTAATGAGAGAGCTAGACCCCAACACCATTTCCACACTGCGTCAAATTGCCTACACCTCCCTGACCGACTGACCTCCCCCCTCCCCCCCCCCCCCCCCCCCCCCCCCCCCCCCGACAGATTGTTCTTCCTTTCCTACATCCGGTCTTATGGTGCCACGTGTTCGCATCCAGGAGAACTCGAGAGATGGACCAAAAGTGTTGGGGAGCCTGGAAGAAACGGCCATGACACCCCAGGTCAATCAGACCTAACGACGTTAGAGCTATTGACTGGAGAAATCAGGGGCCAAGCCTCATGGTGTTTTCCCCCTGATTGCTTTGTGTCGAACTCCTCTCTCATGTTTTCAGCCTCGTTCTTTGTCTGTCTGTCTATCTGCCTTTCTGTCTGTGTCTGTGTCTGTGTTTCTCTGTCTCTGTCTGTCTGTCGGTCTGTCTGTCTGTCTGTCTGTCTGACTGTCTGTCTGTCTGTCTGTCTCTCTCTCTCAAATATTAGTGTGTCTGTCTCACTCTGTTTCCCCCCCCCCCCCTCTCTCTCTCTCTCTCCTCTTTTCTCTCTCTCTCTCTCTCTCTCTCTCTCCCTCTGTGTGTGTGTGTGTGTGTGTGTGTGTGTGTGTGTGTGTGTGTGTTGTGTGTGTGTGTGTGTCTGTCCGTCTGTCTGTCTGTCTGTCTGTCTGTCTGTCTGTCTGTCTCTCTCTCTCTCTCTCTCTCTCTCTCTCTCTCTCTCTCTCTCCTCTCTCTCTCTTTCTTCTTCTCTCTTTCTTCTTCTTCTTCTTCTTCTTCTTCTTCGTCTTCTTCTTCTCTCTCTCTCTCTCTCTCTCTCTCTCTCTCTCTCTCTCTCTCTCTCTCTCTCTCTCTCTCTCTCTTCTTCTTCTTCTTCTTCTTCTTTCTTTCTTTCTTCTTCTTCTTCTTCTTCTTCTTCTTCTCTGTACCTGAATTTGTAAAGAACTAAATTTCAGGTCAAACAGCACGTTAATGTGTTTTGTTTAATTAGCTCAGACACGGTCAGCTGGTCTCTTCAATACAAGAACAACTACCCTGGGAAATGACTTGTTCTGCTTCGCTGGCCGAACTCCTGGCGTTCCACCTCCAGCAGTTCATGGTCTCGCCAGTGTAAGGATGTTCGAAGCTTTGAGAGGATAATGCCCACAGGGTGAGTGGGAAGAAGGTGGGAGGGATGGAGAGTAGGACAGAGGGAAAGGAGGGCAAGGGCATCATCATGAGGATTCGCTACACTCCTTCATGGAATAGAACCACTCTAACTCCCTCTTGAGATCTTCCAGAAATAGGATGAAGCAGGGCACAGGCATTGGACCACTGCCTACTCCACCAGCTGATCATTGGCTGGGAACTCACAAGGGCAGAAGATGAGCAGTGAATGCAATGACAGCTGTTGGTTCTGATGTCATTAAAATGCATGGAACCTTTGTGGAAAGTTTGGAAACAATGCATTAGAGCCCATCCAAACGCTTGGTACGTCCATGAAAGTTCGGGAACAATCAGTTATCATAGCAATCAAACCACCCCAAACTTCACAACAGACTCACCAAAATTACAATGCGAAAAACAAGATTTTTATGAAGTGTAACAAGACAAGAAAAAAAATAAGGGGAGAGAAAAATAATGATTCAGATATTTATATAGTACATATTCAAGAAACCTGCTTTACAAGATCATCACAGCCATCCACTGGTTGAAAACCACATAATTATCTGTTTGCATACACGCAATATAAAACCGTCCTAGCTCTTCCATTACACACTTCATATGATCATGCGTGTCCAGTATCATTATTCAATACAGAAGAGAGGTATATTTAAACCTGTCCTAAAGTTAGTAAAAGAATATGATCGTCTGATAAGGAATAGGATTTGTCTTTTCACCATGGATATAGGTCTTAGAAACAAACAGACAAAGAAAGAAAGAGAGGAAGAAAGAAAGCAAGCAAGAAAGAAAGACCGACAGAAAGAAGGGAAGGAAGAACAAGAAAACAGAAAGAACAGAAAAAAAGAAAGAAAGCAAAGGAAGGAAACAAGGAAAGGAGGAAGAAAGAAAGAAAGGAAGAAAATCAACAAAATAAAGCAAAAACAATGGTTCATGTTCAATCTTTGTGAGCATTTGCTGACAGGAATATGGAAAAGAGTAGATTGAAGGTCACTGAAATGGTCTAAAAGGCAGAGAAACAGAGGACGACAGGTGAACACCAGAGGACGCGAGACACTGGCCTCTGAGAATGGACACACAATTAAGGACACGTGACGCTGCAGGGAAGTACAACACAGCGTGTGCAGGACACAGGAAAGTTGTCAAGACAGAACTTACAGTGAACTCACACATACGCCCCAGTGAGGTACATGCGATGGCGAATGGAAGAACGGACAAACAAACAGATAAAAAGACACACATACAGTTAACCACGTACACTTAGTTTGAAAACGAAGTGACTGAAGGCGGAAAACGAAGCCAAATTTAGGAAGAGAGGGTGATTCGTTCTTCATTTTCTCTATCCTAAATGCTCTTTGTGCCTGAAAAAGACCAGAGAGGTCAAAATGCATTGTGTTTTGTCCTGCTCTTTGTCTGTCTATGTCCTTGGCGGTAACAAACCACGTACACTTAATCTAATCAAAGAGAATCAGATTTGGCCCAGTTAGCGAAGCATGACAGAAAGTGTCCAGCTGGAAATTCGTGACGTGGCCCAACTCCAAAGTTTATAGCAGTTCGTCTGTAACCCCGCAGGCAGTCTTGCGGGCATAATTCGGTTATCTGAGCGACTGAACAGAGCTGGGCGAAAAGTGCTTGTGTTTGGTGGGGGTGTTTTAGGTTATTAGAGAAGGGGTGAGGGAGAGAAGGTTGGTGTGTGGAAAGTTGGGCAGAGGAGCATTAAGGAAAACATCACCCAACCTGTCAGGTTCACTTCAGGTTATTGGCAGAGATGGTGGTGAAATGACCGAACATGTTTAGGTTAAAGTGAGTAAGGGTGCTCGGTGCACTTTTAGTGAATCCGTCTATCTAACTGTCTGCCTGTCTGTCTATCTGTCTCTGTCTATCTCATTTCCTGTCATTCTACCGGCATATTCATTCCTATATGAATGTCCTTAAGTCCTTGACTCCTTGTTACACACGTGAACGCCCCTCTGTGTGTATATATCTGTGGCTCTGGCTCTGTGTGTCAGAGTGTGTGTGTGTGTGTGTTGTGTGTGTGTGTGTGTGTGTGTGTGTGTGTTGTGTGTGTGTGTGTGAGGGAGAGAGAAAAGAGAAAGAGACAGAGAGAGAGAAAAAAATCTGAACGTGTTTGTGTATGTATGTATGTGTGTGTGTGTGTGTGTGTGTGTGTGTGTGTGTGTGTTGTGTGTGTGTGTGTGTGTGTATGTGTGTGTGCGCGTGTGTGTGCGTGCACGCGTGCATGTTTGTGTGTGTGTGTGTGTGTGTGTGTGTTTGTTTGTGTGTGTGTGTGTGTGTGTGTGTGTGTGTGTGTGTGTGTGTGTGTGTGTGTGTGTGTGTGTGTAGTAGTAGTAGTAGTAGTACTTTCATTTTTACGTCTTTTCATAAAATTGTGTGATATTAGACGAGAGAGAGAGAGAGAGAGAGAGAGAGAGAGAGAGAGAGAGAGGAGAGAGAGAGAGAGAGAGAGAGAGAGAAAGGGTAGTTGTGTGTGATGCATTGGTGTGTGGAAGTGCACGCAAAACATGGAATATTTACTACTTATAACATTATAGCAAATATCTAACAGGACTACATATTAAACAAAAGGTAACTTTGAAAGCAAAATCAATATCAGAAAAAACATCAGTCACTGTCATGCCTAATAAACATGGTAAGTATGCCTTAAGAGTCACACAATCAAATAAAAACGTGGGCTCTCGACACGTTTGCCTTACACATATGCATTTTGTTCCTGCACTATATTTCGTTCTGAATGCGTCAAGTTTCAGTCTATAAAAAACTGAAACAAAGTTTCTGTACTGATACATATCACGAACCTGCAGGTGTTCAATGCCTTCAACCTGATCAAAGCTGAGAACATGGTTATTTCGAGCATTAACCCGCAAATAGGGGATGTTCTGGTTGTTTCTAAAAACGTCCCAAGCCACTTGTTTTAAAACTTGATGACACTACTTGTAAAGTCAAGGGGACAGAAAGTGACTGTGCACTCATTTCAGTTTTGGCTCCTTTTTTGGCAAATCTGTCAGCAAATTCATTGCCCCAAATTCCACAGTGGGAAGGGACCCAGAAAAAAGTTAATCGGTCCCTTTGCACATCAAAATATGAATTAAATAACATATTTCCTTTAAAACAAAGTTTTCAGAGTTAGAACTGAAAAACCTGATAGATTGTAGTACTGACATTAAGTCGACACATAACAATACTTGCAATATTGATTGCGGTAAATCAATTAAATATGTCAAAGCCATTAGTATAGCTATCATTTCGGCGACTAAGATAGATCGATTTTTTCCTATTGAATACGCTTTATCTACTTTAAGTGATAGAATAACAAAAGCGGATCCAGCGTTTTTGTTATTTGTCAATGATCCATCAGTATATACCTTAAGATGGTTAGGATACTTGCTTTGCATAAAGTGATAGAATAACAAAAGTGGATCCAGCGTTTTTGTTATTTGTCAATGATCCATCAGTATAACCTTAAGATGGTTAGGATACTTGCTTTGCTATGCATCTTTGCTGAATATGACAAGATATGCGGATGATCAGCTTTTTTAGCATCAGTGTGATTAAGGTCAAATTTTGCCCTGTTTCTTTCCCAGCTTGGGATTGGAATCAGTATGAGAAATCTTTGCCAAAGAGTCGGGGGTCAAATCAGTTTTCTGCAACAAATGGGCAGAGTACGAGCCAATAGTAGACAAGCAGGAAATGGTTTTTTCGCTCGTTTGGGGTAATCAGTAGATGGATTTAAAGAGATTTCTGTTTCATTTACACCTTTCAAAGCTGTACATTTCACAACATATTTTGCCAAAGTGAGTGTTCTGTATTCGTTTAAAGGCAAAACATCAATTTCCGAATATGTCCCTACTGTAGAAGCATGTACAGGGATTCCCAAGCATAATTTAAAAGCCTTGCTATCAACACTTTGCAGTTTTTGCAACAAATATTAAGGAGCACAAAAGAAAGCTTCTTGGGCATACAATAGCTTAGAACGAACGAGTGATATTGCCAGATGTTTCAATGTTTTTACATCCTGGCACCAGCTTGCTTGCTTAAGATTTTCAAAAAATTCAAACTATTCCTAGCCTGGTTTAAGAGATAATCATGTGAACTTTCCATGTCAATTTAGATGTGAAGTAAACTCCTAAGAATTTTACTGAGTGGACATACTGAAGTGTTATTCTATCAAGTGGACATACTGAAGTGTTATTCTATCAAGTCTAAAAGACGGCAGATCAACAGATCATCACCATTATTAAATAACACTATATACGTTTTTTTCATGGGAAAGTTTCAGTCCATTTTCAAACAAGTACTTACTAATATTATTTAGCTCTGCCTGATATATTTTTTTGTAATAGCTCATTGATCTTTTTGGCGTGTTTTTTCTTAGACTAGCATTTATCCACATACACAGATCATCTGCATACTGCACAACGGTAGCGGTTTTAGTTACGTGCTTTGGGAGATCATGTAACAAAAATTAATATTAAATACATTGGAGCAATTACGGAACCTTGGGGAATGCCCATTTCTAACGATTTAAAATTTGAATATGTGTTTTCTACCCTGACTTGCAAACTTCTTTCTGATAAAAATTCTCCAACGTAGTTGTAAAAATTACCAGATATGCCAATTTTTTCAGTTTATAAAGCAATCTAGCATGCCACACGCTATCAAAGGCTTTTTTAACATAAAAAAAATGTCGCCAGAGTACTCTTTCGCCTGGCAAATTGATGCTTAATTTGTGTTGTTAATTTTACAATGTGGTCAGTTGTTGAACTTCCTTTTCTGAAGCCTGCTTGATTAACAGGTATTATTTCATTTTCATCACAAAAATAGATAAGCCATTTAGTATAATTCTTTCCATAAGTTTTCCTACATGAGACGTCAGAGCTACAGGACGGTAACTGTGGACACTTGTGGGGACTTTCCTTGCTTTACAATGGGAATAACATACAGACTGTTTCCAAGTTGATGGCATAACACCATTATCCAAACCCGTTGGAATATTTTCAATAAAAAACAAAGATAATTATCTGTAAATGTTTTAGCATTTCATTCGAAACAGCGTCCAATCCAACTGACGATGATTTATTACCTATCAAGGAGATGGAGTCGTTTAACTCGCATTTAGTTATGGGGGCATTTATATAGTGGTCATTATTTGAAATTGGCTCTTCGTACATCTCTGTTTTTTCTTCCCTTTTCCTATAGTTGTATGCAATCTTGTGGAAGACTTTCCAGACGCATTGTCTTTGAAAACTGTTACGAATGCTTCTGCTTTTTCAGATGAGGTTGAGAATTTTTTATTATCCAAATTAACTGGATATCTGGGAGATTTATCCCTTTTTCATAGTTTGAAATTTTTGCCACACTTTTTGAAGGTCCTTATGATGAGAAACTTCTTTAGCACAAAACGCTGTCCAGTAAAGCCGCTTTGCTTTTTGCAATTGTTCGATTAGAGTGTGACTTAGCTTTTTTTCATTTCTAGGTGGTTTTCTTCACTTTATTTTTAATATATTCTTTGTATTTCAGTTTCTTTAAGGCTACAGCTTCTTCGCAATCCTTAGTCCACCAACAATTGCCGTATGAAGTGTTTTTGGAGAAGTATTAGTACGACATTTTGGTATTGAATCATCAGCGGCCAAGAGAATCATTTTGTTGAATTTTGAATACATATCATTTACATTTTCTTCATCTTCACAAAAAGTCTCTATGTGTCCAATAGGAAAGAAAAGCCTTGAACTTATCCCAGTTGGCAAACTTATAATTGTACTTAGGTATTTTGTCTTCAGGCAAATTTTTTATGTCGTATGTTTTATTAATTGTCATCATGATGGGCAGATGATCACTTCCAAGAGTGTCATCAAAAGTTTGCCATAAGCAATCAAAAGCTAATTGGGGGAATTCATTGTCAGATCTATTGCGCTTGATCTATGAGTGGGAATGTCAGGAATCCTAGTTATACTCCCATCATTAAGCAAATACAATGAAGAATCCACCACGTTTTCAAGAAAACGACTGCTTGTTATGGATGAACAACCTTTGTCCCAAAATGGAGCGTGAGCATTAAAATCTCCGGCAATCAACCATCTTTCCTTAGAGCTGTCTATTGTATGAAACCATTCAGTATTTTTCTCGTCTGGACCTTTAGGCAGATATACAGACACAATGTTGAGAACAATGTTGTTATTGACTTTTACTGTGGCCGCGCACGAATGTAAGTTTGCAAGATCAGACGGTGCAGGTGATGGTCGTATTAAGTATTCAGTGCCTTCTCTGATACATATAGCGTGCTGACTTTTTCCTTTGTGTCAAAAACTCGATTGTGCACTGGGGGATAATAAAAATGTGGTAATTTTGGTAATTTTAGATTTGCACACATTTAGTGATTGCAAAATAAATATTTTGTAGCAGTTATTTACCAGATGCTGACGTAAAAATGCTTCGTTCGTGAACACAGATCTGGCATTCCATTGCAAAATCTTAAAATGAGTTGTCAGGCATGTCACTGATAAACTAGCAACAGAATAGCAGGGAGGGGGTGCAAATAAAACAAATAAGTAAACAAATAAGCAGAGAGGAGAGAGAGAGAGAGAGAGAGAGAGAGAGAGAAGAGAGAGAGAGTCTTCTAATTTTCTAGATAACGTTGATAACTTCCTTCCGCTGAGTATAAACCTGTCAGACTGGGTGATTTCTGTGCTGAAATTAAAACAAATCTACTTCCATGAAACTAACAAATGTTCTGAGAAGGTAATATAAATCTAGTACCAGTCACTCAAAACGTCATAGTAGTTCCACCAAGCACGCCTCTCCAGTGGAAACGGCAGTCATGACGCATGGGATGAGATGGAAAACCCTGGGTGAATGTGGCATGGTGCGTCTCGTGGTCTTCCTTGGTGTCGTCCAGAACAGCTGCCGGACGTGTCTCCCCATGTTG
>CM031601.1:19473461-19485961 GCA_018398815.1 Conus ventricosus
GCATGGGCAGTTGGATCACGCCATGCCAGACTTTGGCGACACAGCCACCCCGTTGGCAATAACCTACATTGCAGCTCCATCAACAGACTGTTGAAGAATACATTAATCCCTGCAGACTATGTGTTTAAGAAGAAGGCAGTTCCTTTGTAAGGATAATCCTTTGAGGTTAATTTGTTGTAGAGAAATGGACATTTCATGACTCCTTTGCGTTGACCGGGTGATTCCTGAGGATTTTCTGATCTCTATTCGGTCTCCAGAGCACTAGCAGGCGAGCATGATCCTCTTGGGTCATTCCTATACTAATGAGGAGAAGCCGCTCTGTGCTGGTGTCGGCCTCTGTGAGAGAGAACAGTTAGATTCGATGGCTCTGTCAGTACGACTGGAATTATTGTTACCAGCACACAGCTGAACGAACAGTGTTGTGAAGCAATCGACTGACAAGATAGAACGGGTATAGACCTACAGGGTTCGTATGTGTGTGTGTGTGTGTGTGTGTGTGTGTGTGTGTGTGTGTGTGTGTGTGTGTGTGTGTGTGTGTGCGTGTGTGTTTGAGAGAGAGAGAGAGAGAGAGAGGAGAGAGAGAGAGAGAGAGAGAGAGAGAGAGAAAGTGGGAGAGAGACAGACAGACAGAGAGACAGATATAGAGAGACAATTACACAGACAGACTGTCAGACAGACAGAAATTCAGACAACAGACAGACAGACAGATACACAGACAGACAGACGGACAGAGAGAGACGGGGGAAGGGGAGAGGGGAGGGAGGGAGGGCAGTTTGAAACTTAGAGAGAAAAGAACAGCGAAATGCGCGCAGGTTCAAAAACTCCCAAAGAAACGGAGGAACATGTCTTCTTCAAAATTCCTTTAGTAAGAGAACAGGAAAGAAAATAAAATTCCTAAGCAGCTCTCTACACATTCTTTGTATAATCCCACTATGAATGACTTATCCGTGTGAGTGTGTGTGTGTGTGTGTGTGTGTGTGTGTGTGTGTGTGTGTGTGTGTGTGTGTGTGTGCGTGTGTGTGCGTGTGTGCGTGCGCGCGCACACACACACGAATGTAGGTGTGCGTGCAAGCATACGTGCATATGTGCGTACCTGCGTGCTACGTGCAGTGCGCGTGCGCGCGTGTGCGTGTGTGTGTGCATATGTGCGTGTTTGATGATGATGAAAAAACAACAACAAACAAATCGAGAGAGACGCAGCAAAGATCTATCTTTCATAGAGACTGCCAGCTGATGTTGGTCAGGCCAACGGTTCAACATTATCAACGCTTCGGGTGAAACAGGATTTAATTCGACGGTGTGGCCTTTGTTTACACTCTGCCCTACCTCATGGTGCATTCAGCTTCCTGGAAAGGTCGCAGAAGACTGGACAACCAGACAAACATTTGAAGGCAAGTACAATTACTAGATCTAGTTGCAAAGCGAGACGACTGCAGGCGGAAATCTAAACAAATCTTAACAAATGTTAGCAAACCGAAAAAAAAAAAAAAAGCAAAAGTGGACAAACGATTCACAAGACAAAACACGACGCGTTTCGACCTCGTAGGTCTTCTTCAGGCAAGATACTAAACAATTAGGACAATGAAAATGAACAAGCAATCACTTATCTTCTATCACTTCAGGGCAAGATAGGCGTTGAATGAAAACGAGCCAATTACGTTCGAATCCAACAGCCTCCCAGTCTTCAGTCTGTAATACTAACCACGGAGTCACAATGGCTTATAAATGTTTTTATATCCTAGGAACTCTTGACTTTGGGGTTAGATAATGTTTGATGTGAAAGGGAACAGTTGATCTGTATTTACAATAGTGTAATGTTACACATCATCAAACAGAAAGCAAAACCCAGCGACATGACAAAAAGAAAAAAAAATCAAACTCACCCATCAAAAAACAGGCATTAACAAATAAACAAGTATGTTTTAAAATTGGATATGACCTGTGGAGTTGATCAAATGTCCATTATTCACTTACTGCATTAGATTAGGGAATCAATATCACCCCCATTTGGCTCCACCGAAGCGTGGTAGCCCCAAGCTTCTCTTTCATAATCCCTTGAAATGATTGGTTGGGTAATGTTGTGAATCGTTTTTCTGATTGGTCCAAATAGCCAGCAACCATTTTCGTCTCCACCACTGAAGTTTTGAAGAAGCACAAATGTGTGAGGGGGGGGGGGGGGGGGGGCAATCAGAGAGTGAATGGATTGGCAAGAAAAGCGAGAAATGGGATGGGAACAGGGCGAAGAGAGGCAGGGAAGGCAGGGCGAGATATGTGTGACGCAACGGTCTCTTATTAGGAGTTCTACAAGGTCTTGTCTCCCTCCCTCCCTACTCTCCTGCCCCTCCACCCCTCTCTCTCTCTCTCTCTCTCTCTCTCCTCTGAGTACTTTTTGTCCTGTTTAAATCAAGCGTTTGTGGAATTGGTCATCAGCAGAAAAAAGTCTTCAGCAAATGTGATACACAAAATCACTCAACTGTGTAACATTCATGTGAATTCTTGGGTGCGCGCGTATGAGCACGCATTGTGTAAGGTGGATGGCCGTGGAGGTGAGGGATGGCTGGCAGAGCAGTAATATTGGGGTGGGGGTGGGAGTGAGCAAGTGTTTGACACCAGGTAAAGGAGAAGTATCACAATCACCGACCAGCCACCTGAACAGTTTACGAATCAAATAAGCTAGCTGCTACCGCACATGTTTCAGGAAGCCAGCCTATGGTTTTGATGCATATGTGCGTGTTTATGCAGGGTAGGAAGGGGGTGAGCAGTAGTCTGTATCACAGTGAGGGGTGCGAAGCGGGTTTAGAGCTCATGTTTGTTTTGGAGGGGGGGGGGGGGGGGGGGCACGAGGGCGCCACGAATTGAGAGAGAGAGAGAGAGAGAGAGAGAGCACTGTCGGTCATTGGGGATTGTAAACCATAGTCTGCCTGGGTAATCCTTTTAAGCTTTTTCTCCTTATTTCTAGACATTTCATTCTTTTCATTTTCTTTCTCCTTCACATTGTTTGTATTTTCTTTCTGGCTTGCTTTCTTTCTGTTACTCCTCCATCTCGTCTTTGGTTTCCAAATTAATTTTTTTTGCTCGTATCCGTTTTCATATATTTTGTTTCGTGTGTGTAAAAACTAGTCAGAAACACGACTCTCCTTTGATGTTTCCAATTTGTTCTCCTGTACTCTCTTCATTTATACTTTCGAGATTTTTAAGTAGATTTCTCCTTTCCTTGCTATTGTATGTTTCTTTCTTCCTGTTATTTCCGTTCTTTCTTTATTCCTTCTTTCTTCATTTCTTTCTTTCTTTCTTTCCTTCCCTCTTTTATTCACTTACGTTTCCAGTTCTGTCTCTCCTGCTTTATGCAGTTTTTATTCGCTTAGTATATTACGACAGATAACATGAAATCTCCCTTGATATTTAAGGAGAGAGAGTGTGAGTGGGGCCGGGGGGGGGGGGGGGGGGGGGGGGGGCGATGTTTTTGCTGCTGCTGCTGCTGCTTTTTTGTTTTCGTTTTTGTTCGTTGTTTTTTGTCAAGAAACGCAAACTTTTTGGTGTGAGTTTCTATGTTTAGCCTTTCATACTGGAACATCGTTAGATATTTGCAGTCAACTTCACGACGCTCAACTGACTGCTGACCATTTTCTTTCTTATGCCCTGGAAGCGATTTGTCGCTTTCCTTCTAGTCACTAATACTTTGTAAACTCTCCAAAAGCTGGTTGTGTTACCCCTGTCCTCCCATGACATTTTACCCAGAGGCAGACTCAGACGTAGTGAATAAGATGGCATTCTTCAGACCTGGTATAATTTATATCCATCTGATCGTGTACTCGTTGGCTTGCTGTTTACATGTACGGAAGCTCAAGCAGCTGGTAGATTTTCAGTGATGCACATTTGCCAACACGCCATCCCAACTCTCAAGGTCGCGCCTAGCTCAAGCGCTAAGTTTGCTGAGCATCAAGGATTTCAATTTCTCTGAACATTAGGGGCTTGTGTTGTGCATACGTTAGCTTCACAAGGGAGTCGATGTTCTTATATACCGCCTCTTTATCATCATCAATGCTGATGAGAGAGGATATTGGTACCTCTGATGGTGACATGGCGATCGGGGCGAGCACAGAGGATATTGGTACCTCTGATGGTGACATGGCGATCGGGGCAAGGGCAAACAGACCTTTATTAATTAAACACTCAAAGATTATCAGTCGACGGTCAGGAAGGCAGCTTTGCTCTCAAACACCGCTAACGAACAAAGATAAGGTCATAAGACAACAACATGTACAAATAACCGGTACTGTTTCATCGCCATTAGAAAATTGACCGCTTTGCCGGAATCAGACCTTCACTACCCCACCTCCACCAATATCACCATTACCTCTTACCCATTCACACACCACACACCACACACACACACCACACACACCTTCCTGCCGTTTCTATTCCTCTAACAACACAATATGTCAATGGTTATTCGAAGGAAGCGTCACGCATCGCACGTGCTGCACGTCTTATGGGCCGCACGCTTAAACCAAAAAAGGGACTTTTTTGTGTTTTTTAAATTGCAACCCCAAACGCGCCCGATTTTAACCCCCGCCGAAACGAAGCCAAAATCCCTTTTTAGAGGGTTTTTCCGCCCCTTTAGTGGGACCCAGGGGGTATTATGTCACCGACCAAAAAATCAGTCGGAAAAAAGAAGTGGGCGATTAAAATTTTCCTTGCCCCTTGGGGACAGTTTGAAACTCAACCTTATAAAACCCCCTAAAAGGGGCGGGGGATAATAAAGGTTTTTGGGTATTTCATAGGGGTGAATTTCGTTCCGGGGGGAAACCCAATAAAACTTTTTTGAAATCATATTTTCCCCCCCCCCCCCCCCCCCCCCCCCCTTCTTTGCCCGGGAATCAGGTAACTCGCAGAAAAATTTTTAAGGGTTTAAGTTTGATTGGATTCCACAGGGAGAGGCTGGTGAAAGAATAAAAAGAAGTGAAGGTTTTTGTCCCTCCTTTAAATTTTCCCTTCAGGGAAACCCCCTTTACCACCATTTATGCCAACTCGATTTAAACCCGGAAAAACATAAATTAAAACCCATTTTGATTGTTTTTGGGGAAAAGGAAACGGCTGGGCAGCGGCAGCCCCCAAAAAGCTTTTTTTTTAGCGGCGTAGTAGCGGAAGGGTAGCACTGCCGCATTAGAAAGACACAAATAGCAACTGTTTTTTTTTCCCAATGTTTTTACAGTGGGGCAGCAGCTGTAGCAACGGGGGAAAAACGGAGGGGGTTCTACGAGGGTACATCTCGAAAAAGATCCCCGTCTCGGTAGACCCCCATCTCGGTGGGATCCCGTTCGTAAAACCCCCACTACATGTGGACAATTTTTTCCTTTTCTGGGTAGATCCCCGCCCTGGGAAAAAAAAAGTTTTCCCCATTCGGTAGTTTCCCCGTCTTGATAACCCCCCATTTCGGGGGGAGGGGTTTTTGCGTACGAAACCCCACAATTTTGGGCCCTTTTACCAGTTATTACCCCACACCAATAGTTTACGTGTCGTAAACCATACAAAACCCCCTTTAAAAGGATCGTGTCTATATCACTAAAAATTGGGACCATGTATCAAAAAAAAATTCATTTTTCCCCCGTTCCCCCTAGAACAAACGGGGTCTATTATCGCAAGGGGTCCTTTTTGCTCTACAGCAAAAAAAAAAGAAAAATAGTGAAAAGGGCCCCGTTTTTTGGGGGGATGGTTTTGCGCAATCAACTGGATAATGTCAGTGGGCCCCCATTAGGGGGGGGGCGCCAAATTTTTCCCCCAGGTCTAGGGCCCCCCCAGGTTAGGTTCCCCACCTAAAAAAGGGGCCCGTAGTCCCTCGGCCCTTTAACGTGACCCGTGCCGGCTTTCCCTTTCGTTCATTTGGTGACCCCCCTTTCCCCCTTGTAAACCTTTCGTGCCGAAACGGGTCCCCCGTCCATACGTGGGCCCGTGCCCCGTACATGAAAAGCGTGCCGTACTTTATCTTGCAACCTACGTGCCCGGTTTTTTCATACTTGTTACAGAATCTAAGTTGAACCCCTGACTAATATTTGCAATGTTCATATTTTATGGGTTTAAACCCCAAAATAAGAAACGGAATACATTTAAATTTTTACAAAAAATGAAATTTATCCTTTTTTTGCTTTGCTTTGTTTTTCTCTGAATTTTTTGACGGAAATCTTTTTTTCTCATTTAAAATTTTTTTGTTTATTTTTCGGTTTTTTTAGTTTAAAGTGTTTTGTACCAAAAGCGGGGTTTTTCCCAAAACTATACGGGGTTTGGGGACCCTTTCTTTTAAAATTTGAGGGCCCTGAAATATTGGGGTGGCTTAGTGCGCCCAAAAAATTAAATTTTTTTTAAATTTATTTTTTTCCTAGTTTTCCTCCCTCTTCCGGGATTATGGCCAAGAGCCCTGGCCTATGGCCCCAAAATACAATAAAACATTTCAGAGTTCCGGGTTTGTTTTAAATTTTCGGGTAATTGAAAATTTTCCAAAAAAACAGAAATCGAGAAGAGAGAGAGAGGGGAGAGAGAGGGGGAGAGAGAGAGAAGAGAGAGAGAGGGGGAAAGGGGAAGGAAAGGGGGGGAGAGAGAGAGGGGGAGAGAGATTAGGGGAGAGAAGAGGGGAGAGAAACAAAGAGACAGAGAAGAGACAGCAAGAGGGTAATTAGAAGGGGAAAAAAGACAGAAAAACAGATAATTTTGAGAGAGAAAAGAGAGGAGATGCGGAGCAGAGAGATGCTGAGCAGAGAGGGAGGATTCAGAAGATAGGGAAAGGGGATAATTTTAAGAACTCTCCTCTTCTCTCTCTCTCTCCTCTCCTCCCTCTCTTTCTCTCCCCCTCTCTCTCTCTCTCTCTCTCTCTTTTCCTCTCTCTCTTCTTCTCAACAAGGTGGGCCCGAAGCCGTTGTGCACAAAAAAAGTATCGGTATTTTAATTTTATGAGGGGTTTAAAAGGCCCCCATTTTGGTTTAATTCCCAAAAATCGCCCCCCCGCCCCCCGTGCAGCCGTTTTTAAAAATTTTTATCATGTAGAGTTTTTTTCCACGTATGCTAAGAAAAAAAAATAGAAAACAAAAAAACCCCGAAAGTATTAGAGCAAATGCCACTTTGTGCTAAAGGCAGAGCCAATGGGACGCAAATCAAACCTTCGAGCTTCTTTCTTTTTTTTCCATCGAAGAGCTAATCCCCCCAAAAAATTTCCCTTAGTGACAGAGGGCACGTTTTTTGCTACTTTTCGTTTCTTCTCCCTTTAAAGCCGAAAAAGGTAGAGGTTTGAAATTAAAAAGTAGTGCTATTGCTACATGACTAAACGAAGACTCTCTCATTTCCCCTGTCTCTGGTTTTCTGTCTCTGTTCTGTTTTTCGCTCTCTCTCCCCCTCTCTCTCCCCCTCCTCTCTCTCTCTCTCTTTTTCCCTCTCTCCTCATTAGTTAAATTTTTCATGGGATATTCTTGAAAAATTTTTTAGGAGCAAAAAAAGCAAAACAAAAACAAGGGAAACAAAGAAAACCCAAAAAAAAAAAAAAACAAAAAGAAACCAGGCCCTTTTTTTTAAATTTTTGACCCCCGTAAAACTTTAAATTTGGAAAAGGTGAGAGAGAGAGAGAGAGGGGGAAAAAAGGGGGAGAGGGGAGAGAGAAAGAGAGAGAAGAGACAAGAGAGAAAAGAGAGAGAGGGAGAGAGAGAGGAGAGAGGAGAGAAGGAGGAGAGAGAGAGGGAGAGAGAGAGAGATATGAAGCGGGGAAATGCAAAAAATTTCCCCTTTCCCCTCCCGAAAATCCCATTTTTTTTTGAATGAAAAATTTTTTCAAACTTCAAAATTGGTTTTATCAATTTTGGGCCCCATAATCCCAAAAACCAAAGTGCCCAAAAAAACCCTCTGATAATCGATTATCGAACACCCTTTTTTTTTTTACAAACCCCAAAAATTTATTTTGGTAAATAATTTTTTCACTTTAAAAAAAGATTTTTTTGGCCCCCGTTATTGGGTTATCGGGGGCCGGGGTTTTTAATTTTTCCGGGGTTTAAATTTTCAAATGGTTATTGATTATCTGTTTTATTTGGTTTTGTAATTTTTCCATAACATCGATTTTCGTACCTTTAAAACGGGTTTTTTGTAAATGCCCCACCCCTTTTCCCTTTTGGCCGAAAACCCAAATTTTTATAGTATGGGAAAAACAATTTTTTAAGCAAATTGCTGGGCCCAAAAGGCCCCAAAAATCAAAAAACCATTTCAAAAAACGTCTGATAATCGTTTTGCGGGGGCCGGGTTTTTGATTTTTTTTACCCCAGCATTGTTTTGGTAAATAATTTTTCAGGTAATTTGATTTTTGGGCCCCTTATTTATTGTTGGGGGTTGGGAATTGATTCCCGGCGTTTTAAATTTTCACCCGGTTATTGATTATTGGACCTATTTTAAAAAATTTGCACAGAAAAAAGATTTTCCCCTATATGAAAATTGAATTTTTGGCCGGAAAAAGAATTCCGTGAATTTTTACCCCCACAACACAAAAAACCCCAAAACACACCACACACACACACACACCCCACACACCACAAAACACACACACACCCCAGGAGAGAGAGAAAAGGGGAGAGATGAGGGGAGAGAGAGAGGAGAGGGGGTTTTAATAGGAACTGTCATGCCTTTTAAAAAAATCCCAAATTTGCAAAAAAAAAAAAAAGAGGGGAAAAGAGGGGAGAGAGAGGAAAAAGAGAGGGAGTTTTTTATATAGTAAATGTCAGTTTTTTTGGTGCTGTCGCAGCAGGTTATACAATGGGGGTGGAAAGAGTAGAATGGGCCCCCAAAAAAAGGGATCTGCATGCCCCCAAAAACCCCTACCAACAAAAGAAAAAAAATTAAAAGGAGAAAAGAGAGAGAAAAGAGGAAGGAAGGGGAGAGAAGAGAGAGAGGGGATGAACTAATATTTTTAAAAAGTATTACTTTTCTATATGGGGTAGGGAAGGAAAAGAAGAAGAGAGAGAGAGGGGGGAGAAAGGATTAGAGAGAGATAGAGAGAGAGAAAAGAGAGAGAGAAAAGGACATTGACCCAAAATTTCGGGACCTGCGCCGCGCGCGCACACACCCACACCCACGCCACGGCGCACGCACGCACCCGCACACACACACACCACACACAACCCCCACCACACAACCCCCCACACACCCCGGGCATTCCCTTTTGTAAATTATTCCCTTTTTTTTTTTTTTTTTTAAAAAGTAGTGAAAATGAGGACATAGAGATAGCGAAAAAAACGGTGTCTGGAAAAACGTAGTGGTAATCATTTAAAAAGTTGTAAGGTACAATTTTGAAAAGGGGAAAACGTTTGCAATTTAAAAATTTTGTGATATCGGGGATTTGTCCCCTTTGGGTACTTGATTAGTGGTTTTTCCTAGGCTTTAGCCCCTTTTGATAAATTTACACTAGTGATTACGGGATGTCCCCCCTTGGGCGAAATTTTTTTTTTCCCTATCGATAATCCCCGTCTCGGTAGATCCCCATCTCGATAGATCCCCGTCTCGATAGATCCCCGTCTCGGTAGATCCAAAAACAGTAACGGGGATCCATCGAGATGGGATATATCGAGACGGGGATCTATCAAGACGGGGATCCATCGAGACGGGATCTATCGAGATGGGGATCCATCGGGACGGGGATCTATCGAGACGGGATCTATCGAGACGGGGATCTATCGAGTGCCCCCCCCAAAAAGCAAACGCCTTTTCCATAACCATCACTGTTCTACAGATTGATGTAAACCAGAGTTTTCATGTCTTTTATGTGGAGGACAGTAAATGTATTGTGAAGTCGAGATTCAAATTTGCACTGATGGAGTAAATACACATCTCAAAACGCTGGTCAAGTTCGATTTAAAAGAAAAAAAATCATCAACCACTAGTTTTACATTGGAATAGTTTGCCTCCCCTATTCAGTGTGTGTGTGTGTGTGTGTGTGTGTGTGAATAGACAGCAGCATGCGATCTTTAATTACGCATGCCAGTGTTTCATGAACTCACTGTACGATTTAGATTCTACGACGGATTTTTCCCTCACCCTTTCCGTCACTTTAGAAACAGAGGGTGTCGTCGATATCACTTCCACAGTTCCATCATTTTGACTTGCTCTTTTCTGTGCCCTTTGATCCTTCCAAATCCTCTGAGGTGTCTGACTTCTTTATACAGTGGAGGTCTCTCTTTGGGGGTGGGGGTGGGTGGGTGGGGGGGGGGGGGCTACCGGAAAACCTGAAGAAAGTCTGGCACATGTCTTGCTAAGAGACAAAATCAATGGATTCATTAGAAGCCCGTCACCAACATGTGACTCATGGGTCTGAGTGTGTGAGTGTGTGTGTGTGTGTTGTGTGTGTGTGTGTGTGTGTGTGTGTGTGTGTGTGTGTGTGCTCACGCGCGCGCGCGGTGCATGTGTGCGTACGTACGCATAAGTGTGCTCATGTGCTCATGTGTGTTTGAGTGCGTGTGTGTGTGTGTGTGTGTGTGTGTGTGTGTGTGTTGTGTGTGTGTGTGTGTGTTGTGTGTGTGTGTGTGAGAGAGAGAGAGAGAGAGAGAGAGAGAGAGAGAGAGCAGAAATACCATATGTCCTTTATATTTCCAATACTTGAGATTGAATGTCTTAAATGTATGTTACCTACCACCGTGTGCGGCCTGATGTGGTATCAGACTCTTGTTCTCGGTCTTGGGTATGTGGTCTTGTGTAGGCGTGTTTAAGAGTCTGTGTGTCCATTTGTGTGTGGTATTGTCAACATTTGTATATTTGGTTATGTCTGTACAATTTGGTATTTACGGCCATTTCATTTTCAAAACCTGTTTTTGATGTTAATTGCATTTGTTTACTAGTTTGTTTTCATTTACCTCTTTTCCCATTTCAGATTGATTACCAACTTTGGAAATGCCATCCTACCTGGATATGTACATCCATGTACTGCTCTCATAGATGCAGGAGAAATTGATTCTCGCACGCGTATCTGAAAGCATTCTTGTGCATAAACATAAACAAATGAAAAGACAGTCATGCACAAAAACACACACACACACACACACACACACAAAACACACACACACACACACACACACACACACACACACGCACACACGCACGCACGCACGCACGCACGCACGCGCGCGCGCGCGCACTTGAGCAAGCACATATGCTGTAATGTCCTCAAACGTGCTTGCACAAATCTTTTCTTGCACGCATATCGTAAACGTGCATAGGCACAAACATAACGATATGAATGCACAGTCATTCACACACACAAACACACACACACACACACACACACACACACACACACACACACACACACACACACACACACACACACACAGGTACACACGCACGCACGCACGCGCACACGCACGCACGCACACGCACACACACACACACACACACACACACACACACACACACGTACACACACACACACCCCAAATCCCTTACATTTGAAAACAAAAAGGGGGGGGGGGGTCATTATTAACGTGTTGGTTTGGGCAACGTGTGGCTGTTCACAGCACAGAATGCGCAGTAATTGCAAACGACAGGAAGAGAAAGGGCAGCTCACACACCACTGACTTTATGACAGCCAGCTTGTCCGTCAGCCGGCCAGCATCTCCTGATCTTTAAGCTCCCCCCGCGCTGACAGCTTCACTCCTGACAGAGCTAGTGAACCAGTGAGTTGCTGCCAAAGACAGTGGTGCTTCCCGCTGATCCACCACCCCACCCCCCCCCACCCCCCCTGCCCACACCTCCACCCCAACCCCGGACACAATCTGCACGTGTGTGTGATAATCTGGTGGATCTGATACCATTTTCCGAGATAGACACAGTCCCGGGTTTGAGGTTAGTGTCAAGCATGATTCGTCGATTCCCCCCCCCCCCCCCCCCCCCCCCCCCCCCCCCGCCTTGCCATGTCCATTGTTTTCGTTATTGTTTTCTTTACTTGCTTAATCCCGGTTTGAGGTTAGCGTCAAGCATTGTTCAAGACACCCCCAAGTGAGTTGCACCTGTCTACATTACAGATGCGGTATATTTGAATACATTGAAGAGCAGTCCTTGGAGCAGGATGTGTGCAAAGACCTCGGTTCTCTTCAGATTTTTTTTTGCTCATGATCTAGAAAGTTAACTCCATCATCTAAACTGTCATGAGTGTTATTAGTAGTCATGTTATTATTGTTCATTGAGAAAAAAAATACATCACTATTCTCAATATCGTTGTTCTCATAATCCCTTTGAGTAGTAGCAGTGCAGTAGTTGTAGTAGGTAAAAGAAGAAGATGAAGACGGCAGCCCACTGCTAACTTGCCCCCCCACCCCACCCCACCCTCCCACCCCCACCCCCACCTTTCGGTCAATATATCTCTGGTTATCCATGTTTTCTTTTCAAATTAAGAAAAGTGTGACGTGTGATGTTGTTGTCATCGCTCTGTGTGTGTGTGTGTGTGTGTGTGTGTGTGTGTCTGTGTGTATGTGTGTGTGTGTGTG
>CM031601.1:19490961-19503461 GCA_018398815.1 Conus ventricosus
ATAAAAAAGTCGATTATTGAAATGACGGTAGGAGGAGGTCGAGAGGATGAGAAGAGACTACGAAGTGGTTTTTTTTTTTTTCGTCCGTAGTATACTGACTACAGCTGCCCTCGGCGTGGACTGAGCTTCACATTCAACTGGTCTTGTCGACTGAGTAGGTCGCTCAGGCTAAATTTTAAAGGTAAACACTAAATGCAATGAACCGACAAACTGAGAAAAGTGATACTGCACTCTGAGTGCACTATTATGACTATACTTGGAAAGCGATGGACGTTATATCAGGTGACGTTATAATAATAATATAAGCCAAATAGACAGTAATTATAAGGACCCATGAAGTTCTCGTCATTTTCATTTCTTCGGACATAAACATCCTCCGAAGACGGAGTACGGCTGCCTACGAGGCGGGATAATCAAAAATGGTCGTGCACACAATCTTTCCACTGTGGATGACAGTCACCTTTCTCTGTACCAAGTGACCCTGTGAGTGTTTAGCGCAGGTATGCACAACAACAGTAACTGAATAAACGTGTCTCTTCTGCTTTTTTCTGCCCAAAAAAGAAACGACAGCTGATACAAGTAATCGCATTTCATCATCACATGATATCTTAGTGGAATTGCAAACGACAGCCAAGTGTGCACATGAGGCTTAACGTCGGACACCCTAATTAAAGAGATTGCCGACGGCGACAGAGTCTAACACACCATTCAGAAATACAGGCAGTCTGTTTGAGAAATAGATTTCACAATATATACGATAGCCGTGTGTGTGTGTGTGTGTGTGTGTCCATAACGCCAGTAACGTCGGACACTCTAATTGTCGGTGGGACCAGACAGAGCCTGACACACCATTAAAAATACAAGCAATCTGTCTCAGAATCAGCACTCACAATACTGTACATTGACGCGACTGCCGAATTTCGAGGAAAATTTTGTATATGAAATTTTGTATTCATGGTCTAGCTTTTAGAAACATGCGAAGAAGGGAATATCTCAGAATTCTGTATACGAGGAAGTGAATCAAAGATTATTGTAATAAGTTAGTTTAAAACTTACAACAATATGTTGTGATTTTTAAACAACAGTAATGTTGTACTTTTCATTTCTGACACAGTTTTATAAAATAAAATATAAAGTCAGTACTTTAGAAAGGGACATAACTCTTGGACTTCGGTTATAACGTCACCCGCGCGTAAAAGTGACGTTATAACCGATAACCGGATATAGCGTCACCGGATATAACGTCGCTCAAAAACATTCCCCTAGGGGTGACGTAATATCCGGAGTCGACTGTATATATATATATATATATATATATATATATATATATATATATATATATGTATATATATATATATATATATATATATATATATATATATATATATATATATCTTTTACACACACACGCACGCACGCACGCACACACATCCTCTTATCCATACTTTCTGCTATTCTTTCTCAGGCGACTGTCTCTCCTCCCCCTCCCCTCCCCACCCTTCACCTCCTTCCCTCCTCCACTCTAACCCTCCATCTGATCCTTCGTGGTCATCCATCTTTTGATGACCCTGAGGAGGTCCTTGGGGACATTTGAAAGCTCTGCATAGAAATTTCACATCAGATGAAATCAGATCAACAAGAGGGGAAATCAATGAGACGGTCTTGTTTGGATTTGTCTGAGCCCGTTCTCCATTAGGAAATGGACTGTGACTTCAGACAATATAACAGTAGTCTGCTGATTAGTGAGAAGATGTACCCTGAATGTAAGACAGCAGTCCATATTCTGGTGGTCTAGTTCATCATAAGAGCATGCACCCTATATAAAAGCCCGCAAACAATGCCCATAGTACGGAACAGCATGAGAAAGTGTGAAAGACTGCTGTCGATATTGTTCTGCTCTGATCAGCTCCTGCTCAGAGTTGAGTTAGCTGTGGGCTTGGCTGAGAAGAGTGGGACCGCTCAGTCGAGTTCTCTCCACTAAATGGATTCGTGCGTGACACACACCACACACACACACACACACACACACACACACACACACCACACGCACGCACGCACACACACACACACACACACACACACACACACACACACACACACACACACACACACACACACACACACTTTTAAGGGTGTTACATCACATTAAAGAGTTACCTTTAAATGCATACAAATATTATTTTTGTGTGGATTTAAAATCAGTATTATATGCTATCAAAGGTCAAAATACCAAGACACGGGTTGAAATGACACACGAAATCAAGCACTTAATACATCACTTAGCAAGCAAAGATATCAGTGTTACTTTTTTTTTTTTTATTGGATTCCATCTCAATGTGGAATTCTCTCAAATGAACAGGTAGATCAAGCAGCCAAGAGTGCAGCACGCAATGCTGCAGGGACAATTAAACTTAATGTTAAGCTAGATCTACATGAATATTATAAATACTTTGACAAGTTAGCAAAGGATAATTTTGTTGACAAGTTGAAGACCTTAGATATACAATATTCACATAATTGTGTAAAAGCTTGTGATACACTGCATTCGGATATAAAAATAAAGATTTTAAGTCAAATCAAATCCAAATCAATTACGTCTTTGGTGTATAAGATTTGTCTAAAGGCTCTCAAAACAAAATTTTGTAAAGATATTATTTGTGTTTGTGGGAGTCAAATTTCTACAAATCATCTGCTTCTGCACTGTCCTGCCATCAAAGCTCAAATGCTCAAAAATGGAGGCACTGCGCTCAACCATCGAAATCCCATAACATTACAGAAAATAGTTAATGATCTTGATCTTCTTATGTTGTTTTCAGAAACTTTGCATTCTAGTTCTGTTAGTATTTTACTTTGATAGTTGTTGGTAATGTTGAGATCATTTGTGTTTGTAGAATCCAAAACTTAAGTACGGCACTGACGGTACATTTACTCAAAAAACGCTCAACACTTAAAAGATTCTCTCACATGCATATTGATATTGTTTTGTTGTCGTTGTTGTTGTCTAATGTCACTTGAGGGTGAAGAGACGTTAAATTAAAGTGCTACTACTACTACTACTACTACTACTACTACTACACAAACACACACACACACACTCACGCACGCACGCACGCATGCGCGCGCGCGCGCACACACACACACACACACACACACACACACACACACACACACACACACACACATACATGTTCCCGCCATTTCTATTCCACTAACAATCCAATCTCTCAATGGTCACTAGAATGATACGCCAAGAACCGCACGTGCGGCACGTCTTCCAGCTCACACGCTGAATACCACATAAGATTTTCTGTGTCAACAATAGCAGAACAAACGCACGCCAGATTATTACCGCAGGCGTAAAGAAAGGACAATGATAGACGGATTTCTCGACCTTCATTCGGACCCAGTGGTTTAAATTTTACAGACCACAAATCATGTCTGAAAATAAAAAGTAGTGGACGATTCAATTTTAGGATTCCTCTGACAGTGTTGCACTCGATCATGTTAGAAATCCCGTATAAGTGCGGTGTGATGAGGTCTTCGGCATTGCATGGCGGCTGTGCTTTGTCCAAGGGGGTATCAGATACACTGTTTGAAATTACATTGTTCTCTGTTTACCCAAATCAGGCAACTCGCAGTAAATGTAAAAGTTTGGTTGGATTCAGGTGTTGTTGTTTGTTTGTTTGTTGTTGTTTTTTTGTTTTTTTTTTGCACGTGGGAATAAGGTGTGTGAGAGAGAGATTCAAAAGAAATTAAAGTTAATGCTCTCCTTTCCATTGACATTTCAGTTTGTAATCCTACAAGCCTGCTATGTAAACAGACACGGAACTGGATGTTTATGTCCAGAATTGCAAGGAAAAATCGATCTCAACGGAAAACATCAATCACGCATTTTGACTGTGTTCATGAAGTGATGGTTGATAGCAGCATCAGCTGCTAAAAGCCTATTTTTAGCAGCAGCAGTGGCAGGAGTAGCAGCAGCAGCAGCAGCAGCAATACAGCAATAGTCATAATAGCACAAGTGGCAACTGTTTTAGTTGTAGCCCTATTTCAGTGTGTGTGTGTGTGTGTGTGTGTGTGTGTGTGTGTGTGTGTGTGTGTGTGTGTGTGTGTGTGTGTGTTTGAGAGAGAGAGAGAGAGAGAGAGAGAGAAGAGAGAGAGAGAGGAGAGAGAGAGAGATAGAGAGAGAGAGAGAGATTTACCCGGGAATTGTTTTAACATCAGTTCATAATTATTGTGCGAGGGAAAATAGCCATCAGATTACAATCTTTAATTATTATGCATGGCGATGTTTCACTAACACATGGTAGGATTTACATTCCATGACACATTTTTCCCACACCCTTTCCATCCCTTTTTCTTTCACTTTAAGAACAGTGTGTATTATCGGCATCACTTCCACAATTCCATCACGCTGCCATGTTCTTTCGGAGCCCTTTGATCCTTCTAAATGCTCTAAAGCGCCTGATTATGGCGCAGGTCTCTCTTGGGGGAACTATCAGGAAACCTGAAGAAAATCTGGCACATGTCTTGCTAAGAGGCAAAATCAATGGGACTGATTCGAAGCCCGACACCAACAGGTGACATGTGTGTGTGTGTGTGTGTGTGTGTGTGTGTGTGTGTGTGTGTGTGTGTGTGTGGTTGTGTTTGTCTGTCCGTGTGAATAATGAATGGCCTCTGTAATTTCACGGTGTGGATTAAATGCTTTCAATTCATGTAACCTCCACCTCAAGTAGCCTGATGAGGTGTCAGACGCTTGCTCCAAAGCTGGATTTCGATTCTCCTTCGAGGCAGCCAGGTACAAACAGATGTTCCCTTCAGAGATACCGTTTGTCCAGACTTCAATCCCTTTCCAGGGTATGAGACTTCAAGACATTCAAACACGGCCCTGTGTGTGAACGCATGCAGAAAACTCATGGCTTGCTCGCTAAATGCCATTCTACCTTTCAAACAAGAGTAGATCGTCATGTGCGGGTGTGATGGGCAACTACCAGCAAGCGAATACGGGTGGCTCTTAGCATCACTGGTGAGGAATTTCACAGAATTTGGTGTATCGTGTAGCCCAACACACACACACCACACACACACACACACACACACACACACACACACACACACACACACACGCACGCGCGCGCGCGCGCGCACACACATGCACGCTTTGTTTGATTTATTGTTTGTTTGTTTGATTGATTCCTTGCTAGCATGTTTGTGTTTGTTATCAGCCTAAAGAGTGTTTGACAGCATGTTTACAATAGAATAGGTGGACACTTGGAATGGCATTCTTAGAAATATGTTAGCCTTCTTATGATAATTTTTTAGAATGAAACGGGAAAAACCAAAATTAAAGTGATTAATTTGTCGCTCTTACTGCAAGCCTCTGGTTTGATAATACATTAACTTAAATTAGTTTGTGCTCCAATTGTGTGAGATTGTATTGCATGGCATCCAAGCTTTTATTTTCTGTTATTAAATCATGTGTTTCTAATTTTTAATTGAAAATAAATATGTGCCTCTAACCCAAAACTATTTAACCTCACACACACACACACACACACACACACACACACACACACACACACACACACTCGCGCGCGCGCGCGCGAGCGCGAACGCACGCACGCACGGACGTACGCATATACATATTCTGTCCATCTGTCTACCCTTTTTGCAATCGTCAGATGTAAATGCACTTAGACTTTGCCAACCGCAAATCATTATGAAGTCTCCTCATCAGCTTTCTATCACCTGAATTCTACCTCTCTCCTTTCTACACATTCCTCCTACATTCCATTTCTGAAACAGTCTCTCACTATCTAATTCCCCTATGTCTTTTCTTTTCCCCATCTGCATGCGTCAATTGGCCGTGACACGCGGGCTTGGGAGACCCAGCCACCCTGTAGGCAATAAAGCGCTCGAGCAGCAACAGCCATAGACAGTTCAAGAACAAGTTAAGTCCAGCAGAGTATTTGTTTGAGAAGAGGGAGATTCTTGCATAAAGTACCCCATTCGGCGTGAATTTGTTGCTGTGCAATGGCAATCTTACGACTTCTGCACATACTGCATCAGCCGGGAGATTCCTGGGGAACTTGTTTTCCCATTAAGTCTCCAGAGCAGCAGCAGGCCGGCGCAATTCTCTAGGGTCATTCCTATTCTAATGGGGTGTGCCAGCTCCATGAAGTGTCGGCGTCTGGGACTGAGGATGGTGAGACTGAGGGCTGTGTCAATGTGATTTGTATCACCATCACCAGGACAGAGCTAGACGATAGACAATGATAAAGAAATCATGGTGTGACAAAAAAATAACTGAATATTTTCTACTGAAGAGAACAAAAGAGAGGAGTGGTATAAAAATGTCATTAGCAAGATGCAGAGAGAGAGAGAGAGAGAGAGAGAGAGAGAACTCTGAACTCTGAACTCTGAAAATTTTAATGAATAGGCCATAGACCCATGTCATTGGGAGTGGTTACAAACAGAATGAATTTGTATAAGTGTAGAAAACACAATTTATACATTCTGTAATAATACATACAAACACACCTGTACAATGCACATTTCCACTTCATTACTCATTCGAGTGAACTACCGCGCAGTTTGAAAGCTTTTTCAAGATAGATAGCGAGTCGAACTATTTGCGATTTATTCTCAGACGCCAGAAGCATTGTTAGTTTGAACTGCGAAGGTTGGTTGTAGTATTTATGAGGAATATACTTTTCTCTTAAATCCTGATACCGCGGACAATGTAAAACAAAGTGAACTTCGGTCTCCACCTGCGAAACACAGAATGGACATGACATATCGTTTTCCGTTATATTTCTACGGAAGCGTAGCTTGTGCACGTTCAGCTGTGAGACACCTAACCGTAACCTAATCAAACTGATTCTTGCTCGCAAATGATTAAGTACATTCAAATAGGGAGATAGAATCAATTCACTCTTGAACGTTCGATACAACAAGAAACGATCACTTTGTTCCATGTCATGAGACCATTGCATCTTGTAATCATTAATAACACTATATTTTAATGCTCTCAAAAATGGCTTCTCATCCTCAACCCCTGATTCTCCCAAACCTCTCCATATCCATATTTGTACAAGAAGAAACAAATTGCCGATGCCCATGTATTCTTATTGTTATTTATGAAAATGTAGTAGCATTCTATACGACTTGTGAGGCAAACGATGAAATGGCATCTTCAAAATTCTTAACCAGTATCTAACACTTTTGAGGTGCAAGTTTACATATAATGGAAAACGTCCTAACTCACCGTAAATCATCACATTAGGAGTTCTTATGCTAACATTTAGAAATCTTTTTAGTGAGAACAAGTGCACTTTTTCTACTATATCAAGATTTCCTATAATGCCCCAAACTTCGGCTCCATAACTAAGCATAGGCTGGATCTGAGCATCAAAAGTTTAAAGAATATGACTGGAGATTTTTCTCCTAATGACCAAAGCAACTTAAAGATGTTAATGACCCCTTTTTTCGCTCGACTGGCTAAATCGTTCAAACAGTGAGTAAATGACAGCCTAGTCGACATAATGACACCAAGATATTTATACATATTAACAACTGATACTTTATTCCGTCCATAATACCATACCTCATGTTCAGAGACATAGCCGCCATTTCTGAAGATGACAATATTTGACTTATCTAAATTCACGATTAAACCAAGCCTTTTTGTCATCTCATGCAACACATTAAATTGGGTTTGCAAGCCTGTGATCGAATCAGAAACTAAATAATATCGTCGGCAAACATAAGAATAAGAATTTCCAAAACATCAGGAATAAGCTGAATTCCATGTCTTCCTCTTTGGATGATTTCTTCCGCCAATTCATTTATGAACAGAGAAAACAGGACAGGACTGCATTTTTCTCCCTGTTTTAAACCAATGGGACACGTGAATGCTTCAGTCAGATCGCCTTCAACTCTAACTTTTGCTTTAACAATGTTATAAATACTAGTTATAGCCTGGTACATTTTCCCTCGAATACCCCTTTTCTTCATGACAGCCCATAACTTCAAGCGAACGACAGAATCAAAAGCTTTTCTAAAATCTATAAATCCAACATATAATTTTTTGTGTAACAATAATTGTTTCTGCACCATGGCAAACAACGTAAAAATATGATCAACAGTGCTGTATTTTTTTCTGAAGCCTGCTTGACAATCGTTTATCACATTATTGTGTTCAATCCATTTTGATAATCTTTCATTTAATATATGACTGTATAGCTTACTGCAGACATTCAATAACGAAATACCGCGATAATTATCAGGTAAGCTCCGATCGCCTTTTTTGAAGAGAGGCTGTATAAAGGCTTCAGACCACTGCAACGGATAGGTTCCTGTGGTAAACGTTACATTAAATAATGCAACTAAAAAAGGAACAATTATGGTGATAGAATTTTTAAATACTTCGCCTGTGATCCCATCAGGACCTGCTGCCTTGCCATTTTTTAACGAACGCACGGCAGCAAAAACTTCATTCTCTGTTATATCTGACTCAAGAGAATCTGTGTTTACGTGCTGACCGTCATCCTCGGTCCGCTGGCCGTTATCATCCTCTTCATTACTTTCACTGTCCACTGTATTTGAAACGTTGTCAGAATTTGACTGAAATACTTGGGAAAAATGTGTGTACCACTGCTCTTTACTAATGTTATTTACTACAGACTTTTTAGAAATACAAGATCGCAACTTATTCCAGAATCCTGTCGGATTATTAATATTTGCATGTAATGCCTGCAATGTCGACGTACGGTGATTTTTCTTTTTAATCCTCAGGAGCTCTTTATATTCTCTTCGTTTCTCGTTATATGCAGTTCTTAAAACATCGTCATCCCCATGTCTGTAATACTGTCTCAAATCACATCTAAGTTCTTTTCTGCATTGACCACATTCTTGGTCGAACCATGGGTCTGATATTCCTTTTCCTACTGTTATCGTTTTCTTCATACATAAACAAGCACTGGAGCAACGCTTCGTTAAATATCTGAAGAGCTTCGTTAATGTCAGTATTTATTAAAGAGGATGCTGTCCTAAACTGTTTTTAAATTCATTGGATGTAATATTCTTCTTAAAATCTTCAAATTTGCTTTGGTCCCAGACAATTTTTTCAATCTTAAAACTGCTCACGTTTACATTTGTTTCCTCATCAACGTTAACCTGTGAGTTAAACACAACTTCAACAGGCATGTGTTTTGATTCAATTTTGGGACGAACATTCAGTGAAACACAAAACTTCAACAAACATCGTGACACAATAGCATAGTCAATAATACTACATCCGCCTGGTGACACATATGTAAAGTGACCAAAATCCTTATCATTCTTGACAGCGCCATTCAAAATAAATAGATCAAAACAGCCACAAACATTCAATAAACAATTACCAAAATCATTTATCACTTTATCTTTTGAAGTACGGCTCACTTCCCGTTCGTCGTCATCTTTCAGTGGCACACCTTCACTAACATCATCATCCCCTTCTTTCCCATTCAACCCCCCAGTGCGTGCATTGAAATCCCCAATCAAGAGAAAAGGCACATTTCCAAATGATTCAAACAAATCCATTATACATTGTTCTATAATCGTAATACCATTAGATAAATCCGTGTTGCGGTAATAGTCAGAAGAGCTAGGAGGTACATATGCACCGACTAGCATCACTGGTGTGTCTGTGCCAAAAACATCTTTGGACAGTTTCAACACAATTATATTATCATATTCAGTCTTCACTTGTTCAACGTACTGTGAAAACTGTTTCTTGACAAGGAGTGCTAAACCTCCCGATAACCTTGCTGTAATGCCATCGGACAGTTTGATACCTGGTACAATAAAAGTGTCATAGTTCGGAAATAAGTGATCTGGAAAACGGGTGGAAAAAGTTTCTACGAGTAAACAAAAATCAAAGTCTTTTAAATAAGAGCGTATTTCATGGTCAAACACACGGGAAAGACCATCAATATTATAAGTTACGAACTTGATGTTTTTCGTGACATGGGTCCGGCCGTGTCCCTATAAGCTGGCCTGCTTGGCATTTCCACCTGCCACTTCATGAATGGTGGTTTGCCGTTTGGAGGCAGAGTTGGTGCAGGAGGCGCTTCTTGATCGGGTTGCAAGCTGTGAAGCTTTGCCCGTGGAACTGCGTCTCTCACACTTCTTTGTGGTTTTGTCATCGTTCCTCTGGTCCGTGTTTGGTCGCACTGTATGTGGTTTTGTGGGTTTGGTAGAGTCAGCCTTATTGTTTGGTTTATTTACAATTGTTCTTGTGTCCTTGGCCGTCCGCAGTGCCGTCGATTTGTCATCGTCTGGGTTATGTGTTGTATGTTGGAGTTCAGATTCAGATCTGTGTATGTCAGTGGAGTCGGTGATCAGGTTATATGTGGATTCATTGATTCCCTCACTGTCAGCAGTCTCTGTCACTGTGTGAAGGTCAGCCGTGTTTAGTCCGTTTTCCCCTGTCATGTTGGCTACACTGTCGGTACTATGTAACACACACGCACTGTCATCTGTACGATTTCCGATTATCCCTCTCTTTGTTAAGTTCGTTTCTTCACAGTCATTTCGTAGATCTTTCGTACTGTCTTCAACACGATTCATATCACTCATCACCCCAGTGTCTGAAGTGACATAATTCTGAACTTTCTCTACACCGACTTCAACCAGATTTGAGTTCTTTCCTGTCACACTGTCCATGTCGGCATTGTTCTGTTCTTCCTCTGTGCCGATATCAACTTGACTTGAGTCCCTCTGTTTACTTTTGTCTGTGCAAGTAACACCGTTTGTATCATACACAACGTGGTCTGTGTCTTCACATCGATCTGTCATGTCATTCTCTGTCGTACCCTGAGTGTTAACAGTGTTACAGGTGTTGTTCATGTTCTGCAGAACATTACTATTAGACGTCCGTGTTGTAGTCAAAGGCGGAAAATGATACATCGAACTTGGGTGGGGGTACGGTTGGAAGTT
Organism: Conus ventricosus; assembly: GCA_018398815.1. Classification (NCBI taxonomy): domain Eukaryota; kingdom Metazoa; phylum Mollusca; class Gastropoda; order Neogastropoda; family Conidae; genus Conus; species Conus ventricosus. The sequence continues at coordinate 19,501,945 of CM031601.1, forward strand.
GTATTGCCAGTTTGAAGACCACTGCCCTCATCACACTGTCTCATGTCCGTGTACTCACTGTCTCTGTCGACATTGGATGCGTGGTTTTCAATGCGGGTGCCTTCATAGTGTAAGCGTCTGTCATTCCTCCAGAAGTAGCGGGAGTCGTTGCTGCTGTCGCCAGCGTAATTGCCGCTTCTGTAGTCGCTGTAGTTGTTAACAGCGTAGCTGTTCCTGTAGCGGGTGTCATGTCTCACCGGGCCTCGTCTCCATAGCGGGCGTGGGTAGCGCTGTTGGTTCTGCTCCTCCACCACCAGCCTGTCACCACGGTAGTAGGCATGGAACCCCTGTCGCCGATACTGCTGCACCGTCTCTCTTTGCCGGTCCGTGAGGTCTGCAGCTACCGTCACATTTTTCTTCCGAAGTGCCACCCTGCCCTCGCTGAGAACTGACATTCTGTCGGACCAGCGCGCAAATTTTACTATCATGGGCGGGGGGGCGACCATCAGAATCGTTGTTGCGTCCCAAGCGTTGCGCACGTATAATATCATCTGGGGTCCAAGTTTTCCCAGTCACTGACCCCTCTAGAACACTTAAAACAGATTTGACACATTCTTCGTGTGATCCAGTGGAGGAGGGCCGGGGCACATTGAAAAATCGCAGGTTGTCACGTCTGATGAACATTTCTAATTTTTCTGTCTTTTCATCCAGTGTTGCAATTGTCTGTTTCAATTTCACTTCCAGCTGAGTCACATAGTGTTTTGTTTTGCTGATTTCATCCACTGATGTGGCAACGGTTTGTTCTAGCCTATTCGTTTTGCTTTGAAGCTCGTGAAACTCGGTCTTGAGTTCACGCGCGACCCTGTCCAAATCGAATGAAACTTGCTGAGTCACTGCACTAAGTCGATCATTCAAAACTTTATCCAGAGATTTTTCGTATTCTATTCTTTGATTTTCCAAAATTCTTTGTAGATTTGGTTCCTCGTGTTCAGTTTTATCCTTCGAATCCATATTCTAAACTTCACAGAGTCCAAAACCGAATAAACAATACACAATAAACAAAAGATCGGGAGCGCTTCAAAAATGCGTCTTGTCGGCAGCTTGATCACGAACTCACTCCAGAGAGAGAGAGAGAGAGAGAGAGAGAGAGACTTTTAACACTTTGATATTTTATTGTCATTACGAAAGAGGTCTTTTGACAAGAGGGGAGGGGATAACAGAACAATAACATTTCCCTCTTCCTTTCCTTGCAAACAGATAGCCGCCTGGTATTTCTTACCAAGCCACAAAATTGTTAATTACTGTTATCGTGTGCCATCGTGTACCGGTGGAAATGGAGGACACGTATAAACATCGCATGCATTCTATGTGAGAAACTGGAGGAATAAATGAGATAAATAAAAATGAGTGACTGATATTTGAATGGTACGGGAAACGACTGAATGAGCGCCAGTAGGCTGCTCTTCGGCCGGTTCTACCTGGGTAGGCAGCCCGTTGAGTGAGTGAGGTAGTGTGTTATTGTAAAGCGCTTAGAACTT
>CM031601.1:19508461-19513461 GCA_018398815.1 Conus ventricosus
ACTGTGGAAAGTGGCATGGTTTCCCCCCCACCCCTGTCTTTACACTGTGGAAAGTGGCATGGTTTCCCCCCCACCCCTGTCTTTACACTGTGGAAAGTGGCATGGTTTCCCCCCCACCCCTGTCTTTACACTGTGGAAAGTGGCATGGTTTCCCCCCCACCCCTGTCTTTACACTGTGGAAAGTGGCATGGTTTCCCCCCCACCCCTGTCTTTACACTGTGGAAAGTGGCATGGTTTCAGGTTTTTCTCCTTTTTTTCTTTTTTTTTCCTGTTTTTCAGTATTTCTTTTAACATGAGATCATTGTGGGAATTAAAGAGGTGACACGACAAGAGTTGCGCCTGTCTACATTACTGATGGAAATCTGTCTGAATAAATTGAAAGAAAACGGTCCTTGGAGCATGAGGTGTATAAAATCATGGTTCTCTTTGGACTTTTTTAATCTCATTAAATATGAATAACACCATCATCGATATTGTTGTTGTTGTTGTTATGAGAACTGATATTATTATGATTATTTGAGAGAAAAACAATATCACTACTCTCGTTATCATTGTTCTTAGTAATCATTATTAGAAGCGGTAGTTATTAGCAGATAAAACCAGATAATAAAGAGAGCAGGTCAGGTACAAGAGGGTACCCCGGGTACCCCCCCCCCCGGTACCCCCCTCCCCCCACTTCACCCACCACTCCTTCTTCCCACCTCCTTTTGAGATACCTGTCGACTTCATGCTGTTTCTCTGGATTATCCCTTTATTTAATTAAAAAAAAAGTGATGAGTGATATTCTTATCATTGCCCTGTGTGTGTGTGTGTGTGTGTGTGTGTGTGTGTGTGTGTGAGAGAGAGAGAGAGAGAGAGAGAGAGAGAGAAGAGAGAGAGGTCTGACAGACAGAGACAGAGAAGGGGTTGTTTTCCTTTCTGTTTCATCCTATCTTTCTCGTTATATTTTTATTTTGTTTTAGTTCTCTTTTTTGTTTAAACTCAGATACCGTTACTGTGACTTGTTTCACAATCAAAATACTTATATCCTAGCTTACCGTTGTTTTCACAAAGTTGAGAATGGAAGGAAGTGTGATTTCCCTCCCTTGAAACTGTTACTCTTTGTCAACGTCAACCGCGAGGACAATTCATTTAGGATCATCTCCAAAGGGAGAAAATTAGCCATGGCGAAAGGCAACACCAGAAAACATAAAAGGGAGGGAAAAGTGAAAAAAAAATTGCTTTAATGTAGTATAGGGACGAACACTGAAACCTGAAAGAGCGGGAAGGAAATAAGACAGAAGTGGTTCTGGAAAGTGGTTGAATGTGCACAAACCAATGTGCGAGAAATCATACAAAAAAAATTATGGAGAATGGGACTTGAAGGGACGGATGAAAGAGGAAGAGCAAAGTGAAGATAAAAAGCCATGAAGAGATGGCTTAGGAGTGGCCAAAAAGAAAGACAAATACAAAAGAGGTGAAGGGATGGTTTAGAGATGGACAGACAGAAGGAAGAAAATAAACGTATCACGTGTTTATTGGTGCGTATGGAAAATCCAAAGGTGTCTGTGGTTGTGTAGATTTACAGGGAAAACAATAAATACGAACAAACAAACGAACGAAGCAGCTCCAGCCCTACAAGGCTGCAATTCGCCATTCTTGCCACAAGACAGTTTACCAAACACCAGGCCGCTCTGATAGTGTGAGTGTCTGCTGCTGGGAAGATTAAACCACAAAGTCATAGGTACATGGGAGTTATCGGCCCCTGACGCTCCTGCCCAGTTATTGAGTCTGTGTGTATACCCAGCTGGGAAGACTAGAACTATATAGGCGAGTTTCTTCCCTTTATGAACACGCCTCTGATTGACAGAGTGATTGAATAAATGATAGAGTAACTGATTGATTAATTTCATTGAATCGTCTTCCCCTTGACTCTTGACTACTATTATCCCATATCACGGACGAGATATAAGCATGACTCTTTTGTCCTCTGATAGAAGGGGAAATTCATTACATAGTATAAGCAGTCATTACACAATGTTCTTCTTCCCCTTTTAACTCAAAGGGGAGTCACCGTGGTACCACAACGAAGAACAGCTCAAATAGTTCGTCAGGTTCTGTCGGTTTAATGCTTAGGAGGTTGGTCTCTGCAAACGGTTCTCTCTCTCTCTCTCTCCTCTCTCTCTCTCTCTCTCTCCTCTCTCTCTCTCTCTCTCTCTCTCTCTCTTCTCTCTCTGTGTGTGTGTGTTTGTGTGCGTGTGTGTGTGGTGTGTGTGTGTGTGTGTGTGCGTGCGTGCGTGCGTGCGTGCGTGCGTGCATGCGTGCCTGTGTGTGTGTGTGTATGCGTGTGTGTGTGTGTGTGTGTGTGTGTGTGTGTGTGTGTGTGTGTGTGTGTGTGTGTGTGTGCGTGCGTGCGCATGGGGTGGGGAGGGCGTGCGTTTATGTGTATGTTATGATCGTGCATGTATGTATGTATGTGTGTGTGTGTGTGTGTGTGTGTGTTGTGTATGTGTGTGTGTGTGTGTGTGTGTGTGTTGTTGTTTTTTGCTGTCCCCAACCTCTGCGCCACCTCAGAGGCAGTGTACCACGCCGCTCATTCCGACACCCCCGTCCACAGCCACAGCCCCGCCGCAGCCCCGGCACCAGCAATCCACAGGGAGCAGTCAATGCCAAATCGTTAAGAGGCAACAACACCGGAGGAGACACTGCACTGCTGCCGAGTCACTTCGGTGGTGTTCAGTGGCGCCTGTTCTGATCTAACATACGCAGGACACCACCCACTAAGCCCACTACTGACGACAATAATTGCTTAGTCGCGGAGCCGGCGTGAGTGAGCTCTCCCTCCGGAGGGCGCCACCACGTCCGTCCACCGACAGACCCCACGGACTCGCCGATACCGGTGACCCCGACGGAACCAAACCAAAGCCACAGACGTGGAGAGGACATCGAAATTGAGGTCACCATGAGAGCTGGGCATGAAGGGCCACAGAATTTGAGACATTTTTTTTTTTTAATGCTGATCAATGAGAATGAGGATGATTAAGATGATGCTACGGATTTCCATTTCGGTCTGAGACACATGGCAGGGCTGTACTCTACGCTTCCTTTCATAATATATCCCGGCGTCAACCAGGCCCGAGAGATACAGGCACCTGCAGTGTTGGTCAGGAAATTTGAGCAACACTCTCAGAAACGCATCCATTAAGTGGATGAAACTCGACTGTGTGGTCCCAGTCTTCCAAACTGAGTCCGCAGCAAACTCAACTCTGGTAGGAGCCGGTCGGGGCAGAAAAACCCACATGACTTCTGATGGGATTCGAACCCACGACCTCCCAGCCGGGAGTCCGCGACGCTAACCACTTCGCCACGGCGGCTGGTTGTGTGTGTGTATGTGTGTTGGTGGGATGAGGGGTGGGGGGGGGGGGGGGACGGGGCGCGGGTAGTCATTGGCGTTTCAACACCATACTTTTTTTTTCTAGATAATTATTTTTTGTCTTTTGCTTGCTAACGATTTTTTTTTAAACGAATAATGACACCTTCATCTCTTTTCCTTAAACTTTTTTTTCTTGCAGTTTTTTTTTCCCAGCTGTCATTTCTCGTCTCTTCTCTGTTTGTTTTTTTTTTTTTTTTTTTTTTTTTTCCAAGCTCATTTCCAGTTTGCGATGTTTTCTTCCCCACCTTTTTTTCTACTTGGTTTCATTTCACACAAACAAACTAATCAGAAAGACAAATCCTTTGATCTTTCTCAGTCTCTTCTTCTGCACTGTACGTTTTCATTCTTTATGTCTCTATCGGACTTGTTGCATCTGGTTCTCTCTCTCTCTCTCTCTCTCTCTCTCTCTTCTCTCTCTCTCTCTCTCTCTCTCTCGCTCTCCCTTCTCCTCTCTCTCTCTCTCTCTCTCTCTCTCCCTCTCTCTTCTCTCTCTCTCTCCTCTCTCTCTCTCTCTCTCTCTCTCTCTCTCCTCTCTCTGTCTCAGAAGAAGAAGAAGAAGAAGAAGAAGAAGAAGAAACTGCGAAATCTATTCAACTTGTGTAATATTTATGTTGTTTTAGTTTTAAAAAGGGTAAAATGGGAAACTGCAAAACAAAATACTTGAAAGCAGTTTCTCAGTTGGTTTATCCTGTGCAGTTTGGAAATGATATATTTTTGTTTTGCAGATTCTTTATAGTTTGGTCTGTGTGAGTTCTTTTCTCATGTTGTGTCTTTACATGATACATGTGCCTCCTTTGCATACAGCCGGTGGCCTTTGCAGTAAACTTTTTTCAGATTTCAGATTTCTCTCCTCTCTCTTCTCTCTCTCTCTCTCTCTCCTCTCTCTCTTCCTCTCTCTCTCTCTCTCTCTCTCTGTCTGTCTGTCTGTCTGTCTTCTCTCTCTCTCTCCTCTCTCTCATCTCTCTCTCTCTCTCTCTCTCTCTCTCTCTCTCTCTCTCTCTTTCTCTCTCTCTCGTTTTTTTTTTCTTCTTCACATTCTTACATTTATCCTGCTTTGCTTCTTCTTAATCACCATGACAACAATCACTAACTCTCTGGATTAATGTTTTCTGTCTATTTTTAGACGTTGTTATTCATGTTTGAAATCTCTTAATTGAAAAACATACGGCATTGACTGTGCTGCGAACAACATGTAGTAGACACGTTTTTAGAATAGTGGGGTGGTGTTGCTGGTGTTGGGGTGGTGGGGGGGGCGGACAGAACGATGAGCTGCGGGCCCATGCAATGCGAAGATAGGTGCACGGGGAAAGGGGGGCTAGACTCGGCAAATACTGAATACTGGCGTCTTATAAGCCAACTGAGATCATAGATACTTGGGGACAGAAGCTTGGTATGCGCAAGCTTTTGATGCCCATGTGCGTTACTGTGTTTGGGGGTGGAAATAGCTGGGTGACGTGTGTGTGTGTGTGTGTGTGTGTGTGTGTGTGTGTGTGGTGTGTGTGTGTGTGTGTGTGTATGTGTGTGTGTGTGTGTGTGTGTGTGTGTGTGTGTGGTGGCATGTGTGTGTGTGTGTGTGTGTGTGTGTGTG
>CM031601.1:19530961-19535961 GCA_018398815.1 Conus ventricosus
TGATGATGATGATGATGATGATGATGATGATGATGATGATGATGATGATGATGATGATGATGATGATGATTGTGACGATGATAGGATGATGGCGATGACTATGAAGGTTGTTTTTTTTTCTTAAACAAATCATCTACCAAACGCGAGGTGATTTTGTTTTGTCATTAGGTGATTTTCAATTGTAGAGGGCTAAAATGAACTGGCACTCCTCTTTTTCTACACCGGCTATCCCTACTGCTGGTGTCTTTATTCACGATAAGTGAACGGGGCGGGACAGAATGAGATTCATGACTACCCTAGGAGTTTTCATTGAAGGCGTCTTTATTAACGATAGAAGACAGAGAAGGGAGAGAGATTCATGACTGCTCTGACATTCCTCACTGAAGATGTCTGTATACATAGCAGGTGAATGACAGAGGACAGAGGTACAGTCATGACTACCTAACAGTCCCCACTGAAGGTGCCTTTATCAACAGCAGGTGAAGGACAGAGGACAGAGGTACAGTCATGACTACCCTAGCAGTCCCCACTGAAGGTGCCTTTATCAACAGCAGGTGAAGGACAGAGGACAGAAGTACAGTCATGACTACCCCAGCAGTCCCCACTGAAGGTGCCTTTATCTACAACAGGAGAAAGGCAAAGGAAAGACGAGAGTGGATATTCTTCGTTGCTTTGGCGTGTGTCACAAAACCCAGTCATCTACTGTCATGGGATGATTATGATAATCTAGCAATGATACTGTAATTGTGTTGTATTGCTGGAGAATTAGACCAATCCCTTCTGAGGCTCACAGGGAAACTGCACTACATCATATACATACTGACGGAATGTCTCCATAGGAGTGTGTCTCATCTTGTCTACGCATGTAAAAACGGCAAACCACCCAGACGTGAAATTCCAGCGTATAGCGATTCACACACCACACACCATCTTTTTTTAATTTTTTAAAGAAGATGATCGAAAAATCTGAAGCGGCTGCATTGGATACCATCATTGATGCCCCCCCCCCTCCCCCCCACCCCCCACCCCCCAATGGCGCAAAACCGAGCCTAACGAACAGTTACAGCGGCTGAAGCGGATGCAGTACTCTAAATCCATTGATCGCCTGCTGGTGACCTCCATGATGGAAGTCTCTTTTCGAGCGGTGTAGTGTGATCGCTAGACAAGAAGATGCAGTGGTCCAATTGTTAGAATGTATGAATAGTATACTAAGGGATTATGGTTCTATTCCATTGGGGGATTTTTTCCCCACACCTGGAGGAATTGTGGTTAAGTGAGCGCAGTTCGTCGACGCCACTGCAAAGTCATCCAACGGGCCTAGCTCAGCTACCTGACAAAAACATTTACGTCACTAACCCCTGTAACAAATTGAAAAGAAAAGTAAAACACGGAAGCGTCGCGCTTCGACCACTAAGGTAGACAAACATGACAAAGAGCTACGACTGGCAGTGCCTGTTCAATTGATGATGAGGAAACTTAATAAGTGTTCTTTGGAGTTAAACAATTAATGCAGAAGACGTAAAGAAAGAGAGGGAAGTGGTAGTGGTGGTGCTGCTGCTGCTGCTGTTATGGTGGTAGTGACGGGCTGGTGCTGCTGCCGCTGCTGCTGCTAATGTTGACGGTAATGAGAGCGACAATGACGGCGACTGTGACGACGGCGATAACGATGGTGATGCAGCCCCCAGCCGTCGCCGCCGCCGACGACGACGATGATAACGATGATGGTATGAAAAGATTTTGATTATCATTTAAGCCTTCAAAGTTAACTGTAGTTCAGACCTTAGAAGTGAACCCTATTTTGGCCCTGATACGATGGAAGCGTACAGCATTCAGATTATGAGTATTTAAACATTTGGTAGTGTACTGTATTGTAGTCCTCATCAGATTAACAGTTTTGAAACACTTAGAAGTTGACAGTGTTATACCTTAAGAGTTCACAATCTTTAATACCTCAGACGTTGTTTCGTTTTGTCATTAGTTAACAATATCTTAGTCGTCAGAAGTTCACTCTGAAGTTCACAGTATTTCAGCATTCAGAAGTGAACAGTCTTTAAACCTCTGAACGTTTGCACTCGAAAAATATGTCCCCAACAATCAAACTTTAACAATACACTCGCCCAAAAAATTTCACGGTATTTAGGTTTTCAGGTACTAACAGTTTTTAATTCATAAGAAGCTGTTAACGTTTTAGCGCTTAGAAGTTCACTACCTTATGTTCGCCTCATGAGTTTTAAAAAAGTACAGATGTCGGACGTCACAGTCATATTCTTATAAGAAGCAAATGATATTTTCGCTCCTGTATGTTACCTCATTTTCACCTGAGGATAATGACACATATCTTTGTTAAAGAAAAAAACAACAACACCGTTTCGTTCTGAGAGGTTTAACATTATTTCAAACATTACACTTGACAACAATTGGTCTTCTCACTTTCTAAACTGGATTTCTAGGAAATTGAAACACGTTGGTGTTCGCCCTGTAATGCACAGACGTTTTTTTTTTTCCTGCAAAAGAAAATGAATGCTTCATTTTGATTGTACTTACTATTGCCACACGTCATGGATACAGGTTCTATTGTTGGCACTTCAGTAGCAACTTACGAGGACACAATTCAGGGAAAGCCAAAAGAAAGATGGTTTCTGTGACAACGGGTGATGCGCATTCTGGGACCATCAATGGGTGTCCTAAGGATGTCCCATGGAAATGAGCTGACACCTCCAGAAGACAGCGGCCATGTATCAGACACTTCACTTTCCCATTTCCACCATCTGCCAGACGCCATTGTTTCTCCCTGTCTCGCCTTCGCCTACCGATTCATCACGTGACTCTGGGAAATGAGTCTGCGAGAGGGTGCTGGCCGAGGGGGGGGGGGGGGGGGGGGGGGGGGGGGGGGGGGGGGGGGGGGGGGGGGGGGGGGGGGGGGAGGGGGTACAGGGTGCGGGTCAGGCCGAGGTTGTCAGGAATGCGGGCCTTCACGGCGGCACTGCCGGGTTTTGAAATGGATGGGGATCGTTTGTTGCCCGATCATTCCTGCCATGATAATTTTGTTCTTGCCCTGGTTTAATCCTCCAACCCCCTTCCCTTCGAACTTGAGGGTATCTAATTCATCAGTGATTTATCTCACAGCATGGAATGGCGCGGCCTTGTAAGACTTGTATTATGTTTCTATTTGGATAGTTAACAGTGAGTTTATCATTCGTTTTGATTACCCAGTCTTTTGAAAGAGACCAATGTGTGTTATTTGATAGAATGTTCACTGTGTAACACATGCCTTTCATCGAATCTACTATTATTTATTTATTTACTTATTTATTTGTTTATTGATTCACACATTTATTAGCTTATTTATTTGTTTGTTTATTGATTCACACATTTATTAGGTTATTTATTTGTTTGTTAGCTTGTTTGTTTGCTACTATCACAATTAGGATGATGATAATGATGATGATGATGATGATGATGATGATGATGATGATGATGATGATGATGATGATGATGATGTTGATGATGATGATGATGTTGATGATGATCATGATCATGATCATTATCATCATCATCATCATCTCTATTATTATTGTTATTATTATTACTATTATTATTATTATTGTTGTTGTTGTTGTTGTTGTTGTTGTTGTTGTTCTTCTTCTTCTTCTTCTTCTTCTTCTTCTTCTTCTTCTTCTTCTTCTTCTTCTTCTCATCATTATTATTACTATTATTATTATAGAGAGTTTGTACTGTTTTCTGTGCTTTTACTTATTTACTGATGTTTCTGAAGTCACTGGGCAGTGAACAAAACTCAACAGCCATTATATTGTAAAACAGTCATATGCCGTGCCTACAATCCATACTACCCATCATATGCCGTGGCTTCAATCCATGCTACCCATCATATTGTAAAACAGTCATATGCCGTGCCTTCAATCCATACTACCCATTAGATTGTAAAACAGTCGTATGCCGTGCCTTCAATCCATACTACCCATTAGATTGTAAAACAGTCATATGCCGTGCCTTCAATCCATACTACCCATCATATTGTAAAACAGTCACATGCCGTGCCTTCAATCCATACTACCCATCATATGCCGTGCCTTCAATCCATACTACCCATCATATGTCATGCCCACAATCCATACTACCTATTATATTGTAAAACAGTCATATGCCGTGCCTACAATCCCTACTACCCATTATATTGTAAAACAGTCATATGCCGTGCCTACAATCCATACTACCCATTATATTGTAAAACAGTCATATGCCGTACCTACAATCCATACTACCCATTATATTGTAAAACAGTCAATGTCGTGCCTACAATCCATACTACCCATTGTATTGTAAAACAGTCATATGTCGTGCCTACAAATCCATACTACCCATTACATTGTAAAAACACTCATATGCCGTGCCTTCAATCCATACTACCCATTATATTGTAAAACAGTCATATGCTGTGCCTTCAATCCATACTATCCGATGCGTCTTATGTCCTAGGGCCCTCTTGTTTAGATGAACCAGTAATATTGAATATATATTGTACTGAAGAGCTCACCATGTATTACATAGAGCAGAAGATCAAGGTCTCATGACTGGTATATATAGTCACAGTTAGACACTTTAGACACTGTGGTCTAGACACTTAGACACTGTGGTCTGAGTATGATATCGGAATTAACTCTGTTGGGTCTGACACTAGCAACTCACGGTACAGAGTTGTCATGACAGTCTGACATACCCATGCTTTGCTCAGAATATTTAAGTAAGATCGTAATTCTACAATGAGGCCCTGTCATCTATGACAGAGTGAAACATTTGTTGACACTCTCTTTCTCCATATTTTTTTCAGCGCGATTCATATCTGTTATGAATATAATCCATTCACTTTCACATTAAATCTGCGTGAAATTATCCAGACTCTGACATTATAAGTAAAGACGCAACGTGTGGTGTATAGTGTTTCCAACAAATAATGTGTGTGTATTTTCTTTTCTCTCAAA
>CM031601.1:19540961-19543461 GCA_018398815.1 Conus ventricosus
ACAATAATTCATGCATGACGAGTCACCCACTTCGGGAGGGAACTTCACCTGCCGTGCTACTTACATCAGTTATCACTTTTTTTTAATTTGTTTCATTGCTTGAATTTTCTTCGCTTGGGTGAAAAATGTTTAGAATATCTTGTTCACGATGAAAAGTAGCGCCGAGATGATTTTTCAACATCCAGCAATATATGAAATGCAGCCTCATGGCAGAAACAAGAAAAGTCTTACATCCCAGACACCCACGTGAAACTGCCACGTTTTAATTAAAACCACGGCCACTATCCTTAATGTAGTTCCGCATTTCAGATCTCACTACTTCTTCCTCCATCATGCCCAAAGCATCGTCCCCAAACCACCCACCCCCACCCCCACCCCCTCCCTCACCATCACATGCTCCCCTTTCTCTAGGGAAAAAAAGGAATAAGAAAAATATCTCGGAACTCTCCCAAACTCCTCCAAACTAACTTCCAGAAATCTCAGCGTAGTACTCTGGCGCCCCAAGACCTCTCTGAAACTCCTCCAAATCTCATTTGCAGTGTAGGGTCAAAGCCCATATGAAGCAGCCTGATGTTATTACTCCGGAACATGGCTCCAACCTGTCGCCAGCAGCAGTCCCTGCGGCTTTTTAGTGCAATCCCCTTCCCTCCTTCCTCCTCTCTTACTTCCCTGAGGGTCACCTGAAAGAAGATGAGACAGCCTCAGGCACTTTGATGTGTTGCTTGCTGTTGATGCTGCGATAAGAGTGGATGTAGGTAGCGGTGTTGTGCCAAGACTGGAGTTTCCAGCAACCACATTTACAAATCGATTGGCTAGTACGAAGATCTTAATGGAGAGAGAGAGAGAGAGAGAGAGAGAGAGAGAGAGAGAGAGAGAGAGAGAGAGAGAGAGAGAGAGACGCCAACACCTCACAAAGACCATTACATCCCCAGAATCCCAAGCAGTCGGACTCATGATCGTCAATATGAGTCTTTATTTTATGAGTCTTTCCCTAACAACACCAATGCCTATCCACCCAGAATGTCACCTTAAAGCGTTGTTACCTTACACCTCTTCTCTCTCTCTCTCTCCTCTCTCTCTCTCTCTCTCTCTCTCTCTCTCTCTCTCTCTCTCTCTCTCTGGCCCTCCGCGCGCGCGCGAGCGCGCGCGCGCGCGCGTGTGTGTCTGTGTGTGTGTGTGTGTGTGTGTGTGTGCGTGCGTGCGTGCGTGCGTGCGTGCGTGTGTGTGTGTGTGTGTGTGTGTGTGTGTGTGTGTGTGTGTGTGTGTGTGTGTGTGTGTGTGTGTGTGTGTGTGTGTGCGCGTTGTTAATCTGACAGTAAATGGTTTCAGTCAGTGTGTGTGTGTGTGTGTGTGTGTGTGTGTGTGTGTGTGTGTGTGTGTGTGTGTGTGTGTGTGTGTGTGTGTGTGTGTGTGTGCGTGCGTGCTCATGTTATATGAGAGAAAGGGTAGTGATGTAGTGCCGAACGTTTACCATTACAGAGAGCATTAAAACAGAAATGTGTCATTGTGCATACATAAAACCATTCACAGATGATATGCTCGTTTAGTAGTGATGCTTTACTGCTTTTCATGCCTATGTAGCGTAGAGACTTTTGTGGTACTTTACTTATCTGTACACGTATATACCAGAGAGACTTCTATTTGTTTTGTTGTTGTTGTTGTTGTTGTTGTTGTTGTTGTTGGGTTTTTTCGTTTCATGTTCTTCGACCTCTTCTAGAGTTGTTGATCTGAATAATTCTCGTTTTGTTCTCTTTCTGTGAGGACTGTCGCCAAGACTGTCATTCAATCTGAAATGATAGAGAGTTGACCTCCACTCAGTCTCACTAGTGAGGATTTTAGTGCTGTTATTGAACACGTATTTTGGCGAATATTGTTTCCTGGGTATTATGAGAGCGTGTTACTTTTTCATCAGATCAGATTTATACAACGGTTAGATTTGCTCTTGGATAAGCACATTGGATGGTGGAATTGTTCAGAATTGAATTCGACACACATTGATATATGTGACAGAGAACGATGTTTTGAAAAAGGAAGGGACTCAAACAAATAACAAACAAACAAACGAAACATAACCATACGCAAACAGGTAGAAATTATGCTTTCCCTTAAAAGACGTACACAATAACTTGACTTTTGGACTTCTCTCTCTCTCTCTCTCTCTCTCTCTCTCTCTCTCTCTCTCTCTCTCTCTCTCTCTCTCTCTCTCTCTGTCTCTGTCTGTCTCTCTGTGTCTCCCTGTCTCTGTCTCTGTTTTCTGTCTGTTGGATCAGAACAGCCTCCATTGATCACAATGTAAATAACTAAGATTCACTGCAGTGTTTTCCCTATTGGAGTGTCTCTTGATGCCTGATATACAATGCGTCCTGTTGACTGGCAAAGCTGAAGCTGATGCTGGATGTGGCTGTGTGCAGGGGATCCAGAGTGAGCAGCGTGGGATTGATTGATACTCCAGAGAATGAAGAGAAGAAGACAACAACAGCAAACGTCTGTCCATTCCAAG
>CM031601.1:19548461-19550961 GCA_018398815.1 Conus ventricosus
TTTCGATTTGCCCACAACAGTCTCTGTTTGCGTCATTTGCGTTCACCATATACAAGCCATCATTGTTAAACCTGCAAGTTAGTAATCATGAACTCTGCACACCTTTAACTCTTGTCCCATTTTAACTGGCAATAGAACGACACTAGTCGTAAGCAAAGGTGTGTGTGTGTGTGTGTGTGTGTGTGTGTGTGTGTGTGTGTGTGTGTGTGTGTGTGTGTGTGTGTGTGTGTGTGTGTGTGTTTCTGGCCAGGTATTCTGTTTTAGAGTACACAAGGTAGTCTTGCCAACCAAAGCCATTCTAGATTCCCTGGCTTACTGACCTGCGGAGGTCAACGTGATTAGACCCTCTGTGTCCTGTTATTTCTCCAAACAACCTGCTTCCAGCAGCTGATTGTCCCACCGAAGTGCCTGCTTAACTCTCTTGCTTAAACAAACCTGCCAGAGCTTAAATCCAATCTCGTCATTATTTATTTTCCATCCCCTCTTCTGTATGTCTTTGCTTCTACGATGTAACAAAGACCCCATTGAAAAGAGCTTGAGGCAGTTTAGATAAGATGATAGAGTCCGTTCCCTGCTTTCTTTCCAGACTTTGAAAAAGGAGGTCAACCACGCGCATGTATCTGGTGGAAAGGAAAGTAGTCTTTTCTCGTCTGAAACCCTGCGCGATTGGACATGTTCTTGTCGAGAGGTCTGCGTCTTGTCATGGCCTGGACAATAGGATTGTGCTGTAAAGAGAGAGAGAGAGAGAGAGAGAGAGAGAGAGAGAGAGAGAGAGAGAGAGAGAGATGAGAGAGAGAGAGAGAAAAGACAGACAGACAGACAGACAGACAGAGAGACAGAGACAGAGACAGAGACAGAGAGACAGACAGATAGACAGACAGACAGACAGACAGAGATAAAGAGAGGCAGGGTTTTTGCAAGTTTCAATGAGACACTGAAAAATTGATGCTGGGAGCTGAGAGAACTTACAGAAAAGTGTGGTGAAGAGAGACGAAAAGAAGATGCACTTGGGCCAAGAGTGAGGTCTTTGGGTTTGGTATTTACGCAACATGTCCTTCATTCAAAGGAAGCCATCCTGCCCTCCCTTCATGTCAACAATATTTAGCTTCATTCTGTTATCAGAAAATTCTGCAGGGTACTGGTTTCGATTGTAGGAAAAAAAGTCAACGGGAAAGAAAGTCAACGGCCCTAACCCTAACGCTATCCCTAACCCTAACCCTATCCCTAACCCTATCCCTAACCCTAACCCTATCCCTAACCCTAACCCTAACCCAAACCCTATCCCTAACCCTAACCCTAACCCTATCCCTAACCCTAACCCTAACCCTAACCCTGACTTTTTTGCGTTGACTTTCTTTCCCGTTGACTTTCTTTCCGATCACCCTGGTTTCATCCCATGTGTGCTTGTCTTGTTGTTGTTGCTGTTGTTGTTGTTTTATTCAAGCAACAATCTTATATCACATTGTTGCTTTGAAAAATAAAGAAGAACAAAGAAAAGAATAAACTGAAGTCAACAACGACACAGACGATGACGAGGATGAAGAGGAAGACACTGACAAAGTGATGACTACGACGACAACGATAATGATGATGATGATGATGTATGATGATGATGATGATGATGATGATGATGATGATGATGATGATGATGATAATGATGATGATAATGATGATGATGATGATGATAATGATGATGATGGCAAAGGCTAGATAAAAAGGGAACAATACAAGCTCGATTTATAAACCCGAGCTTGGCCTTTGTGATCAGAGCAATGCTAAACACAATAAGAAACCTTACAGCTTTTCCCCTGATTATACACCATTCCAGTTATCAGTTATCGGTCCTTTTCTGATATAACGTCCTGTATGGCTATCAATAATTCACGCCAATGAAGGAATGCCTGCAGCAAAGCAAGTCATTTTCTGGCCCATTATATGTTGTCTAAGATGACATGCACGTAAGTCTAATCATCCCTGGCCATCCCAGTTTCTCTGGAAACCCGACTTCTGATGTCAGTGTGTTAAAGCCCAGTTTGTTTTATTATTTTAATTTTCTTTATTCAGCCGACTATCTGTTTAAAACAATTCTTCATTTCTTGCCTAACGCCTGTATCAAGATCGTTTCTGAACATTCAGGAATATGTGAAATACTTAAGACTTCATGACAGGAACAAGAAAAGCTTACATGCTAGACATTCATGTGAAGCCACCTTAAAACGACCGTCACTTTCTTTGATGTGTGTTCTTTTAATTTTTACACCAAACCTTACTGACACTTCCCTCCAACATGCCTGCACGCTATCCTTTCACTAACAAAACCTAAACACTCTCAAAACCTCCTCCAAACTTACTTACGGAAATCTCAGCATAGTTCCCTGGCACCTCCACACTTACTCTGAAACCCCCGCAAATCTCGTTGACCGTGCAGGGTCTAATCGTGTATAATGTAGTCTGATGTGATCACCCAGGAACATGGCTGTAACTTGTCGCCAGAACCAGT
>CM031601.1:19568461-19570961 GCA_018398815.1 Conus ventricosus
AATAGTTCCAATACCAAAACAAGGAAAGTCAAAGAAAGATAAAAATAATTACAGACCCATTGCTCTAACATCACACAACGGTAAGCTGCTAGAAAATATCATTTTATACAGACTAGTTTACCATTGTGATAAACGAAAAGTTATTCCTACCAATCAAGCAGGTTTCAGGAAGAAAAGTACAATTGATCATTTATTGAAACTAACAACGCAGATTAAACATCAGTTTGCTCACAGAAAAAATGTACTGGCCACATTATTTGATATAAAGAAAGCCTATGACCATGTCTAACATGGTAGTTTACTGTAAAAATTAAAAAGTATTGGTCTATCTGGACATATCTGTGACTATGTTAAGAATTTCTTATCTGACAGAAGTATGCAAACACAAGTAGGCAACTCCTATTCCACCTTAAGATTTCCCCAAATGGGAATCCCACAGGAATCAGTTATTGCCCCTCATTTATTCAATATTCTGCTCTATGGTTTAACACAATCTGTGTCAAATAATATTGTAATCGTACAATATGCAGATGACATATGCATGTGGATGAAAGTTACCATGAAAAGGAAAAACCCCAAAAGACAGCTGAACTATTTTAGAAAATTGTATCAACGGGAACTTGATAACGTAAATAATTGCATGATGGAGAATGGACTTTTGTTATCACCAGGAAAAAAACAACTAATCTTGTACTTTTCAACAGCGGGCCCGATCCACCAGAGTTACCCATTTTTCGAATAGGAAAAGAAATCCTAGAGTACAGACCGATGGTAAAATTTCTCAGAGTATATATTACTTCAAAGTTATCGTGGAACCATCATATTCAATATCTATTAACAAAGGCCAGAAAGAGTTTTAATATTCTAAAAGCTGTACAAAAACAAAACTGGGGCCAAGATGCTAATGTACTCAAACACCTGGCACTGTCGCTGATACGGTCAAGACTCACTTACGGACAGGAAGTGTTCTTCAGTGCCCCGGCAAGTTTGCTAAAGAAAATGCAGAGCTTGGATTGCAAAGCTTTCAAACTAGCTGTAGGTGTACCATATCATGCATCGTCCCTAGGAACATATCGCGAAATTGGGGTATTGCCATTAGATCAGTATCGACGGCTCGCTGTCGCAAAGTATGTCTTACGATCTTCAACATGTGACAGCAATGTTGAAAACGAAGTTAGTTTAAGATCTGACATTAACTTCCCTAAATGAACAAAATCAATCTCCTCGCTTACGACAATTATGACTTTCACTTCCAATTTATTCGATGAGTCAGAAATTAAGCGAAATAATTAAACCTCAACTTCCTTCATCTTCCAGCCCACCATGGGAACTTCAAAGAGCATCATTTGATATCAACTATTCGTCTTTGAAAAAAAGGTGACAATGAAAACTTGATTGGCATAACAGTAAAAGAGTATATAGAAAACTCGTACCCGCTCCATCTTAAGATATATACAAACGGATCTCTTTTAGATACCAAAGAAGCAGGTGCAGCATTTGCTATTCCTTCTATAAAGATGGAAAATCTTACTACCTTGGAAAAAAACAGATCCATTTTTACAGCCGAGCTAATTGCCATTTTAATGGCCCTGTAATATCTTCTTGGTCTTTCTTACCCAACACGTCATGCCCTCTTTTATGTCGATTCAAAATCAGTTTTATTTGCCCTCAGCAAATCAACCACAATTAAAAAAAGATTTGTGATGGTGTGGAGAGTAAGGGGTGTGCAGGTGAAGACAGGCAGATGGTAATGCGTAGAAGCCAAGGGACAGCAGCCAGTCAAGAAGACACGGAGGATGAGGTGTAGTTTCTCCCTTTATTTTCTTCTTCCACGCCAGTCGCTCACATCAGGGAACACTGATCCTTTCTCACACAACGCTCTACTTTTATAAAAAAAAATGTACCGGGCCGCAGAGCCAGCAACACGGTGCCAGAGACGAAACGGGCCTCGTGAGGCCGGAACCAACAGAATTTTGTGTTTTCTATCGCAGCTTCAGTGTTGTCTGGCTCGCTGTGCGTTCAAACTATTAACACATATTTACTATCGATGAAAACCTCAGAACACAAGGAATAGAATGCATTAAGTCACATTTGACCATTTTGTTCCTGTACTAAATCATTGCTGATTAATGTCCCAGAGTGAAGCCACTTTTAACGTGTTTGCGTCATATTTTCCTCTATTTCAATAAAAGATACTGAAGAGCGTGAAATAATTTTACAATGAATGAACAGCTGGCATTTCGCTCTTTTCATACATATAAACTTCATTTTCCGAGACAGTGTCTAAGTGGAGAATTCTGTCATTAAAAATTACTAGAAAACACAGCTGACTTTTCACTTCGCCGGGCCGTCGGTGCCTACTTTTGACACAATTTTCAACTGAAAAATACTCTGTTGAAATGGTCTGTTAAATAATGAATTCTACACATTTTCAGTTGTATTCATAACAGAAATGGTGTCATTAGCTAGATTTCGATCGGGAAGTCCGAATTTCGTAGAA
>CM031601.1:19580961-19593461 GCA_018398815.1 Conus ventricosus
CAGACAATGGACCCCCCCTTTTCCCCCACTAGTGAGCACGTCCGGGCGGTAGGGTTCATTGAATCTTGAAAAAAGCTGATGTCTCTGCCCGTGAAACATAAAAGCCAGCAAAAACCCACTAAAAATAGCAAGCGAATGTCCATCTGAAAAAAAAAAAAGCACACCACAGAAATTGATGGTGACTTTTGAGTGGTTTTTGGGGAAAAAAAAAGGGAAACATAAAAGCCAGCTAAAACACAAAAACTAGAAGCGTCCCCCCATTGTAAAACAAACCCCAAAAAGACAATGGATGGAAATTGTGAGCCCGGGTTTTTTAAAAAAAAAAAAAGGGTGGAAAACAATGGGGGGAAAGGAGGCCCCATTATAAAGAAAAAAGGAAAAAGGGGGGGGAAAAAGGGGAAAGGGGGGGGATGACCAAAAAAAAAATAGTCAGAAAAAAAATCCAAAAACTGGGGGGGGGGAACAGCTTTTATCTTGAAGTCATTGGAAAATGAAAAAGTATTACTGTACCCTTGATATCACTAAAACCCAATTTAAAGTGATGCTGTCGGCTTAAATACTTTTGGGCTTTTTTTATAGTGGCCCCAAAATTCTCCAAGAAAAAAAACGAAAACGACAGCTGTTAGCTTTAATATCATTGGACAGGGGCCCCCCCCCCCTCCCAGCTAAAGGGAAAAAAAAACCCATCATTGCGACATGAAAATGGCCACATTTTCTCCCTCTGCGTGAAGAGAACGTTTTCCTACAAAAATTGCCCCCACACCCAAGCAAATCTGAAATTCTTGTCTGCCCTCCACGTGTAAAAATCATGGTCAGCCCTTCAAACACTTTTGTTGTGTTATGTGGGGTGTGTGTGTGTGTGTGTGTGTGTGGTGTGTGTGTGTGGGGGTGTGTGTGTGTGGGGTTTTGTGGTGTGTGTGTGTGTGTTGTTTGTTGTTCTTAAATTTTAAAAACGTTTTTTCACTAGTTTGTGATTTAGAAAGGTGTGGTTTTTTGAGTGTGTGTGTGTGTGTGGTGTGTGTGTGTGTGTGTGTGGGTGTGTGTGGGTGTGTGTGTGTGTGTGAGTGTGTGTGTTGGGTTTTGTGTGTGGTGTGTGTGTGTGTGTGTGTGTGTTTGAGTGTGTGCGTGCAGGGGTGGTGCGTGCGGGCGTACGTACGTGAGTGCGCCCCCCCTTTGCGGGGCGTGGGCGTGTTTTAGTGTATGTGTGATGAGGAAAACTCAAAGTAAAAAATTAAACTGTAAAAAAAAAAAGAAAAAAAAAAGACATAAAAAAGAAAAAAAACAAAAAACTGTAAAAAAAAAGTTTCAGGGAAACAGCAATTAAAAGGGTTGAGCCAAGGGGCCTTAACATAAAAATTTTTTTTTTTACAAAATTTAAGAGAGTTTTGGTATCCTGGAATATCATTTTTAAAGAAATCCTTTCAAAATTCCCTGAAAATGGGAAAAACAAAAGTAGGGGAAAAAGTATAGAACTTTGTGTTGTTTTAAAAATTATAAAAGGGTCCCGCAAGAACTTCAAATTTATTCTTGAAAATTTTTTTTCTAAAGCATTTTTTTTTAACCGAAATAATAAGGAGAAAAGTTGTTTACTTTTGTCTTGGTTATAATCCAAATTTTTTGTTTTTTAATTTTCCCGGGAAATTTACGGGAGGAAGCTTTTTTTTTTAAAAGATTACTTGCTGAGAGCTCGTACAACAAAGTATAGAAGTGTCGGGTTTTGTATTGTGGGTAAACCCCTTTCTTTGTAGTATTCCTAAAAATTTTTTCCCAAAAGAGACCCTTTGTAAGGGGGGGGGGGAAAAACCCTTTTCATTAAGCTCAAGGGAAAAAGAATAGTAGCCGTTTTGTCGGGGAATTGTTTGCACCTGCTCGAGAAACCCTTTTCACCCCACCTTTCCGGAAATGAAGCAATGAAAGGGAAAACCCAAACCAAAAATTAATTTTCCCCCTTTCTTGACATAAGGTTGTGAATAAGTATTTTAATTTCTGATATGTTTTCAGCACGGTTTTTTGAATTTGTAGTTTTCTAAAGCTTGAAGAACTGATTTAGAATCTACCCCGAAGAGGATCCCAAAAAGGGGGGGGGGGGGGTTTCCAATGAAAAATCATTTTGTACTCTAGGGGCCATTAATAGGCTATAAGTTCGGCTTTTAAAAATAACAGATTTGCCCCAAGATGAAAGGACTTTTTCAATTTTTAAAAAGGGAAAAATGAAAAAACCCCAAAACCCAAGCTTATTGTTTAATAGAGCCCCACCCGGTATGGGATTTTAAAAAAGTTCGAAAAAATCATGTATGTGATTTTGCTTCGCAAGTTTTGGGAATTTTAAATTGTTATCTTTTTTGGGAATAGAGTAGTTTTTTATAACCCAAATTTTGGTTTTTAAAAGAGTCCCATTTTGGAAGGGGAAAACTTAGGGGGAAAACCCCATACCCAAGCTTTTTTATGTTTTGATACCTAATTTTTGTCAAAAGTGAGAAGAAATGTGGGTATGGGTTTTTTAGTGGCTCGAATTTTTTTAGCACTTTTTGGGAAAGTTACATAGACCTATATCCGATTCCTTTTTGGTTTTGCACCTTTGAATATTTGAGCAGCGAAGAATGTATTTTGGGCCGAGGCTGTTAAACGAGGGCCCCATCAGGGGAAAGAAACCCCTTCATGGTATGTTCCTAAAGCTAAAGGGGCAGGGAAATGGAACACCAAGGGTTTAATCTAAATTGCCTTAGAGCCTATACATTAAAAGCTTTTTTAATAAGTACTTGGGGCCCAAAAAAAGACCTTTTTTTGCATATGACAATTTGGATCTAACTAAAGCCAAAAGGAAAAGATGTATTAAACTTTTTGTTTCCGGGCCCCCAAACTTTGTTTTGTTTTTAAATTTGAGCAGTTTAAGGGGATTTTCTCCCTTGTTTTAAATTATGTGTTCCAAGTAAAAATTTTCCAAGAAAATTTTGGGACATAAGATGCACCCCAAGGAATTTAATCTCAAAAGGGGCAGCTCAATGTGGTATTATGTACTTTAAGTTTGGAGTTTTGGGGTGAGCAGACCCACCTGCATCAAAAAATTTTTTTTTTTTTAAATAGGGGTTTTTTTCAGCCGAAGGCAAAGCCATTATAGCATAAAGTTCCCAATTTTTTGTCAACCCTTTTTTTGATATATTTTTTCAAATGAAATTTTAAAAAGATTTTTTTTGATTTTGTTTTTTTTTAAATTTGTGGCGTTCAACATAAGCAAAAGCCCAACCGCATTTTGAATAAAAGTTAAATTTTTTTGGGAAATGTATTTGGGAAAATTCTTTAGTTAAAAAAATTAAAGAGAAGAGGGGCGATCACAGAGCCTTGGGGAAAAACCCTTATCTAAAAATTCTTTTGGATAAATAAGATGACCTATTCTTGCCCGGGAATATTTTCTGTTTGGTCAGGAATTTTTTAACCAAAAATTTAAAAATTATGAACAGAGGACCTATATTTTTTAATTTATATAAAAGCCTTCATCCCAAAAACTTGATCAAATCCCTTTGGGTTTAAAAATCGAAAAATGGGGCCCGAAAAACTTTTTTGGTTTTCTAGCAAAACGGGTTTTTAAATTTGCGTAGTGAGCTTTACAAGAGGATCAATCGAAACCCTGCCCTTTCAAAAACCCGGGCCGGGTTTGCGGGGATAATGCCGGGTTTTTTCCCAAATAGTATGTCAATTTTGTTTAGAACAGTTATCTCCATTATTTTTACGGGGACATGAGATGTAAGAGCTTAGGTCGATAGCTTTTTGTTTTTGTAAATGATTTTCCATTTTTTAAAAATGGGAACAAAAAATTTGAGTCTCCCTTTGGGAAAGGGTTTGTTCCCTTCAATCCAACATTTATTAAAAATTTTCATGTAAAAAAAAAACAAAATTTTGTGGTATATTTTTTAAAAACTTTCATTGAAATGGCATCTAAACCAACAAAAACTTTTTCCCTTATTAGACAATGAAAAAATTGCAGGTGTTTTTTTCCGGAAGAAATATCACTTTTGATAATGATCATTTTTTGGGTCGGGAAACAGCTTTACATTTTTTTTGTTAGTTTGGGTTTTTTCCCTCATAGCTCTGCATTTGTCTTTTTAAAACTACAAAGGAGCTTTTTTTGGGAAAAAACTTGCCCAGCAAATGATTCTGTTTTTTGGGTTTGTCCCAAAAGGAAAAATTTTTCAGCACCTTTTATTTTTTGGATATGCGGGTAAATGGTTTCCGTTTTTCATTTCAGGGAAATTTTTTTTTCCAAATTTTATTGTTACTTTATGTTCACTTTTTTCTTTTAAAAAAAAATGGGAACAGTATTCCCCCTTTTTTGGGCTTTTTTCAATTACTTTTTCCCTTTTGATTTTTTGGCAGTTCAAACGGGTTTATGCTCCTTTAATTTTTTTTATTTTTTGGCGTACATTTTAAACGTGCTTTTTTTTTTATCAACAGCGTTTCTGCAAGTTTTCGGTCCACCCCATTTTACCCTGTGTTTGGGGGGATTTTTGATTGACTAAAAAAATCGGAATTGCCTCACCAGCTCCCATGCGTAGGGGAGATGTAAAATGATGAAACATAGATTCTTTTATCAGTTTTTATCAAAAAAATTTGACATCATATGAAGATAGCACAGTTTAAAAATTTGGCGCTTTTCAGCTCGCTTGAATCAAATTTTGGGGAAATTTTTCCTTACTGTATTTTGGCTCACTAAAAACCCTCTAGAGAAAAAAACTAGGGGAAATTTTCACCCCCTTAAAGTGTTACATAAGTTTGCCAAATGTAGGGGGTTGGGGCCTTTGGAGGGAAGGATTAAAAACAAGTCAATTGCAGATGATCTGTGACTAGGGGGTATCAGGCACCCCCTCGTGATCTTCCATCATTTAATAACGAAGTGGGGGAATCTGATATTTTCTCCACTAAAGGGTTTTGAGCTGTTTTTCTTTTGAAAGTTCTACCCCAAGAAAGGAGCTTGTTCTTTAAAGTCCCCTGAAATTTAAACCAAATTTACTATTTTTGAAAGTTTTATTATGTACCCAGTCTGAATTGCTATAAAGACTCCTTTTGGGAAAGTACACAGAGACAATGTTTAAGACAGAGAATTGCCCAAAGTGAACGGAAGGCACAAGAATCCCAAGTCGGGGGTCCCAGGGGGGTTATAGGTGACTAAAAGGGGGATGGAAAAAATAACTGGTTTTTTAAAAAAAAAGGGTTTGCAGAGACTTTCTCATTGTCACCAGGTTTCTTGTCCCACAGGGGGGGTAAAAAAACGACCCCAGCCGTGGCAATCGTTTTTAGACAAAATTTAGTGATTGAAGAATAAGGCCCATGTAGGAGCTGGCTTCGTTTTGCTGTTGAAGATTTAAAAAATTTTTGTTAATCAAACCGGGGCCATTTCCCAATTGTAGTATATTAATGTCATTTTTTTTGCCATAAAAATTTTTACAATGGACATTCAAGGGGGGACAATTGCAAATGAAGATGTTTTAAAATTTAAAGATAAAAGGAAAATTTCCCCCAACAATAAAACAAATCAGTAAACATTTTTATGAATAGAGAACCTTTTACAAAAAGGCCCAAAGGGATAGAAGAGGAATTAAAATGGTAATGTGTAAAGCACATACACAAAAAAGGGGGGGGGGGGGGGGGGGGGGGGGGGGGGGGGGGGGGGGGGGGGGGGGGGGTTTAGGGAAAATATGCGAATTTTTGCAGGCCCAAAAAAAAAAAAAATCAAAAAAGGAACCAGGCAAATATATAACACAAAGACGATCAGTTTTTTTCTTTTCAGTCGCTTGACATTATACACAAAACGGGCTTTCTTGACGGGGGAGTGGTTTTAGGTTTTTTTGAAAATTTATTCACCCAGTCTTGTAGAACACATAGAAATTCCGCCAGGGGCCCCGGTACAGGAAAAAAAAGGTAGATGATGATATCTGTGTGACGAGAAGACTGGGGGGGGGAGATATCGTGTTCTTTCCCTGAGAACGGTGCAGACCGGGGTTCTGGATTTGCTGCCAGAGGGTTTTTCCCCAAAAAGCGGGTGAAAAAGTGTCCCCTAAGTTTTCCAGCAAGCACACTGGCTCCTTTCTGGGTTTGGGGTGGACTCCGTTTTCAAAATTGGGCCCGGGGCTTGGGAAGGAGATTCTCATGGCTGATGACGGGGCACTTTGGGGAAATTTTTAATTTTTTCCCAATTTATAACCGCGTTGAAAAATTTTTGCGGTTTTTGTTTAAAACTCGGGGTTTGAAACAGGGGCCCCCTTTTCTGTCCAATGTTGGCGGGGTGAATTTCTCTTTTTTGCCCATGGTTTTTAAAAAGGGGTGCGCAAAGAGTTTGCTAGAGGGTGCAAAATCTTTTTTTTGAATATCTTTTAGACCCATGAATAACAATTGCATGACTTTTTGTATCCCCTGACGACAAGGGTTTTTCTCAGCGTGGGCAAAATTAAAAATTTCCCTTTTTAGTAGGGGGATTTTTTGGAAACCCGGTTTTTAAACCCAAAAGATCGACCAAGTCGGGGGGGACTTCCCCCACCGTTCAAAACAGAATCATGAAGGACGGGAAAAATTTTTGGGGGATCTTCTTTAGGGTTTGTTTAATTCCCCTTTTCCCCGTTGTGTCTTTTTTTTGGGCGATTCTGATCAGTCGGTGGGCGTAATTCGCTTCATTGGATTGAGGGCATGAGAAGTTTTTTCTGGTTCTGGATCGGTTTTTTTGGGGTTTTGTTTTTTTTCTTCTTCTTTTTTTTTTCCCGTTTGATATTGAAACCGGGGCGTTTTGCAGTCACCTGGGGCGTAGGTAAGGTCTTGTTTCGCGCTTCCTTTTAAAAATTTTCTGTTCTGGATTCGTTAACAAATTTTGAACCCTGGGTTTAGAAATTTCATTTTATGGTTGTGAGTGAGCAATCGTGTTGTTTTGGTCACGGGCCGTATTTTTTCGAGGGATACTATTTTTTTGCATAATGTTTCGATTTAAATTTTTATCAACTCACCGATTTCTTTTTTTCACATCCTTCTTTGGGATTTCGAAGTGAGGGAGTTTTAGATTTTGAATTTCATCGGGGCTGGCCCTTCCCAAAGGGGAATATCGGCATTTGTCTGTTGACCGGGTTTGCTTTTAGATTTGAAAATTCTCGAAAACGCCGTCTTGCTTGGTTGTGGCCCCTTTTTTTCTTGACTTGCATTTTGCCTTTGGGGACGAAAGAAGGGCCTCCCTGGGCCCCCAGTTTTTTGGGCATTTCTGAGACAGAGCCTGCAAAAAAATCCATAAGTAGCAACCCCGGCGTTTAGCTTCTGTTTGCTGTTTGCCACTTGTCCCGTGTGTGGTGTGGTGTGTGTGTGAACAACTTGTTTGTTTTTTACAATGCATTGACGTTCCCTTTAATACCCCCCCCCCCCATCTCCACCCCCCAAACCCAAAAATTAAAATATCCTACTTTCCAAAGTCAACAATAATGTTTTCCCTTTGGTTGGTTTAAAATTAGGGCAACCCCCCAGAGGTGGCTCAGAGTCAGACTTAAAAAATTTACAATATTAAGGTCTCAAAAGTAAAGATATTTCAGCGATCAGAAATTAACAGGGCTTTTTTAGCCCCCAAGATTAGACAAATGCCCTTTTGCGTTTAGGAATTTAAGCAGTTTTTTCCTTTGGAGAATACAAATTAAACAGGAACCAAGAATGAAAATAAATGCCGAAACCCCCAAAAAAAACATTTAAATTTTAAAAATTTAAAACCAAAAGTAGAATCACTGGGCTTTTCCCCCAAAAAGGAATACCTTAGAAAAAAGAAACCCATGCATTTATACGTATTTGGTCTTTTGTCTTTCCAATTGGAGTTTTTCGTGTTTCACCTGCGCTACAAATTTTTTACAGATCGAACAGACAAGTGTCGGCTCGTCCTTTTTTTCCAGTCTTTTTAAAGTTTTCTTTTTCCGCCTAAAAGAACACCCCAATAGGGAAAACCTTTTATGCCTTTTTCGTTATTTGTTTTTACCTTCGTTTGGGGACTCAGTTAATTTCTTTTTACTTCCCTACTTCAAATTTTTTTGCCTGCAGCTGTCCCACTTTGAAAACCCCAACTATTTCTGTTTCAGGGCCTGTATAAACACCTTTTATCCTTAAAGTTGTGAAAGTTTGTAATTAACTTTTTTATCTATGTCGGAAAAAAAGGCCGACATCTTTTGGAAATTTTAAAATCCTATCTATCTCAAAGTCAAAAAATTTGGCTGTTGGAAATAAATAAAAATTTTTTTTTAATTGTTTCATTAAAGGTGTCCTGACCATCAGGTGTTAAGTGTTTGAATCCCCAGAAGTAAAAAAATACATTTTAAAACCAAAGACGTCAAAGGTAGATAAGTCTCCTTTAAATTTTTAAACGGATTTCAAAGAAATCAGATCAAACTAGCGTTCGCTCTTTTATGCATGGAAAATTGGCAAATTACTAATATTTTTTTTTGATGATTTTATTCCCCCATGTGCCCCTAACGAAAGTCATAGGGCCCTTCCCCTGGTTTGGCGCACAAAAAGAGCACAAAAATCGAAAGAGAAAAATGCCCCCTTTGGGGGAAAAAGAATTGGACAAAGCGAAAAAATTTCATCTTCAGGGCAAACACAAAAAACCCCCGGCAAAAAAAGAGAAAAAAAAGATTGGGGGTTTTTGAGATTAATTACTTCGTTCTTGGGGGGAGTCACAGGTCACAGAACGTCCCAAAAGGAAAATTTCTGACGCCTCAAGGAGACAGCCCCTATTATTTGAACTTCATTTTTCCCCCTTACCCCAAGTGTCAGATTTCCATTAAAACCCCCCCCCCCCCCCCCCCGGGGCCCCCCCCCCTCTTCCCCCCACATACCCCACTCTTCCATGGCTCGCCCCTTCCCCCTTTTTAATTTTTTCCCCCGTGACAGAAGGGGAAATTTGGGGCTTTTCTTAGCCAGAGGTTTTGGGGCAGGTTTGGGCTTTTGGGGGGCTCCGCTGGGGGGCTCCGAAAGGCGAGTCCCTTTGGGCGGGGGACAACGGGGGGTTTTATATGATGATGGTCACAGTCTGACCTACAATCCCGTCATGTTGATTTGCCCTCTCCAGATGGTTCCCCCCCCCCCCCCTCTCCCCATTCTGGGCCTGAAACCCGGGGGTGTCCCGAATTTGCTTCCTCCCCCCTTCCCCCATCTGACTCCCGACCCCCGGGGTGTCTGGGTTTTACAGTTTATTCGTCTCAGCGTAGACGCATCACCTGTCAAGATAAAAATTTCACTTTCTGGAAAATGAAAAAAGAGAGTGAGTGAGTGAGTGGTGATTTTTTAGTTAGTTAGTTAGTTAGTTAGTTAGTTAAATTTTTTAGTTGGTTTTGTTAGTTAGTTTTGTTTGTTATTTCAGTCAGTCAATCAGCCAGCCACCAGGGCCCGCCAGCCCCGCCCGGGAGTTTTTTGTTAGCTAATTTCTCTCTAAGACTGTCTCCTTTTTCATATCCCGTTTCCCCTATGTTACTTTGGGAAGCAATTTCAACAGTTTAAACCCCCCAACATTCTTGTATTATAATATCCCGAAATTTTCCAAAATGGATCATGGGAAAAACGAAAACCCCTAAGTATTTTTTTTTCTGCCACCCAAGCCTTTCTGGCCCCCCACCTTTTTAGCCATCCACTGCTGATTTGAGAAGGCTTTCAAAAACGTACAATTTGACTCTGCGGGGGTTCGAAGCCAAGCTATCACCATGGTAGACAAATCTCTAACCATTGTTTACAGGCCCTACACGCATTGTGATGGTACCGGGCAGTATTTTTTGGTAGTGCAAAAATTTCCTTTCGGGCCCATCAAGACTGTGTGCCATAAAGTTTAAAAAGGGGAAACAATGTGTTTTATCAAATTTTAGGGAAAAAAAAAGCTATTTTTCCCCAAAGGGGGGAAATCAACCCCCGATCGATGTAAAAAGGATCAGTGGGCCTGCAACATGTATAATCTGAAAAATTTTTGATAGCTAAAGGGGGCTGCATAGAATGTTGGGAACCCTTCTGTTGAATCTGAGCTGTTGACTCATGGTATAAATATTTTCCCGCAATCTGGGCTTCGCCATAGTTTTTCCCGCAGTTTTGCATTAAAAAATCATTATGAAGGGGCCCTATACGCCTTTACATCTAGGGTTTGGGGTGCGGGGTTTTTGTGTATACCGTTGCTGTTTCCTTTCTTTGTTTGTTTTTCTTGCTTACGTATTTGCTTTTCCGCAAAACGAAGGGGGTTTTTGGAAAAAGTAAAAATGAAAGTTATGAGGCAAAGTGTATATGTATGAGTTACACATGGGATCTTTGAACCCTGTCTTGAATCCTTTTTTTATCATCAACTGTTTATCCATCAGTTGTAAATCATTGCAGTGTATTCTTAAAAAATTAGTAGGGGTGGTTTTAAAGTGCAAGGACCAGTCCCCCCTCAGTGACACCCCCGGAATGAAAAAATGGAACGAGTTTAAAAATCAGTCACGCCCACAGAGGCCCTACATTTGGGAAAGAATTTAGTCCTTTTAAAAAAGTTGATGCCCAAAGTCGTTTTGGGGGATCTGATCGGTGCTTCACATTTTCCATTTTTGGGATTTTCCCAAAAAAACCCCGCCTATATTGGTTCTGAAGATCTTTGAAACGGGGTCCTTGGACAAACTTCAAATTTTTTAGTATGCTGTACAAATAATTTTACTAAGTACAGCAACTATCCCCAGTTTCGTCACA
Organism: Conus ventricosus; assembly: GCA_018398815.1. Classification (NCBI taxonomy): domain Eukaryota; kingdom Metazoa; phylum Mollusca; class Gastropoda; order Neogastropoda; family Conidae; genus Conus; species Conus ventricosus. Next base: position 19,591,669 of record CM031601.1, read on the forward strand.
AAAACTAAAAAAAAAAAGGGGGTCGTAATTTTAAAAAAAATTTTTAGTTTTAAGTTATAAAAAATTGGGCCCAATTTCATCGGTTTCAACAAAGGGAATTATCCCGTGCCAAAAACACTTTTTTTATTTTCCTTTTCCCTCCTTCATGTTTTTGCTACATACTCCACACAGTTTCTTTCTAGAGTTCTGTCAAGCATTTTATCATCCCCAAACGAGTTTGGGCACTGTTTTATACCATCCTTTGATATGAAGGGGTTTTTCACAAAAAAGTGCGTTAAGAGGAAAAAACAAGTGTGTTTGTACACTAAAAAAGTCCCTTTGGGTTTAGTAGTCCAAAAATTAACCCCTTTTTTTGTTTTCTAAGGAATTTTAAATTGGGTCGATTAGTTGTTAACCGCCAATCTTTTCCCCAATTTTTTTAAAAACTTTTCGGACAAATAATTTCTTGCTACAAAAATTTTTTATAGCGCGAACAAAATTTTTTTTTTTTTCAGAGTTTACAATAAAGAACATGAGCATTTTTTCCCTAGCTTTTAATTCCCAAAATTTTATGGGGCCCGACGTGCAACACTTTTTTCTTTTATTTTGATGTGCCATTCCATTGTTTTAAAAAACCCGATAGGAGTGTGGTTTTTTTTCCCTTTTTTCGCTTTTGGAAAACTCTTTTTAATATTTTAAAATAATATATATTAATTTTATAAAATATATATTTAATGTGAACAATTAATAGTGGCGGGAAACAAGTGGGTTTAAAAACAATTCTGTATCATTATGTAAAGACTTGGCAAAAAGATTTGAACTTTTTTAGAAAAAAAAGTGAAGATGAAGAAAATGGGGTAATATATTATGAATAAAGAAACCCTTGCTATCTGCCTGAAAGGGGAAACCCTCGTAACCCTTTTCAAAGGCAGATTTTTTTGTATTGCCCGCTCCTGGCCTTTTGTCCACTGGATCGGACTCGTAAAGGGAACCCCGGCAGAAATTTTGTCTGTGCTCCCGGTTTTCAAATAGAGGGGCCACTACATTTTTATAATTCGTAGTGTTTTCACCACCAAAGGGGTTTGAAAAAAAATCCAAAAAGCAACCCCCAAAGCAGCCAGCAAAAGGGTAGTAAAATGGAATAAAACAAAGCGTGGAGAGGAAAAAAGTTTCTGAAAAACTAAAAACAAAAAAGTATAAAATGTAGGGGACAATCTTTTAAACCCATGCCCTTTAAGATCCATTTAAGGGTGGGAAGGGGGGACCAAAAAAATATGGAAAAATATAAATGTGCATTTTGTGTGTGTTGTGTTTTGGGTGTGGTGTGTGTTGTGTGTGTGGTGTGTTGTGTGGGAGAGAGAGAGAGAGAGAGAGAGAGAGGGGAGAGAGAGAGAGGAGAGAGAGGGGTTATGTATACATAAATCATTTATACATTACAAGCGAGCCTTGCTTTTGAAAGGTTTGAACTAGTGATGTTGAAAGGTTTCGTTTAATAATGCAAAAGATCCGGGAAGGGTAGAGCTGTGCCAAAGCAAAACAACGGATTAGTCTGCATAAAATTTCCTTGGGTGACATCTCATGTATTCTTTATCTTGTGCCTCAACAAAGGCATGTAGATCACATTCCGTGCTTGTATTCGACAAATTCCCAGTCTACTTCATTAGACAAAAAAAAAAACATGCAATGGACGAAAAGCTTTTGAAAGTTTTCTCTTCGAAGAAAGAAGCCAGATGAGGCATCATTCAATTAGCAACGCAGCCTTGACACAAATCTACAAAGCAAAACAAACAAAACTGAAATTTTTTTAAAAAGTA
>CM031601.1:19603461-19638461 GCA_018398815.1 Conus ventricosus
AACCACGAAAACTATCAATAACATAGGCAGCTACACTATTGTAATTCCTAAGTCGAGCAAGACCAGGCTATGGTGTGAGTGCCAGACATTGCGTTTAATTATTATTGTCAAGTTTGAGCCTCTCACCAACAAATAAGATTAAAAATGTTTCTACATGACAAAATAATTGAAAATTGCCATGATAACAAAATTGTTTGTTTGCTTGTTTTGAGCAGAATCAGTTAAACAGTGATTAGATGATGGTGTGATCGAAAACGAGAGAGGGAGAGAGAGAGGGGGGAGGGAGGGAGAGAGACAGACAGACAGACAGAGACAGACAGACAGATAGACTGAGAGACAAACACACAGACAGGCGGAGAGACAGGCAGAAAGACAGGCAGAGAGACGCAGAGAGAGAGAGAGAGAGAGAGAGAGAGAGAGAGAGAGAGAGAGAGAGACAGACAGACAGACAGACAGACAGACAGACAAACAGACAGATAGACAGACAGACAGATAGATTGACGGACAGACAGACGGACAGACAGACAGGCAGACAGACAGGCAGAGACGCAGAGAGACAGAGACATACAGACAGACAAACGGACTTAGGCACACAAAAAAGTGGGGGGTGGGGGGGGGGGGGGAAGAAGGAAAAAGAGAGAACTGTTTCCTGCCTTTCATTTCCCACACTGTCAATCGACGTTTCCTGGCCAGGACTGGTCTGAACTACACAGATTACAGAACGTTACAGGCGAGCCAGAGGCGGTGTGTCTTGCCACAAATGACGCGTGAAAGTGGTGAGGTCTCCTTTGATGTTGGTTATGTCAAACGGGGCACTCTTCTCAGCCTTTTCCATTTAAAGCTTTTATTTTTATTTATTTATTTACTTTTTGCTGGAACGTAAGCGGAGCTGGGTGGGTGGAGGCAGAGAAAGTGGTTGATGAGATGGAAGGGGAGGAAAATGTGTACTGGTTAATACGATTAAAGACACACAAGTTTCACCTTAGTGACCAGCCGCCATGGCGAAGTGGTTAGCATCGCGGACTCCCAGCTGGGAGGTCGTGGGTTCGAATCCCATCAGAGTCATGTGGGTTTTTTCTGCCCCGGCCGGCTCCTACCCAGAGTTGAGTTTGCTGTGGACTCAGTTGGGAAGACTGGGACCACACAGTCGAGTTTCATCCACTTAATGGATGCGCCTCTGAGAGTGTTGCTCAAATTTCCTGACCAACACTGCAGGTATCTCTCGGGCCTGGTTGACGCCGGGATATATTATGAAAGGAAGCGTAGAGTACAGCCCTGTCATGTAGTCTCAGACTGACATAAAAATCCGTACCATCATCTTAATCATCCTCATTCTCATTGATCAGCATTAAAAAAAAAAAACTTAAATTCTGTGGCCCTTAATGCCCTGCTCTCATGGTGACCTCAATATCGATCTCCTCTCCACGTCTTTGGTCTTGGTTTGGTTCCCTCGGGGTCACCGGTATCGGCGAGTCCATGGGGGCTGTCGTTGGACGGACGTGGTGGCGCCCTCCGGAGGGAGAGCTCACTCACGCCGGCTCCGCGACTAAGCAATTATTGTCGGCAGTAGTGGGCTTAGTAGGTGGTGTCCCGCGTATGTTAGATCAGAACAGGCGCCACTGAACACCACCGAAGTGACTCGGCAGCAGTGCAGTGTCTCCTCCGGTAGGTTGCCTCTTGACGACTTGACATTGACTGCTCCCTGTGGATTGCTGGTGCCGGGGGCTGCGGCGGGGCCGACCGGGCTGTGGCTGTGGACGGGGTGTCGGAATGAGCGGCGTGGGTGCACTGCCTCTGAGGTGGCGCAGAGGTTGAGACAGCAAAAAAAAAAAAAAAAAAAAAAAAGATTCACCTCAGTATACGTACAACAGACGACACACAAGATTCACCTCCATACACCTACCACAGACGACAATCGATGTAGTCCTCTCACTCACTATTAGTGTCCAGTCGACTGGCCAAGTAAGTTTTCAGGACTGCCGTTGAAGAAAAGGAAATCACTCCTGTGAACAAGACAATTGTTGATTTTCATCGCCATTGCACAGCCGATCGTACATGACCATTTCTAGTGCTGTGAAACTCAATCCGGTTAAAAATAGGGTCACTTTCTGATCGAATATTGAAACACAAACAAACCACGAAAACTATCAATAACATAGGCAGCTACACTATTGTAATTCCTAAGTCGAGCAAGACCAGGCTATGGTGTGAGTGCCAGACATTGCGTTTAATTATTATTGTCAAGTTTGAGCCTCTCACCAACAAATAAGATTAAAAATGTTTCTACATGACAAAATAATTGAAAATTGCCATGATAACAAAATCAGTCACTGCCGAACAAACAGCCAGCGTTCACTGCGGACAGTGCCTACAATTTTCACTCTCTAGTTGCCAGATTAAAAAGAAAACATGACATGTCATATAAATTGTGACCAGAAACAAATGTGAAATAGTTTCAAAACCAAGGTCAGGAGGTTGAGGAATAAAAGCAGAAAAATAGCAGATAACTGTTAGAAAAGTTAAGTAAGACGACGTCAAAGAGACTGAAAGAAGATAGGAAGCTACTCGCACAGAACGTCATGAAGGCGAGAGAACTACTTCCTTTGGAAGAGCCCATCAGGTTTTACAGAACATGAAAACAATGGAACACAGATATATCTGGAAAAGCAGTTGAAAACACATATGTATTTACACACACACACGCACACGCACACACACACACACACACACACACACACACACACCACAATCTGAAAACAACAGAACACGGATTTATCTAAAAGCTTCCGAACACAGAGATATATATGTGAAAACAACAAGACACCGACATATATCTCTGAAAAAACAACAGAACACGGACATATAAGTGGGGACAACAGAACACGGACATATAAGTGGGGACAACAGAACACGGACATATAAGTGGGGAAAACAGAACACATATACATATGTGAAAACAACGTTCCATTTATTCTGTAAATCAACAGTTAATTTGGAGGATCTCGCAATGAGAATACAGACATAATGCCACAAGTCCTGAAGACAGTCTATGACTGAAACGTTGAATAATTTTGTTCTGTTGTTGTCTTTTTTCTTTTCTTTTCTTCTTTTTTATTTTTTCAAATCTTCCGAGCATCCTCAAAGACAGTTTGCACAGACATTTTGAAAACAGTTCGAAAAGTGCAATTTGTCTGATGGTGGGTTTCAGTTTCAGTTTCACTTTTATCAAGGAGGTGTCACTGCGTGAGGACTAGTCCATAAACGCTACACCACATCCGCTAGGTTTTGAGACACATTTGCATGATTTAAAGCTGATGGATCAATGAATTATGACGGAAATGACAGAATTTAAGAAGACGGTCTCGTGGTTACGCTTCAGGAGATGTCTGACCTACGCATTAGCCCAACACGCTTGTCAGACCTTGAAACCTGACGGTGGATATAGTCTCTGTGTCCTGTTTGTGAAGACCTCGTGTCAGTGCTGGCTGTGGTGTTGGCAGACTCATGGTGCTTGCTACCAGATGAGAAGATGATGTAGTGCGTGGTCAACGCCAGAGCGGATGCTGCTCCTATAAGGCATCATGGTTAAACAATTTTGGCCGTCGATGCGGATTTGGCTGGCAGCAGTGTAGGGTATTCTGTAGTGAGGAAAACACTGGATGAGCTTTTCCTGCATCAGTGGCCTCTTCGTGACCGTAGAGCCTGGCGCCTACTGGAATGATCGTTTGAGAGCCTATATCTTTTGCCAGGAGTTTCTGAGTAGGGTTAGCTCCCCAGTCTCCTGTCGTTTTGGTTTTTTTTTCTATTTTCTTTTATTTATTCATTTATTTATTTTTCTTCTCACTTACTTTTGTATCTATCCCTCTCCTTCCTACCCTCCTTTGCCCCCTCCTCTCCCCCTCCTTTTTTCCACCTTTTTCTACCCCCCTACCCCCTCTCCCCCTTTCCCTTCTTCTCCCTCACCTCCTCCGTCCTTGTTCCTTTTCTATCGTCCTCTGAAGGGCTCCTTCCCCTTTCGTTCCTTCTCTTTACTTTCCTTCTTACTTCCTTTCTCTCTACTTTCGACCTCTACTATTCTCCTCTCTCACCCCCCCCCCTCCTCTCCCTCGCCCTCCCTCATACTTCCACCCTTCCTTTAGGCCCCTCTTTTTGTCCTCTCTTTATGTCTCTCCTTCTTTCCCCCCGGCCCTCCCCTTTCCCCTCCTCCCCTCCTTTTTCTTCCCCCTTTTTAATTTTTTTTGTCTATCTGTATATGTATATATATATATGTATATATATATATATATATATATATATTTTGTATAGATTTTTTTTTTGTCATTGGGAGTGTTGTTAGCGCCTCTCATCATGACCGCATATCTATCTTTTGCGTTAATGCTCTTATTTTTGCCCTTTTTTCTGTTGCGCCACCATAGCACCACTACCTCCCTATGCTACACCCAGATGTCTTAATGTATGCCTTGTTTGTACATTTACCATTTATTCCCATTGTTACCCCCCCCCCCCCCCCCCCCCCAATGTGTGCGCTTATTGGCGTGTGTATGTGTGCGTGCGTGTTTGTTCGTGCGCACGCGCGCACTTGTGTGTGTGTGTGTGTGTGTGTGTGTGTGTGTGTGGTCAACGCCAGAGCGGATGCTGCTCCTATAAGGCATCATGGTTAAACAATTTTGGCCGTCGATGCGGATTTGGCTGGCAGCAGTGTAGGGTATTCTGTAGTGAGGAAAACACTGGATGAGCTTTTCCTGCATCAGTGGCCTCTTCGTGACCGTAGAGCCTGGCGCCTACTGGAATGATCGTTTGAGAGCCTATATCTTTTGCCAGGAGTTTCTGAGTAGGGTTAGCTCCCCAGTCTCCTGTCGTTTTGGTTTTTTTTTCTATTTTCTTTTATTTATTCATTTATTTATTTTTCTTCTCACTTACTTTTGTATCTATCCCTCTCCTTCCTACCCTCCTTTGCCCCCTCCTCTCCCCCCTCCTTTTTTCCACCTTTTTCTACCCCCCTACCCCTCTCCCCTTTCCCTTCTTCTCCCTCACCTCCTCCGTCCTTGTTCCTTTTCTATCGTCCTCTGAAGGGCTCCTTCCCCCTTTCGTTCTTCTCTTTACTTTCCTTCTTACTTCCTTTCTCTCTACTTTCGACCTCTACTATTCTCCTCTCTCACCCCCCCCCCCTCCTCTCCCTCGCCCTCCCTCATACTTCCACCCTTCCTTTAGGCCCCTCTTTTTGTCCTCTCTTTATGTCTCTCCTTCTTTCCCCCGGCCCTCCCCTTTCCCTCCCTCCCCTCCTTTTTCTTCCCCCTTTTTAATTTTTTTTTGTCTATCTGTATATGTATATATATATATATGTATATATATATATATATATATATATATGTATAGATTTTTTTTTTTGTCATTGGGAGTGTTGTTAGCGCCTCTCATCATGACCGCATATCTATCTTTTGCGTTAATGCTCTTATTTTTGCCCTTTTTTTCTGTTGCGCCACCATAGCACCACCTACCTCCCTATGCTACACCCAGATGTCTTAATGTATGCCTTGTTTGTACATTTACCCATTTATTCCCATTGTTACCCCCCCCCCCCCCCCCCAATGTGTGCGCTTATTGGCGTGTGTATGTGTGCGTGCGTGTTTGTTCGTGCGCACGCGCGCACTTGTGTGTGTGTGTGTGTGTGTGTGTGTGTGTGTGTGTGTGTGTGTGTGTGTGTGTGTGTGTGTGTGTGTGTGTGTGTGTGGTTTTGCCCGTGGGCAAGTGCTTTTTTTTTTTTTTTTTTTTTTTTTTTTTTCGTGTGTGTGTGTGTGTGGGGGGGGGGGGGGGGGGTGAGCCTTGCAGCTCTTAGCTGCGTCTGGCTAGTGGGTTTTTTCTCGGGGTTCTCCCCCTTTCCCTCTCACCCTTGGTGCTTGGGTAGGGCAACCTACCCTTGGGTCAGACTTGGGTCGGATGCTTTAGGCGGCTGACCCCCTTCTCCCCCCCCCCCTCCCCTTGTCATTTAAAATGTTTTTTCGAGTATATTGTATCTTATTTATTGTGCTTTCTCTTGTTCATTTCATTCATATGCAACACACCCACTACATACCATCACACCCTCCCCTCCACTCACTCTCCTTCCCCTCCTCTTCTCTCTCTCATTCTCCACTCTTCCTCTACTTCCATTCTCTCTCTGTCTCTCCCCTCTCTTTCTCCCCTCCCTCCCTCTCTCTCTCTCTCTCCCTCTCTCCTTTTCCTCCTCCTCACTTTACCCTCTTTCCTCGTGCCTATTCCTCGAACTCTACTCACCCTCTCTTCCACTGTCCTCTGTCTACTTCATTCACCACTTTGGCTTCACAAGGGGAGTATTGTGCATGTTTATGTGTGTATTTTTTTGTCGCTGAGGAAGGCATTTTGCCGAAAATTTCTTGTCCTGTTTTGTGTCGTGCATTAAATCGTCGTTACTTCACACTTTGTTTTGTGTGCTCTTCTGCTTTTTTGTCGTGTTTCAGTAACGCCGCAGTTTGTTTCATTTGCCTTTTCCTGAGAGTTTTCATTTGGCTGTTTGTACTGGGATCTGGATGTAGCTGTATATTGTGTTGTTAAAATGAGCGAGATGGGAAATATATAGATCCCTTGTAAAATGACAACAATCCTGATATAATTTATAAGTGAATAAACAAACAGAAAAATAAAATAATAGGCAAATAAATAAATAGTATACGAATAAATGAATACGTGCATCAATAGATAAATAAATAAATCGATCGATAGATAAAAATGATAAATGAATAAATAAACAACTACATAAATATAATGATAAATACAGATAAATAAATGAATAAAAGAAAGAATAAATAAACCAATAACTAAACAAACAAATGAACACATAGATAAATAAATGAAGAAGACTACGAACGTTTGATCGAAGCAAAGGGATTCAGCTTCGCCCCGAATAACATATTACTTCAGAAATTGGCCAGCTGAATATCCGTGACAGGCTGGCCCAACTCCAAAGTTTATAGCAGTTCATTAGGAGCCCTGACAAACAGTCTTGCACGCTGGGTTGCCAAGCGACTGGGCAGAGCTGGGATATAAAAAATGTGTGTGTGTGTGTGTGTGTGTGTGTGTGTGTGTGTGTGTGTGTGTGTGTGTGTGTGTGTGTGTGTGTGTGTGTTCGATGGAATCAGGGAGGAGGGGGCGTGAGAGATGGTGTGGGAAGAGGGATGGGGGAGGCAGTTGAGAGAGAGAGAGAGAGGAGAGAGAGAGAGAGAGGAGAGAGAGAGAGAGAGAGAGGAGAGAGAGAAGGGGAGAACCAACGAACGAATGAACGAAAGGTTTTAATCGGTATAGGCTGTGGCTCCTTCCGATGGGGGTGCAATATAACAATAACAATTCATACAGTAAGGTAACATGATATAGTTTAACAATGAGAAGATGACAGATAAGTACGCTAATATACACAATGAAAACCACAGTTGGGTTCAAGTAACTGACCATAGTTGTGCGTCTGCTAAAGGCCTTGTACAAATATACACATATGCTCTTCAGTACGTCTTCATTTTCATTTGCCATGAGCAATGCGGCTTTAAATAAACAAGGGGTTTATAAGAATCTCCGGGGAATGCATTCATATCGTAAACCCTTCAGCACAGGACAACACAGTAGCAGGTGCCATTCGTCTTCATTTGTGTTTTTGCATAAAGGACATATCATGCTAATGTTATTGGTATTTGCATATCGACACTGATGCGTTTTGATGTCTGAAATTCCTGATCAAATCTTGCCAGATAACTTTTAATATGCCTGTCAAAATTAAGTGAGATATATTTTTCACATCTAACAGATGTCTTAAAAGTTCTATAACACGATTATCGCTCACTGTTCTGGATGTTTTCATGCCAATTTTGCTATCGATTATCAATCAGTCTTTGCCAAAGTTGCTTCAAAAACGCATTTACATTTTTAATCCCTTGATTCATCCAAACAAACCCAAATCCATTTCATCACGCGATTCCAATCCCAGCGACATATTGTATGCTTTTAGTGGTAATCTATCATCATCAATCTGAACAATCTTCAGCCAGTATCTGATGCACTGCACAGGTGAACTGATATAGATTGGATAGCGGTTTATTTCCCCATAAACACATTCATTAGGTGTCTTCATGTGAACCCCTAGAAATTTCTTAAGAGCAAATAAAAGAAGTCTTTCTACACGAACAGCAGATTTATCTAGGTCCCAGATTCCAGCACCATACTGAACAACCGGTTGAACCTGAGCATCAAAGGGTTTAAGAAACACTGTCGAGGAATTATTATTCAATATGTATATTTTTTTCAAGATACACACTAAGGCGTTTTTCGCTCTGCTTGCTAGATCCTGACAAGCGACTGTAAAGCTTAAGCGTATAGAGAAATAGATACCAAGGTATTCATAACAATTTACCACAGCCATCCTCTGTCCATTAAAATACCATCTTTCGCTTGCAGCCAGGTGACCTCCTTTTCTGAAAACCACAATATTACTCATTTTCACATTTACTTTTAGCTGCAGTTTAGAAGCTGCCTGACACAAGTTGTTTAACTGAGTCTAGAGGCCAGCTGGAGTCTCAGATGATAAGACAATATCATCAGAAGTAACAAAATAAATACTTCAATAAAATTAGAAGAAAGTGTTGCACCATGTCTTCCTTCCGCTATAATTTCTAAAGCTAATTCGTTTATAAACAATGAGAAAAGAACACGGCTACAAGCATCACTTTGTTTTAAGCCCTGTGTACATAAAATATAGTCAGTACGTTCCCCACCAGATCTTACTCTTGCTTTAAGATTACTGTACATACTTTTAATACATTGATATAATTTGCCGTTGATGACATTATTTTACACCATTGGTCAGACTTATTTTCTAGAAACAGAGCCGAACACTTTCTCAAAACCAAAAAAGCTGCATAATAGCTTACGATTATTTGAAAACTGCTTTTGAACTGTTGCCAGAAGGGTGAACATGTGATCTACAGTGGAATGAATCTTTTTGAAGCCAGCTTGATATTCTACAGTAACGTTATTTTGATCGATCCATTTTTGGAATCTGTTGTTAATAATAGAACTGTACAATTTGCTGCTTATATCAGACAGTGGGATCCCTCTGTAACTGCCAGAATCATTTGCCGTACCTTTCTTAAATAGTGGAATGATGATCGATTCAGACCAAGTTTCAGGATACAGTCTTGTATCAAAAAGAGTATAGAAAATATTTAGAAAGAATTCAACCACGACACCACCACCATTCTTAAATAGTTCGCCAACAAAACCGTCAGGACCCGCAGATTTTCCATTCTTTAATTGTTTCATAGCAAATAGAATCTCCTCTTTTGAAATGGGACTATCCAAGCAGCTTGTTTCCTTAATTTCTTCTGTGTCTGCTTCATTGCGTTTTCCAATAGATTTTTGAGATGCTGTTGCCACTCTGCGGAAGAAATGTTATTGTGTGTATGAGATGTCTTTACAGAAATACTATGAACGTTTTTTCTCAAAATGCCTTCTGGTCATGAACTGAGTTAATTAAATCAGCGAGTAACGATTTTTTTGTGCTCTGTTTCCTTTCTCTGCAACATATGTTTGTATTCTTGTCGAGCCTTACAATATTTTACGCGATCTTTACTATCAAGGGTTCTGTAAAACACTCGTAAAAGTTTTCTCGTATTAGTTTTGGTCATTTTACATTCTCGATCAAACCATGAGTCATTCTTTCCACCTGGATTTATTCTTATTTTCTTTTTCATACATTCTGCTTTCTTTATAATACAATCATTAAAACATACATATAGCTACATTAATGTCTTCGTCTATAAAACTAATAGCTGTTTTCAATGTTTGCAGAGTATCATCGTGGTTCATCAAACTTCGAAAAATGTTTGCGTTGTTGTCATTCCATTTAAATGTCTCAGTATATTAAACATCCTTGTACATATTCACAACAGGACCGACAGTTTGTGAAGTGTCAAGGTGCAGTTCCAAAGGAAGATGGTCAGACTCAGTGTGGTCAGTTACATACAAATGCGTCGATGATTCTACATATATGTACAATCAGTGCACATAAAAAAAAAAATCATTGCCACTACACCCTCTATCAAAATTTTATGTGAAACAACCTTCGCGGTCGCCATTACGCACACCTTTCATAATACATAATTCAAACGTTGTTGACATACTCAAAAGACATTTTCCATACTTATTTAGAAAACTGTCTTCAGAGCAACTGTTGCCATAGCATAAAGAGCTTTTGGTTTGAGAATAACAAACATACCCTTCATCAGACAGTTCTGGACCCAACTTTGCTGTTCTAGCGTTTAAGTCTCCGTTTAGTAATAGAAAAAAACATCAGGAAATGCCACAATCTTATCAGCAATAGTACTGTCATGTATAGTGATATCATTATCTATACAACAAAAATGGATAGCATGGTGGTTTTTCAGGGGTATATAGGTACAGATATAGATGACATCCTTTGGCAAACCGAGAATATGTTTTGAAATTAGAAGCATCATCGTAATATCATATTCGTTTTCTATTTTGTGTATATGTTTTAATCTTTCATTTTTTTATTGGGCATATTACCCCCCCCCCCCCCCCCCCCCTGATCTTCTCTCATGCACTGTAAAATGTATCGTTTTCAAATGCAGAAGAGAAAAAGTTTTCACCAAAAGTTTCAACAAGACAAATGAAATCAAATGACAAAATATAATCAATAAAACTGTGGTCCTTTAACAATAAGCCATTTACAATCCAATGTAAGAGAGAGAGAGAGAGAGAGAGAGAGAGAGAGGAGAGAGAGAGAGAGAGAGAGAGAGAGAGAGAGAGAACGGCCTTAAGACTTGGCATCAATTTATTGGTAGAGTAGGCGACGTAATGTGACGGCATGTTTGGATTCAAATCGATCTTTGTCTGCGGAGGGGTACATGCTGCTTTTCAGAGAGTCCATTTCTCTGTCTGTCTTCCCATGTGTCTTTCTGAATAACCACGTCTGTCTGTACGTCTGTCTATCGTTGCCTTTGTCACTCGAAACATGTTTAGAACAACAACAACAGCAGCAAAACGACAATACCAACACCAACAATGACACCACCACCAGTGCCACCACCACCATCACCAATGCCACCATCACTACTAACTACAACAGCAGCAACAACAACAACGACGACGACGATGATGACGACAACTCCTAGCAGCACTGTTGAACTCTTCAGAGCTAAATCAAAGAAATAAATCCCAGAAATCTCAGTTTGATTCCTTGGAACGTGCAAACCTTTCTGAAATTACTCCAGACCGTATGTAACATGCTGGGTTTCACCAGCCGCCGTGGCGAAGTGGTTAGCGTCGCGGACTCCCGGCTGGGAGGTCGTGGGTTCGAATCCCATCAGAGGCATGTGGGTTTTTTCTGCCCCGACCGGCTCCTACCCAGAGTTGAGTTTGCTGCGGACTCAGTTGGGAAGACTGGGACCACACAGTCGAGTTTCATCAACTTAATGGATGCGTTTCTGAGAGTGTTGCTCAAATTTCCTGACCAACACTGCAGGTGCATGTATCTCTCTGGCCTGGTTGACGCCAGGATATATTATGAAAGGAAGCGTAGAGTACAGCCCTGTCATGTAGTCTCAGACCGAAATGGAAATCCGTAGCATCATCTTAATCATCCTCATTCCCATTGATCAGCATTAAAAAAAAATGTCTCAAATTCTGTGGCCCTTCATGCCCTGCTCTCATGGTGACCTCAATTTCGATGTCCTCTCCACGTCCGTGGCCTTGGTTTGCTTCCGTCGGGGTCACCGGTATCGGCGATTCCATGGGGGCTGTCGTTGGACGGACGTGTTGGCGCCCTCCGGAGGGAGAGCTCACTCACGCCGGCTCCGCGACTAAGCAATTATTGTCGTCAGTAGGGGGCTTAGTAGGTGGTGTCCTGCGTATGTTAGATCAGAACAGGCGCCACTGAACACCACCGAAGTGACTCGGCAGCAGTGCATTGTCTCCTCCGGTGGGTTGCCTCTTGACGACTTGACATTGACTACTCCCTGTGGATTGCTGGTGCCGGGGCTGCGGCGGGGCCGGCCGGGCTATGGCTGTGGACGGGGTGTCGGAATGAGCGGTGTGGGTGCACTGCCGCTGAGGTGGCGCAGAGGTTGGGACAGAAAAAAAAAGAAAAAAAACATGCTGGGTTTTTGCCTGGGTGAGAAAGTCTGCTGTGATCACCCACACTGCATACAACCTGTTTCTGAAGCTCCTCCAAACGTTATTTACCATACTGGGGTTACGTCTTTATGATGTGATCTGATTTGATCACCCCAAAGGCTTCAGTGCTTTTCCCTTCCCCTTCCTCCTGTCGTCTGCTCTCACTCCCTACTCGCTTCTACTCCTGCTGATCTTTGGGAGGTGGGGGGTGGGGGTGGGGGGGGGGGGTTGGGAGGACGTGGCCACTGAAGCTGAACAAGGTTGCTGCTGATGCTGAGATAAGAATAGACAGAGAAAGCAGAGCCATGTGATGACGGGTGTTTATCTGTCTGTATGTTTGTTTGTTTGTTTGTTTGTTTGTGTGCTTGCTTGCTTGTGTTGTGCATAAGCAGTTACACAGTGACTGGATGATGGGAAGATCTAAAGAAGGGAGAGAGAGACAGAAAGAGAGAGACAGAGAGAGAGAGAGAGAGAGAGAGAGAGAGAGAGAGAGAGAGAGAGAGAGAGAGAGAGAGAGAGAGAGAGAGAGAGAGAGAGAGAGAGAGACAGACAGACAGACAGACACATACATACATACAGAGAGACAGGTAGAATGAGGCAAAACAGATAAAAGTGAGAACTGTTTCCCGCCTTTGATTTCCCCACACTGCCAATCGACGTTTCCTGGCCGGGACTGGTCTGAACTACACACACTATCGACTGGCCCAGCTGTCCGTGATTACAGAACGTTACAGGCGAGCCAGAGGTGGCGTGTCTTGCCACACATGACGTGTGTAAGTGGTGAGGTCTCCTCTGATGTTGGTTGTGTCAAGTTACAAAGGAGGCAATCTCTTTTCCATTTTTTTTTGCCCAAGAGTATGTGAAGGAGAGGAGTAGTGGGAAAGTACTGTGGTAGGGGAGAGAGAGAGAGAGAGAGAGAGAGAGAGAGAGAGAGAGAGAGAGAGTGAGAGAGAGAGAGAGAGAGAGAGAGAGAGAGAGAGAGAGAGGGGAGAGAGAGAGAATCATGCCTCGTGACGAAATAATTGCTCTTTCTTGCACGAACATCTCGCTGTGTTCTGCTGCGATCAGACAACGGAACACAGGAACATTTTTTTCTGGACTTCTCTCTCGCCCTCTCTCAACATCAGATGTGCACCTTTACCCAGCAATTACTGTGGTAGGGGAAGTTAAAGAGGAGGGATATGTGTATTGATAAATGCGGTCTAAAACAGACACGATTCACTTCAGTATACCTACGATGTGTGACAATCGATGTAGGCTCTTTGCACAGTTCCCCCGTTCGCGTAGCCGAATACCCAAATAACCTTTCAGGGCTGTTGTTGAAGAAAAAGGAGTCACTCCAGTGAACAAGACAGTTATTGGTTTTTATCACTATTGCACAGCCGATCACACACGGCTTTTCCTGCGCTGTGAAACTCAATGTGGAAGAACAGGGGTCTTTTCCTGATTCAGTATTGAAACAATTGCAAACCATGAACACGATTAATAACATGGCAGCTAATGGCAGCTGAACTATTGCCATTTCTAAGGCGTACAAGACTAGGCCATGGAGTGAGTGCTAGCCATAGCATTTTTAAAGAAATACTGTCATGTTTTAACATCTCACCCACAAGTATCATTAAAAAAAAAATTCTATACAACCAATTTAAAAGAAAGAAAAAAAGAAAGAAAACTGCCATAAGCGCACAGCCAATTACTGTCGAACGAACAGAAAGTGTTGACTGTGGACAGTGCATACCGTTTTCACTATCCAGTAGCCAGATTGATAGGGGAAAAAACATGACACTGCACACATCGAGACCAGAAACAAATGTAAAACGGTTTCAGAAACAAAGACAGGAGAATGGTAGCCTATACAAAAGCAGAAAGATAGCAGACAACTAAGTGAAGCTTAATAAAGTGACGTCAAAGAGAAGTTACTCGCAGAGAACATCAAGAGGGCGGGAGAGTTACTTCCTCTGGAAGAGCCCTTCTTGTTCTACGGAAACATGAAAACAGCAAAACAGATATCTCTGCAAAAATCAATGGAAAACATAGATTTGTCTAAATACAATAGAACACAAACATATCTGAAAACTACAGAGTACAGATTTAGCTAAAAGCAATAGAACACAGACATATCTGTGAAAACAACGGAACACCGATATAATTCTGAAGAATAACAGAACACAGGCATATCTGTGAAAACAACGGAACACGGATATAAGTGTGAACAACAACAGAACACAGACATATTAGTGGAGACAACAGAATATGTATATAAGTGTGGAAACAACCTTCTACATTCAATTGGAAAACTCATAATGAATATACAGGGATGTTCAGAACAGTTTTAAAAAATGTGCGATTTTTTTCTGATGGTGAATATAGTCCCTATGACCTCTCTGTGAAGCGTTCGTGACAGTTTTGGCAGATTCATTGTGATTGCTACAAGACGAGAATGTGTGGCGCGTAGTCAACTCAGGGACGGATGCTGCTTCTATAGGGCACCACTATTAAGCCGTTATGACTGTCAATACAGACTTGACTGACTAGTGGGGAAAGCATCTGGTGAGCTCTTCTTGAGAGTTATCCTTTGGCTGTTTGTTCTGGGACCTGAATGTTGTTAAGACGAGCGAGCTGGGAGATAAATTCACTGGAAATGACATCAAACTCGAAATAATAGATAACAAAGTAAATAAATAAAGTATGTATAAAAATGCATCAACACAGAAACACAGAAACGCATTAATAAATAAGTGAATAAACAAATACACATTTAAATGAACAAATAAATACAGTAAATAAATAGATAGAAAAGAATAAATACATACAGAAATAAGTGCATAAATGAAATAAATAAGTAGATAAATGAATAAATTCGTAAACAAATAAATGAATAGATTAAAAATGACTAAAAATACAGAAAGAAAGAAATAGATAAATCAACAAATAGGTAAACAAATGAATTGAACTATGATCATTTGATTTTAAGAAAAGGGGTTCAGCATCGCCCCCGAAAACATATTACTTCAGAAATTGGCCACTCAGAAATCCGTGACAGTCTGGCCCAATTCTAAAGTTTATAGCAGCTCATCAGTAACCCCGGCCGACAGTCTCGCAGGCTCGGCTACCGAGCGACTGGATAGAAATGTGTGTGTGTGTGTGTGTGTGTGTGTGTGTGTGTGTGCGTGCGTGCGTGCGTGCGTGCGTGCGTGCGTGCGTGCGTGCGTGCGTGCGTGCGTGCGTGCGTGCGTGCGTGCGTGCGTGCGTGCATGCGTGTGTGTGTGTGTGTGTGTGTGTGTGTGTATGTGTGTGTGTGTGTGTGTGTGTGTGTGTGTGTGTGCACGTGCGCGCGCGCAGGCACGCACACGTTTGTCTTGATGGAACTGGGAGGAGGAAGGGTGTGATGGCTAGTGTTGGATAAGGGATAGCGGTAGCAGTTGTCCAGAGAGACAGACAGACAGACAGACAGAGAGAGAGAGAGAGAGAGAGAGAGAGAGAGAGAGAGAGAGAGAGAGAGAGAGAGAGATCGGCCTGAGGATGTGGCATCAATTTATTGGCGGAGCTGGCGTCAAGATGTGCAGCATGTTTGGGTTCAAATCGATTATAGTCGGCATAGGGGTACATGCTGCTTTTCAGAGTGGCCGTCTTTCTGTCTATCCTCCGGTATGTCTGTCTGTAAAATCGTATCTCTCTGTATGTCTGTCTATCGTTGCTTTTACCGTATCTCTCTGTGTGTCTGTCTTCTTGTCGCCAGCTCCGCCAATAAATTGAAGCGACATCCTCAGGCCGATCTCTCTCTCTCTCTCTCTCTCTCTCTCTCTCTCTCTCTCGACTAGGAATCAGTTATATAAAAGTCCACGACAGATACAAAAATAACTAAAAAAGCTGCCCTTTTTGTGACAAAACTGAAGATGAAATACACTTTTTGCTGGAATGTCCATCATATCAAGATTTAAGAAATAAGTGTATCATGAAATATGTAACAAATGTACACGGACCATTGTTGAAGTTTTTGCTGCAAAACGAGTAAAGGGACGTAGTTCGCTCTGTTGCGATGTATATCTTCTATGCCTTGAAGAAAAGAGAAAAATTGTTACTGGGGAGAGTACATTAGGAGTACCATATGTTTTCATAAATTTATCTGTTTTACCTTGTTTCGTGGTCGATACGTCTTGTGTATACTTAGGGATCATGATGAAAAAATGTGTATATATATATATATGTGTGTGTGTGTGTGTGTGTGTGTGTGTGTGTGTGTGTGTGTGTGTGTGTGTGTATGCGTGTGTATGCGTGTGTGTGTGTGTGTGGTGTGTGTGTGTGTGTGTGTGTGTGTGTGTGTGTGTGTGTGTGTGTGTGTGTGTGGTTTGCGCGCGCGCAATTGTAAGTGCGAGCAAAATTGTATATGCGAGCTGTGCGAGTCTGGGAGAGTGCTACATACGGGTGTGATTTTGTATGTATCTTTTGTTGTACTCAATTTACGATTAAACAGTTGGTGTGAGCAAGTTTTGTACATGATCGTGATCATTAGAAATGCTACAGCGTCAGTGTGTGTGATTTCATTTTTTTTTCCTTGACCTTATTGCAGATAGGTCGGTGGCCTTTGCAATTAAAATTTTCCGAGTTCCGAGTTCCGAGAGTGTCTGTCGTTGCCTTTGCCAGGCAGAACTTGTGTACTTGATGATCTTACTGTATATATCTGCACGCAGTAAAGCCTGGTACGTTTACGCACACACACACACTCTCTCTCTCTCTCTCTCTCTCTCTCTCTCTCTCTCTCTCTCTCTCTCTCTCTCTCTCTCTCTCTCTCTCTCTCTCTCTCTCTCTCTCTCTCTCTCTCTTCTCTTTGTATCTCCATCCTGACTTAACTTTCGTGATGAAACAATCAACATGCATAACAATATCTTCTTCTGTGTCGAGGATACCCTCCTGCATCTGAATTTCAGCTTTGTTTTTGCCTTCTGGACATTTTTCGCAGTATCTTCCAAGCTCTGGAGCGATGGCATTTTGGCAGAGGGGTTTGAAATGGTCTGAATACTTTTTCCAATTTTTTATTGTTCTACAAACTGGCACACAAGCTGTATATTGTCTTCTGCCTGTCCCATCCATGATTTTTCTCGTTCTAGGCGAGCGCCTTTTGTTTCCTTGACTGCCACATAGTGTGTTTGTGGGTTTTTCGAGTGCTCTATAACGTGCATTTATCTGTTCTAGATTGTGTCTTCCCTGCATTGAAGAATGGTCTAGCAGATAGTGCGTGATTCGAACTGGTGTATCCTTCGTGGTGACACAAAGAAATCACTAAAATAGGTGAGAGACAGGAGGTCCGAATTTCCTAAGATAATTGCCCTGGTGACATTTTCTAACATGCAAAAGCGGCCTGTCTGCCATGAAAGCAATGGCAGCTAAAGGCACAGAACAGCGCCATCTCTACCGAATGTATCACACAGTTGTACGTAGTATGATATATTATGGGTTAGGGCTTACATCACTGTCTAAGAGTAATCTTCTTGAATTAAAAAAAAACCACAATGAAGCAATGAGAATGATCTTGGGAAAACACACACACACACACATACACACACGCGCGCGCGCACGCACGCACGCACGCACGCACGCACGCACGCACGCACGCACACACACACACACACACACACACACACACACACACACACACACACACACACACACACACACACACACACACACACATCTCTGCTTTACTGACGACTTTTACACGGAAGACATGAATCTTGCGACTTACATTGATAAGCGTGATGAAAGGACGCTGATATATATTCATGAAATTGTAAAAAAAAAAATTTTTTTTTTAAAAAGGGAAAAATAAATACGTATATAAATAAATAAATAAATGAATGAATGATTAAACAAATAAACACATACACAAAAAAACATAAATATATACGTAAACAAATAAATAAAGAAACGAAGGAAGAAAGAAAGGTACGCAAGGTAGCCAGCCCTTGCTTAGCTGACCTATTGCCTGCTAAAAAGAAGCAGACCATTCTAACAGTTGGGCATAAAGTACTGAACTAATGATATGAAAAATAAATGGAATGTTCTTCCAGTACGTTATCCCAACATGTCATAGGTTGTGGCTCCTAGTTCAAAACAAGAAGACGAAAATGAGAAACAAGAGTGTTGTAACTATGCTGGAGAATACATACTCAGTGTCATAATCACAAAGAACTCTTTCGCATTCCAAAAGCTTTTTTTTTTTTTAGATACAAGTTGATGAAAAGCTGGATCCTTGTTAGCGTCGTCTCTTGTTTCCTATTCAGCGTAGAAGAGGAGGACTGGCAAAATGCAGGCTCGCATGCATGCCTGTGCTTAAACCAAGTCCAATGTCCAGTCCTCACTCACAGTAATTCCACTTTACGTTTCTCGCAAACGTTTTCCCACGCTTGGGCCATGCCTATTTATAAACAGTATAATCATCTCTTACGAAACACAAAAGGGCGTGAACCTAGGACGTCAAGTCATAAAGCATTAACATTTTGGAACCAAGACAAAACTGTGTCACGCACCTGTCTCGATACGAAACGAACACGAATGCTACTTGATGGTGCCTGTGGAATGGAGGAAGCCTCAGCACTTGACACTGCCAGTCTAGTACCAAGTCGGTGGACCTGTTGGACATATGGTGTGGCACGGGGTAGTCTCGACATTGTGTACATTGCGTGGAATGCCGATCTTGTCACAGAATATTCAGTTCAGTGTGTCTGACGTTAGCTCTTCTGCACATTATGTAAACATCCCAACGCCAGATTCCCCTCTGCAATGGACTGAAGATCAAAGCAGAAAATCGTCATCTCTCTCTCCTCTCTCTCTCTCTCTCTCTCTCTCTCTCTCTCTCTCTCCTCTCTTCTCTCTCTCTCTCTCTCTCTCTCTCTCACACACACACACACACACACACACACACACACACGCACGCACGCACGCACGCACGCACGCACGCACGCACGCACGCACACACACACACACACACACACACACACACACACAACCTTCCATTAGACAATCGCATTTTTACTGCAAAGCGCTAGCCTTCAAACGGCGCTGCTTGCTCTGTCCGCTGTCATCGCAGCATCATCAGCAACACATTCCAGCTTCAGTGGTCTCTTCATCTCCTTTCAAAGAACTGCAGGAGGACAAGGACAGGAGAAGATGCGTTGAAGGCCGTTGGGTCATCACATCATACTATATCATGTAGACGTAAACCCAAAGTAATAGGTAAGGTCTTGGGGATTTTCAAAGACCTTTACAGCCATATTCCTGCGTGTGCATATCATACTTTATCAACTGGGACATAAAAACCCGATATGTTATATAAGATCTAGAGTAGTTTCTGAAAGTTTGCAATTTCCAGAGCACTAAGGTGACAATTTCTGGAAATTAGTTCTGAAGAGTTCTAAAGACCTTTCAGTGGGTGCTCTTTTCTTTTTTTTTTCTTCTTTTTTTTCCTTTTTCTTTCTTTCGTTCCTCTCTTTTTTTTTTTGATCCTGTCTATGAACACTGAGGGACAAAGACAGGGTTGAGGGTAGGGAGTGGAATCATGAGAGAGGCGTTTTGTCCAGCGGTGGAAAACATGGATGGGGTGGGGGGGTGGGGGGATAGGAGGATCGGGAGCTTCAAGGGCTCTGGGGAAGAAAAAAAAAGCTTCGTAAGGTCCGAAATCATGATGTTCCACAGAAACAGTAGCTGTCGTTCCGAGTGTTGTAGACATAGAGTCACATAAATGTCAGGGACTCTTTCTTGGAGATGGATCCCACTTATTTCTAGATATTAAGTGACCATCTTGGTGCTGGTCTTCTCAGAAAAAATAACAAACAAAAAATGGAGAGTCCTCTTAAATTAACGGAGGCAAAGATATTAAAACAATGTAAACAATGAATATGTACCTCTTAAGACGTTAGTATGCTTATCTAAATAGCAAACGCAGAAGTTTCACCACCAATGGAGTGCTATCTCTGAGTGTTTTTTGAATACGCAGTATACACACATGTGCATTGCACTGTTTGTTACGAGGAAACCTATGGACAAAAATGTTCCATACTATTTTTTCTCCTCTCTCTCTCTCTCTCTCTCTCTCTCTCTTTTCTCTCTCTCTCTCTCTCTCTCTCTCTTTTCTCTCTCTCTCTCTCTCACACACACACACACACACACACACACACACACACACACACACCACACAACACACACACACACACACACACACACACACGCATTGTGGTATTTGGGGAAGTGAGCTAGCTGATAGATGCGCAAAGAGAGGAGCCAGAAATGAAAAGTGCGCCACGGTATTGAATATATCCATCTCTTTACCTGAAACCAATCAATTATTAAAGCAAACCGTCTGGTGTCGATTTAGAAAACACTACAAAATACATTGTTTGGTGTGGCTGATAAAAATACTCATTTAATTAATTATGAACATGTAAACAGCATTCATCATTTACAAGTGAAAAATATGTACCAATATAGAAATTTCATTTCAATATTTTATAAATTTAAACTTGATGCTTCAAAGACTAAATATACACACGGAGCAAAAAAGTGTCTCTGGGAACGAAGAATAACAAGCAAGCATCTGCTGTTTGACAGTTTACCTCTTCAAGCTCGTTTACCACCATTATCAGGCATGTCTTTGTGTGATGTCTTTTCAGATTTAAAGTTTCCCTTCAATGTTGTTTTTTTCTTTAATTTGTAGTCCAGTTAAGCATTTACTTTAAGATTATTTGTAAGTATGTTATAGGGATGTTTAGAGGGACATGTATATGCACTTAGATAAACATATTATGCATACACTTACATAGTCACAAACATCTCTCTCTCCCTGTCTCTCTCTCTCTCTCTCTCTCTCTCTCTCTCTCTCTCTCTCTCTCTCTCTCTCCTCTCTCTCTCTCTCTCTCTCAGCTCGCTCCTCGCTCTCTCTCTCGCTCTCTCTCTCTCTCTCTCTCTCTCTCTCTCTCTCTTCTCTCTCTCTCTCTCCTCTCTCTCTATCTTCTCTCTCTCTCTCTCTCTCTCTCTTCTCTCTCTCTCTCTCTCTCTCTCTAATATCACATTTGTGAACAGACGTAAAACTGAAGCCACTACTACTACTACTTACTACTACTACTACTACTACTACTATACTACTACTACTACTACTACTACAAACACACACACACGCACTGTCACGAGGCCTATGACGATTGGCCTATCTTGGCTGGTAGAATTATTCATTTATTATTGTCGTTGTTGTTGTCGTGTATCAGTCCCCTAAGGTGGCTTGTGGTGTGTTTGCACCTTAAAGTCGTTCAGCTCAGGTTAGGTTTACTTTTTCTCTCTCTCTCTCTCTAATTTCACTGTCCGTGCAATTCATCCTGCAGGTTCACGGGTGGCTGGTACCTTTCTCTTTAACTGGCTGTCTCTATCGGCCTCTCACTGTCTTTTTACCTGCCGCACGTGCAGCATTCCTTTAGCTTGAGGTATTCTCACTCTGTGACGTAGCATGGCATGTTGGCTGCCATCAGTTAGGCAGGTTTTCTCTTCACTCGAGCGGAAGATGTCCCTGGGAGCGCCCGCTCCGGTTTTGGTTCTCTACCACATCGCCGAAGGTACGGTCGGTACCTTCATTCCTGCAGTCGGCCTGTAGGGGAGGGACGTCACGTCATCTTTTCCGCATCTGCTCTGCTGGTCCTCTCGACTGGACAGAGGGCAGAGAGTCGCTTGACCCGCCACTTTTGGGTCACCCAGGGTAGCTGGTAAGCATCAGTTTCGTGGTTTGTTTGTTGTTGTTTTTTTGTTGTTAGCCGGCTAATTCTTCTCTTTTGCGCAATTTCCTTTTGGTTTCAAAATTATAAAAGAAATGTTGTTTGAGACCACTTTTCTCTGGTTAATTCCATCTTTAACCTGGCCATTCAAAATTAAATCCAAAATTCTCTCTCCTTTCAATGCATCTGTGATGCGGTAGTCGGTGGGGATGGGGGAGAACCTGGTGATTTAAGGTTGGGACTTGCTTGGTCTCGCTCGTCCGCCCTGCCCAAAATCGCGGTTCTTTTTTCTTCGGCCCCCGTCTGTTTGTGTTTGAAAGGGGGGGAACGAGTGTTTTGTGTTTGCGAGGTGCGTAAGGTTTTTTGTTTTTGGATGCGTGGTTGGAGAATTGTTATTTTGAATGTTACAAAAAAAAAAGGGGGGAATCGTGCCATTGAATTATATTATTTGAAATTGGATGGCGTTTTTAAAGCAATGGTTTGTATTATTAGTTCCTAAGAAAGGAATGTTAAACGTGAGAGGGGGAAAGGGTTTTAAAAGATAAAAAATTGCTATTCTTTTGTTTACCCTGTAATGTAATCTCTTACCTGCTTCGTGTGAGGGACTTCAGCGAATTTTCCTCATTTGGTTTGTTTACTGGTTATGCTCAGGTCGGTTGAGCTGGTGTTACTAATGTTTTCAGCAAACACCTCCCCCCCACCTTTTACGGCCCGTAAATATTTTGTTTGGAAGAAAATTTCATTTTTCCCAAACAGTGTAAGTGGAGTGTTGCCAGTGACATCTTCCTACTTTGGCCCGGGTGTTGCCCGGGTTTTTATTTTTGTTATCCTGGGCGCGCAGCCCGGCATTTTGCTCCCACCTCCCAATTTTCTTTCTTTTATTTTTTTTTAAAGAGCTTTCTTTTTCTTTTTATCTTTTTCACGTGGTTACAGCGTCAGGTGACACAGCGATGTTTTTTTATGGTTGCCTCTTGTTTAGGGAGGGGTGGCACTCGCTTACGAACTTGGGGGTCGGAGAGATTCTATCTCTCCCAGCGGGGCCCTTCTTTTTGGATCCACTTCGACGGGGGTTGCGTGGAAAGTCTTTACCCTTCGGGGGGAAGGAAAAGAGTTCATTCCCACCCTCTGGGATCCCTATCCGCCCGTGGGGGAAAGCCCCTTAGGTCACCCCTGACCTGGAGTCCATTTTTTGGGGACCGTCCGGTTTTGGGGCTCCCTTTTTCATGGGTTTGGGGGGAGGGCCCTTTTTCTTCCTTCGCCCACCCCCCATTTTGGTAACTAAGGTCGTTTAAAAGGGTTTTGGGTTTTTTTGGTTTTTTCTAACCTTCCGTGTTTGCGGGTTTTCTTCTCCCTTAACATGGGGCTGGCACACTTTTTTTGGGGTTAATGCCCAAAGGGGGGGTGCCTTTTTGGGAGGGGTATCGAGATATGCATTATGTTGGAATTGTAGGAACGCATTTTTCTTTAATGGCGTTTCGGTCCTTTGGGGAGGATTCGGTTACTGGGGACTAATTTGAAGTCTTAACTCCATTTTAGTCATGAAGTTTTTATTTGTTTTTTCCCCTGAGTATGCGGGTGAGTCAAGCTTGTTTGCTTAATATGGATGGGGCCCCGGAAGGATATCGAAAGTGTTAGTTTTTTTTTTCCTTGTTGTTTCGTAGGTACGAACGGATCGTGGAAGCATGAGGTTCGAACGGTCACCCTTGACACGGAGTGTGAATTCGGCGTATCCCCCCCGCATGTGGTTCCGTTCTCGTTGTGTCCTTGCCCATATGTTTGTGTGACAGGTAGGATGGATTTTTTTGGGGTTTTATTTTTTGAGTTTTTGAAAAGGGAAATTTATCCTTATAGGGCTGTTTGGTACAGGATGCAAGGAATCCCATGAGTACAGGAAAAAAGCAAGGGAAAAAAGTAAAAACGTTTTTGTTTATTTACCCTTTTAAAGTGACAGTAAATGTTGCCCTTTTTAGGGACGGTGACCTTCACACTGACGCATCCCGAACCTACTAATTTCCAACATGACAAAGACGAAAAAGGATGACTTCTCTTTGGAGATGTTTCCCCGCCGTGGGGGGGAAAAATTCCCATTTGTTTCTGGCAGCCCCGGTCTTGGAGGCTAAAAGGCCCACACCCCGGGCCCTGGAGACGCCACCCGGGACCCAGGCCCATCGCTGCATGAGGACTGTTGAAGGTGTGTTCCCCCTTCATGGGACATTTTGCCTCAGACGGGAAAGACCACCCCACCGGGCTTCCCCCTTTTTAAGTTCCCCCTCCCAGGGTTTAAACCCTCCTGGGGAAAGGAAAAGAATTTAAGTCGTCGTCGTGTGTGGTGTGGGTGGGGGTTTGGCGTGTGTGTGTGGGGCCTGAACCCGGTCACTGATTCGTTTTTTTTTTTAGTTTTGTTTAACCTAAAGGGCCCTTTTTGATGTATTTTGTTTCTGTTGTCTTTCTTTGTTATTTTAATCCCTTTGTAGCGGTTTAGGGGTTAGGGGGGACGGTAGCGGGATCCCGGATTTGGGGGTTTTTTGGGGTTATTAATTTTTACTTTGCCCCCTGGGTCGTTAGTTAATAGTGCTTTTCTTTCTATGCCCCAATTGTTTTTTTTTCTTTTTTTCTTTTGTCTCTGGGCTTTTTTTCCTTTTTTGTTATGACCCATACCCCTCTGGAGTGTGTGGGGGAATGGTTGTAATGTGAGAAAAAATTTTTGTGAAACCTCTTTCTTTGTGGTTTTGGTGGTGTGGGGTTTGAGTGTTCGCTCGTTTTGCCATGCAATTCCCTGTTTAAAAAAACCCCCCTGAGGTTTTCTCGCCGTGACTTTTGGTGGAGATGGGGGGGAAGGAATGTGTTTGTGGTAGTATAAAAGCGACACTTGAACTCACTACCGCCGACCCTTGGGGAATCGTTATCTTTACGGTTTTTAAAAGGGGGGTTTGGGTTTGGGTGGGTTCTGAAAAAGTGGGAACCCCTTTTGGGCGGCCCGGTTTTGGGGTTGCTGCGGCGGTGAGTTCCTTTGCTCGGGGTCGGACCTTCGGCGCTTCCGTTCCGCGTTCGTCTCCGTGTTCGTTTCGTTTTGTCTGTCCCGCCGGCTTTGTTTTAGAATTCCGTTCCCCGTTTCTATTCCCTTAGTTAAAATAGGTACTTGGGGGAGAAAAAAAGGGGGTTTTGAATCTAGTTAAATGGTTTGCTTGTGCAGAGTCATCGAATCGGTTGTCTGTTTTGGGTTTTTGATCTGCGTTTGCCTGTCCCAAGACGCCCGACTGTGTTAGCAAGGTAGTGTGGCGGTTTTGCCAAACATTTGGTGTTTCTTTTGCCCGGGGTGCTTTGTTTAAAGGAAAACTTAAACATTAGTTCCGATACCGTGTTTGCGGAAATGGGTCTTGCGAAAAGTTACCTACTTATTTTCCCCAAACAGGAAAGACTTTCTCGTCGTGTGTTATTTTTTTTATTACACTGGGTTGTAGGATCTGTGTTGTTTAGTTGGGGTTTAGCCTGTTGTAGGTTTTTTTCTGTCTAGCGCATACAAGCATGTATTTGTTTTCTATTAGCGCTGATGTTGGGCTTTTTAAATTTTTTACACTAATTTGTGTGACTGTGGGATTGGAATAATAATTTGTCAGTCGTATTTTGGAATGGGAGTGTGGTTTGGGTACAGTGTCTTTCCCAAAGACCCACTTGTCCCTTTTTTGGGCCCCCCCCCTTTTTCATCCATCTCCCTTTCTGACGAGCAGTGGGTTTGCAGTGTTTCCCGTTGTGGACTGATCGTGTTGCGCGGGAATTTCGGCGCGTTCGTCGTGCCCTTTTTTGATCGAGTCAGTTCTGTTTGGTCCCCCAGTGCCCGTTTTGGCGAATTTTGTATTCCCGTGTTTACGTCAGTTGCGGTGAATTTAGGTTAGCTTTTTGGGCCCTTGCGGTAGGGGTGAAAGTTCTATTGCCCGTCCTGCCTTATGCGTGTTTGTTGATGTCTTTTTGCTTTTCTTTTGGTAAGTTGGTTGTGGGTTGGAGAAACGGTTGAGTTATAATTCCAGTTGTATGGTTTGTGATTTTTTTGGCCTTTTTGTGGGTAAACGTTTTGGTTTTTTTTGAGAGATTAAAAAAAATTTGACCCGGCATAGGTTTTTTCCAGGGTGGAAATTTTTTGTTTGGGGTTTTTGCACGGGGGCACAGGGCAGTCGTTTTAACATTATGATTTTGGTTTTGTCGATTGTTTAATTCCACATGTGGGGGACTTGATTATTTTTGGATATTTTTTCTACAAGGAAATGTTGGTTTGGACCCGTTTTTTTTTTGGTCAGGGTTTTCTTTTGAAGATTGTTGTTTCAACGCTTTGAAGTGTTAAAACAAAACTGGGTATTTCCTTCGTTGGAATTCAGGGAAAAAAACCCCAGCTCTTGGCTAGTTATTGAATTTGGGGATACTCTGGTTCATTTGTGAAAAGGGTTATTTTGCTTTACTTTTTGAGTTGGCCGGGTTTAAATCGATTCAGTTCTTTTGGGGCTAGCTTAGTGTGGCAGTACTCTTGACTGAATTTGGTTTGTGGAAGCTTTCTTTTCTTCGAAGTTTAAAAGGGTTTTTGTGGATTGATAACTTAGTCATAAAGTATACTTTGTTGACTTTTTTTGTTTAAAACTACTTTTCTTGTTTGTGAGAATCCCTTAGACTGTAACCTAGGGTTGGAGATCGTTGTTTTGACTAACTTAGTAAAAAAAGTGGTAGGTTTGTCTTTTCCCCCTTACTGTGTTGGGAATATTGGTACGTTATTGATCCCCTTAGTCATAGTTACTTTTGGGGAAACGTTATCTGTATTTCCTTTCGGGGGAAATCGCTGCGATTTGCGGTTTGGAGTTCTGAAAATTTTGTGAGTTACTAGTTTTAGCCCATTTTGGACTTTGATTTTTGGGGGTGCTATTTGTCGGAATTGGACTTTGGGGGGAAATGTTTTGGGGGCCATCTTGGTTCTTTTGGATAAAAACTTCCTGTGGGGTTGGTTAGGGTTGTCCATGCGTGTTTGTTTTACATAAACCTTCGTCATTTGTATTGGGTGTTTTCAGTGAGTGTTGTCACTCCGGTGAAGGGGGGGTTTAACCATGTGTGGGTTCCCCTAGACTCATGTTTAAGAT
Source organism: Conus ventricosus (assembly GCA_018398815.1). NCBI lineage: Eukaryota > Metazoa > Mollusca > Gastropoda > Neogastropoda > Conidae > Conus > Conus ventricosus. The sequence goes on from CM031601.1 coordinate 19,630,529, forward strand.
GGGGTTTTTCCCTTTGGAAATTTGGGGGAAGTTCTCTTAAACCCCCGTGACTACTTAGGGAAAATCTTGTTTTATCCATTTGTATGTCTTGTCCTATTGGCTTGGGGGTGAGTTCAAATACTTTGACCCTCGAAGTGTCGATTTTAGTACAAGTGTGAAGGGAAGCACTTGGAAACCTTCGTGGGTTTTCGTTCGTCAGAGTTTGCGGGTTTGTGAAAATTTCTGTGATCTCTTATTTGTTTTCGGTGATTCGTGCCCAGTGAGTTTACTGTCAGTTAGGAAAACAGGGTAGACGACGGGCGCGGATCACTCGCTTCAGATCGCGGTGCAGGAATTCTCCCAGGGAGGGGGGGCCCCCATGACCAGGCGATGATGCCCAACTCCCCAGGTGTGATTCTTCTGGTGGGATTCGTCCTCCATCCCCGTGAGTTACAATACAGGAGAAAACCCCTGGGTACTCTCCCCGAGACGCCCTTGCCCCTCGGTTCGGACTTCGCCCTCCCCCGTATTTTCGGGTGATTCCCGCTTTGGCCCTTTGCCTTGCCCACCCTCCTGGCCCGCCCCCATGGACCCTCTTTGTTGATGAGGTTGGGGAGAGAAAAAGAGAGGCAAGGAAAAGGGGGAAAGGGAAGAAAGAGAAGCGAAGAGAAAAACAGGCGTGGGAGGGAGACTGGAGAGGGGGAGGGGAACCCAAAGAAGAGAGAGGTGGAAAAGGGCAATGGAGGAAAAGAGGTGGAGAGGGGGGGGAAAGGAGGAAAGGGAGAAAAGAGAGCGGGAAGAGGGGATAGAAAGGAGGGAGAAAAGCAAAGAAGAGAGACGATGGAAAGATGGAGATGGGGGGGAAAGGAGTTGGACGGAGGAAAAAAGAGAGAACAGTTAGAAAGGGGGGGCCCAGAAACAAAAGAGTTGGATTTGAGGTTTCTTTTTGGGGAGGAAAAGAAAAAACTCCGGGCCCGAACTGGTTCAACGTTAGATAAACCCAAAGCACAGTCTTTGGTGCTTCGAGCACGGTTCTGCCATGAGGAAAGGGGGATTTCATCAGGGGGGTTTCCGGGGGCTGCCCAAGTACAATCCCGTGTCGGCCCACGATAAATAGACAAACATGGCACTTTGGGGCGGTTCCCGCTGCGTCCAGCTAACCGCCCGAGTAAACCCCTTTACCTCATCAGTAGCCTGGGGCAAGGTAGGGGGGTTTTTGTGATTTTTCCCCCCGGGTTCCTTACGAGTTGAAAGCGGCTCTTCCCCGGAGATGCACATGATGCCGGTTTACAAAAAAGCATTTTCCCCCAAATGAGGAAACCTTCTGAGGAAAAACTTTTCCCTTTGGGGAAGCCTCGGGCCCACTGGATATGGATTGAGGCCGGAAAGGTTGGAAGGATTGTTTCCTCTTGGAGAAACTCATGAGTTCGGTATCTCGGAACGCATTTCAAGTTGGGTGAGGAGAAAAAAGCATTCGCCGGCCCCCTCGGGGTGGTAAAAGCCTTCGCAGATGCGCGTCGTACTATCGCATCCTGCCCCAGGGCAAGTGGAAACCCCGTCGATGGGGGTCAACATGACTTCAAACCGTCTCACCCTCCAAAAGCGATGTCCCAGCATTCCGGAAGTCGGCCCCAACCAAGCTTTGTTTCCCCTCTGTGGGAAAAGGGAATTTCTGGTTGGGGATTGTCCAAAGGGGGGAAAAGCTCCAACACTCGCACTTTGGGGTGGCTTTTGGAGAGAGTAGGCAGCCCCTTTATCCTACTTCCCCCCGGGTGTGTGGAAAAGAAAGTGAAAAGCTATTAGGGACCAGGAGCCACAGCAGTCTTCATTGATGAGCAGTTAGCCCCTTGCGAGCCCTCGAGGGAAGAATGCCAAATTCAGGAAACGGTATCTTCAGGGCAACCGTTACGCATGGTAGTGTTCTACGCCATACTTTTAAAAGGGGAAAGGGGTGGGAGTAGCCCCTTTAGCGCCTGCGTATCCTTACTATTGGCAATTCGTGGCTTTGGGGCGGTCAACGTCGGGAGTATCGGGAGAGTTGCCCCGCGGAGTATTTGTGGCTGCCACCACGCGTTCCCAAAACAAGAGAGAAAAAGGCCCCGAAACCCTCCTGAAGCCCTGACTCGCATGGCACTTTGACAAGGACCGTCAACTGTATCAGTGTGCGGCAAAGGATCCCTCCTCAAAAAACCCAAGGGATGGTCGCAGCTACAAAGTTTGCCACCCCAACAACTCTGAAAAGCCGGACCCGGATGCCTGTGGCGTTGTTTTATCTCAAAAGGTTTGCATCCCCGAGGGTAGAAAACATATTAAGGAAACGAAAGGCGACCCCAAATGAGTCGAGCTGCGTGAATTGAGAGGGGAATGAGGAGTCAAAAACCCCCAACCCGGACCCCCCGCAAGCCCTGAGCACCGGGCCAGTTGTGTGACGCTCTGTCTCCTACAACGTAAACAGCACGCTTCCATGACCAAGGTGACCCCCGGGTGTATGAAGACGGCAGAGAATGCTGAACATGAGAAATGGAACCCTTTTACGTGAAGGGATGACCCCTTTTGCTGCAAATCTACGGCCGTTCGGCTACAGGGGGCTAGGTTCAAGATCTCAGGGGGAGATCCCGCTGAAGAAAGTGTGACAGAGTTTGTCAACACTGGCCCATTTCATGCCAAAGGGCCCGGAAACCCACACACGGCTCCCCCGCACTGAAAGTCGACCCCGGCGGTGACTGGAGGAAATTTAAGCTACAGATGAAGAAGCCCACGCAGTGCGTAGAACACAGCTCGTATGGGTTTTTCCCGCAGTCCCTGAACAGCAACAGCAGCATCGTCTTCTCATCGCCTCGGTTTCCACCCCCCTTGTCTCCCCTCTCCCGTGCCTTGGTTAGCAAGGGGTGCCGAGAGGAGATTGATGAATGTGACAGGAAGAGATGAAGATGAAGGCTGATTTCCCCACCCGGGTGGAGTGTGAGCAAGGTTCAGAAAATGAAAGGGCTACATTGTATGAGTGTAAGGGTGTACAGAAAAATATTGGGGGTGTGATAGGCTTGTCAGTGGCACAAACTCTTTGGGTGGGGGTATTGTCACGGACGTAAATATTTTTGTTTGGAAAATAAAATTTATTTCTTCCCAAAACAGTGTAAAGTGGGTGTTGCCCGGAATCTTCACTCATTGGGCCGGGGGTTGACCAGGTTTTTTATTTTTGTTATCCTGGGCGCTACGTCCGTGCATTTTGCTCCATCCTCCAATATTTCTCTTTTTTTATTTTTTTTAAAAAAGCTTTCTTTTTATTTTTTCGTTTTTACGTGGTTCATCAGCTGTCAGGTTTACAAGCTGAGTGTTTTGTTATGGTTGCCTTGTTTTGGCGGTGGTGTGGACCGTTACGAATTTTGGAGTCGGAGGATCTCTATCTCTGCCCGTGGAGCCTTCCTGTTTGGATCCCCTTCGGTGGGTTTCGTGGAAAGTTTTACCCTTTGGTGGGAAGGAAAAAAGTTCCCCCTTGCCCTTGGGTCCCTATCCCCCCAGCTGGAGGAAGCCTTTGGTCTCCCTGACCCGGAGTCCACTTCATTGGGGGGCCGCACGGTTTTGGGCCTCCTTTATGGTTTTGGGGAGCGGACCGTTTTTCCTCCCCCCCCGCATTTTGGTAAAAATGGTTGTCTTGCAGTGTCTTGGTTATTTTGGTTTTAAACCCCTAGTGATTGCGGGTTTTCTTCTGCCTTAATGTGTTGGTGGACACACCCTTTTTTTGTGTGTAAATGCTCCAAAGAGGGCGTGCCTGTTTGGAAGTGGTATCGAGATTGCATTATGGGGAATTGTAGGGAAGCATTTTCTTTAATGGCTTTCGGCCCTTTGGGCTAGGTATTCGGTTATGTGGATAAATTGAAAATCTCTAATACCTTTTAGTAATAGAAGTTGTATTTGTTGTTTCCTGAGTATGCAGGTCGAGTCAAGTTTATTTCTTAATATGTGATGTGGGCGGAAGGTATGTAAAATGTTAGTTTTGTTTTCCCTTGTTTTTTGTAGGGACGAGGGATCGTGGAAAGCATGAGCGTTCGAACGGCTCACACTTGACACGGAGGTTGGAATTTGGCCCTATGCCCCGCATGTGGTTCCGTTTGTTGTGTCCTTGTCCTTATGTTTGTGTGACGAGTTATGGATGGATTTTAGTTTTGGGTTTTTTTTTTGGTTTTGACAAGGAAATTTTCCTTTGTAGGGCATTTTATGGTACGGATGCAAGGAATGCCCCTGAGTACAGGTTAAAAGCAAGGGAAAAAAATGAACGTTTTTATAGTTTTTTACCCTTTTAAATGACAGTGACATGTTGACCTTTTTACGGCCGGTGACCCTTCACATGACCTGCCCAACCTCTAAAATTTCCACCCCAAATGCAAAAACGATAAGAGATGACTTCCCTTTTGGAGACTGATTTTCCCCCGTAGGGCGGGGAAAAATTGCCTTTGTTTTGGCAGTCCGGTCTTGGAGGGTGAAGGCCCCGATCGGGCCTGGCAGAGCCCTCGGTATCAGGGACCAGTCGCTGCATGGGCTGTGAAGGGTGCTTCACCCCTTTATGGGGGCATCTTCGCCTCAGAAAATGGGAAAACCCGCCCTGCGGGCTTCGCCCCTTTTTAAGATCCACCTCCCCCGGGGAACCTCCTCGGGCCGGATAAGAAGTTAATCGTCAGTCGGGGTTTGGGGGGTGGGGTGCGGGTTTGGGTGTGTGTGTGTGGGCCGAAGCCGGTCTTTATTCGTTTTTTTTTTATAGTTTTGTTTAACTCTGACTGGTCCCGTTTGATGTTTTATTGTTTTAGTACTGTCTTTTTTCTGTTAGTTTAAATTTTTTAGCGGTTTTTTTGGGGTTTGGTTGGGACGGTAGCGGGATCCAGGTATTTTGGGGGTTTTGGGGTCTATTTAATTTACTTTGTCCCCTGGTCAGTTAGTTCTGAATAGTGCTTTTTTTTTTTTATGCCATTTTTTTTTTTCTTTCTTTCTTTTCGTTTTTCTCGGTGTTTTTCCTCTTCTTTGTTATGCCCCTACCCCCTCTGGAGTGTAGTTTTGGGGTGAATGGGGTTTTAAAGTGAAGAAAAATATTGTTGAAAAAACTTTCTTTGTGGTTTGGGGGTGTGAGGGGTTGAGTGTTCGCTCCCTTTTCTGCCAGACATTCCTGTTTAGAACCCCCCTGTCAGGGGTTTTCTGCACGTGACAACCCGCGGTGGCGTTGGTTAAGCAGCAAATTTTAGACCGTTCTGAAGCGGGGTTTAGTAACCTTCTTTCCCTTCCGTTCCCTTTGTTTTTTTCCCCCCGGGGGCTTCACCCGAAGCTTGGCTGTTGGGGCCCGCGCAGTGTGGGAGCATGGACCCCTTTTGGATGGGCCTGCCTGTCCGGGCTTTAGCGACGACCCGTCCCCCGGGGTGGTTCCCACCGTCCTGGATTCCTACAGCTATGTGCCAGTGTGGTTAGTCTGTGTCGTGCAAATTTGGTGTGTGTGTGTGCAAGGGTTTTCGGATGAAGACTTGTTCAAACGACCGGTTTTGGGGGACCGAGTTGACCGGTCTTAGAGGACTTTGGAGAGCGAGGTGTGGGGGGAACCCCAGAAGCCCCGGAAAAGGGAAAGTGGGGAAAGGGTTATTTACGATTTGGGTTTTTGTTGTGTGCGGTTTTTTAAAATCTTGTTTTTACTTGTGTATGTTGTGTGGTTTTAAATGTTAATGGATTGTGATGTTGTTGGTGGGAAGTTATTTGTGATTTTGTGTGCTGGGTTTAATAAATGGTGTTTGTATTTTAATTTTTTTGCGTGGTCTCTTGGGGGGCGTGTGAGGTCAGTTAATCCCTTCACCCCATCTAGACCCATCCCGTAGGGCAGACCTCCCGGGGTCGGTCGTGACCAAAAACACACACACAACACACCCCACCCACCAAAAAAACCCCCCACGCCGCCGCAACGCACGCACACGAACACCACACGCCAAACACAACACACACACAACACACACAGACAGACTGAGCCTTTTTACCAATCAATTTGTGTTTTTTTTTGGTTGTTTTTTTTTCTATAAAGAAATGAAAAAAAAAGCATTAGAAAAAAAATGCAAACAAATTGTTAAGTATTTGCTTTTTTTTCGGAAGGGAAAAATAACCTTTTTAAGGGGTGATAATTATAAGATGAACAATCTCTATGCACCCTTTTTTCTCTCTTCGCATACACACTATAGAAACCCCCCCCCCCCCCATCCCCCCATTCTCTGTCTCTCCTGTGTCTCTCTCTGTTCCCCTGTCTTGTCTCTTCTCTTCTTCCCTCCCCTTTCTCTCACCCCAACACACACCACACACACACCACACGCACACCGCGCAGCACCCCGCACCACAGCCGCAATGCCCACGCCAAAAGCCCCACAGCACGCCCGCACCGCACGCCCCAAAACCCAACCCCACAAAACCCCCCCCCAAAACACACACACACACACCCACACCACACACACAACAAACACACGCACTTCTCTCTCTCCACAGACAGACAAACACCCAAACACAACCAACACACCAAAAACACACCCAAAAAACCAAACCCACACCAACAACACCACTCACACCCCCCCACCCACACACCCCACACACACACACAACCCCAAAAACAACACACACACACCCACACCAACAACCCCTCCCCGTCTATTGTCTCTCTGTCCTTTTCTCTTTTCTCAATCTCCCCTTACTCTCTTTCTCTTCTCACCTCTCTCTCTCTCTCTCCTCTCTCTCTCTCTCTCTCTCTCTTCTCTCTCTCTCTTCTCTTATTCATTTTTAAACTTAAGCAATTCAATTTAATAGCACGTTCTAAAAACGTCAACCTTAATTAACGCGTCGCTTCCTCTGTCCAGTCTTATGCAGCTCGCGGCCCCCCATTTCCTCCAGTGGTGCTTGGGTTTGTGACCCCTGGGAACGAGGGAGAAAGAAAAGGGAAGGGTGATAATGAAAAGTGAGTCTGCACGATTGTGCTGGCGACAGGTGTAGCATGATTATGGGGAATAGCATAGCTAAGTCTATACAGATGAAGCCCAAAATGTTCAGTGCGGTCTGTAAGAATGACAGGGATGTTTGAAGCTTAGGCGTAACAGAAGGTATCTCAAAAAAGTTTTGAAAAGTTTGAAAGAGTGTGAGAAGTGTGGGGAGGGGGAGAGGGGGGGGGGGGGGGGGGGGGAGGTTTTTTGGGAGCAGTGGGGAGGAGGGGGGGAGGGGGGGTGGGGGGTTGCTTGGTCACTCGGGGGAATCGTCAGATTTGGAAATTTGGGAATACTAAAATTATTGGCCTGTTTGAAAGTGTCACAGAAATGTCCACATTAAATGTCCAGATATAAATTGGGGGGGCTCATTATTTGGATCTAGAGTGCCCTCTTGGCGTGGTTTTCACAGACAGACAAAAAAAAAAGGGAAAAAAATGCCTTTTTGCTTTTGGACGAAAACCCAAAAAAAGGAAAACCCTGTCTCTTTTTGTGTGTGTGTGGTGTGTGTGTGTTGTGTGTGTGTGTGTGTGCTTTCTGATGAGTGCAGAAATCAACTGGAACAATAGGTGAAGGTAATAACAAAGTTAGGTGCTCTTTACAAAACAACACACACACACAACACCACAACACAACCCGCAACAGACGCACGCAGCACGCCCGCAAACCCCCATACACACACACACACCACACACCCCACACCACACACACACCCCAACCACACACACCGACGACTTGTTTACAAAAATTGCCGCCCTGCAGCCCGCTTTGTGTTCGACCTGTTATTTTTTAAAACAATGGCCCGGGAAAACCCCTTAAAAATTTGATATTACAATAAAAAAAAAAACAAAATAATCAAAAAAGGAAAATATGAAAAGGTCATAAAATTTTCCTTCCTGTCAGGGGGGAGCTTTTAAAAAAATATTAAAAAAAAAAGAAGGAGCCCGGTCGTTTCAAAAGTAGAAATG
>CM031601.1:19643461-19655961 GCA_018398815.1 Conus ventricosus
AAAAAAAGGGGGGGAGGAAAAAAAGAAGGGAAGGAAAGGGGGGGGGGGGGGGGGGGGGGGAAAAAAAAAGGGGGCAAAGGGAAAAAAAGGGGGAAAAAAAAAAAAAAAGGGGGGGAAATTGAGAGTTTAAATTTTTTCGGGGAAATTATCCGTTTTTTTTTTTTTGTTTATTGTAAAAGAAAAATGAAAAAATGAGTGAGAAAAAAATTTTTGAAATTAACCATACTTATTTAGGAAGTTTGGGGGTTTGGGGGGAAAAAAAAAAAAAAAATTTGTTTTTGTTGGGTGGTTGGGGTTTTTTGGGGGATTGAGGGGTTTTTTTGGTTTGTTTTTTTTTTGGGGGGTGGGGTTTTGTTGGGGGGGGGTTTTTTTCCACCCCCAACAAAAGGGGTTCTAGTTTTTTTTCCCCTTTGAAGGGCGGAATGTTTTTTCCTTGTTTTGGGGGGGTTTTGCAAATTTTTTTTTTTTTTTTTGCCCTTTTTTTTGTTCCCTTAGGTTTTTTTAAAAAACGCATTAAATCTCAATCCAAAAGTTTTTTTTCGTACGTAGTCTTTGTACAGAAATTTGTGTGATTTTTGCAGCTTTTTATTTTACCCCGGTTCGCATTGTCTGTTTTTTGTTAAATTTTTTTAAAGAAAGGATTTTCTTTCGCCCCTAAGGATTCGGTTTAATCAAACGGAAGATGGATTTTGGATGGGGAACCAATTTTGTTTAAGGATGTTCCCCTTTTGTGAAGTTTGTTTTTTTTGGACTTTGTGGCCCCCTTTTTGCTGTTTAGTTTGGTTTGGTCCCCACGCTGGGGGACCCCAAAAAATTTTTTGGAAAAAAATTTTTTCCCCCGGGGTATTCCAAATTTTTGGGGCGTTTTTTCCCTTCATCGGGGGGGGTCTGCTCCCCCCATTTGCTGTTCCCTCTCGGGTTCGTACCCCTGTCTTTTGGCTGCCGTCCTTTCCCCCCCTTTGTCTTTTTTAAATTTTTTTTCCCCTTTCTTCTTCCCCCCTTTTCTCTCTTTCTGTTTTTTCCCTTCCCTTTTTTTTCCCTTTTTCCTTTCCCTTTTTCCCCTTTCTTTCTTCCCCCGTTTTTGGGTTGTTGTCTTTTGTTTGTTCCCCTTTTCCCCTTTTTTCTTTTGTTTTTTTCCTGTCTGTTTTTTGCCTGTCTGTTTCTCTCTCTCTCCCTTCTCTCTCCTCTCTCTTCCCCCCCTTTTCCCCCTTCCTCCCCTCCTCTCTTCCCCTCTTCCCTCCCCCTCTCCTCTTCCCCCCCTCTCCCTTCTCTCTCCTCCCCTCTCTCTCCTCCTCTCTCTCTCCCCCTCCCCTTCCCTCCCTTCTCTTTCTTTTTCTATTTTCTTCTTCCCCTTTCCTTCTCCTTTTTTTTTTCTCTCTCCTTATCTTTTTTTTCTTTTTTAAGGTTTTTGGAAATTTTTAAAAATACACTTAAAAAGGGGGCGGGAAATGAAAAATATTCCTTTTTTTTTTCCCTTTTCCTCCTTCTCTCTTTTCTTTCTTCCCCCCCCCTTTTCCTCTTTCCCCCCCCCCAACAACAAAAAAAACCCAAAAACCAACCAAAAAATTTTTTCCAGTAAAAAATGTGCAATGTTTTTTTTTTTTCCCCCTTTTTTCCCCTTTTTTTTTTTTCGTTTTTTGTTTAGCGGCCCTTTGTTTTTTTTTTGTGTTTGCTGTCGGGGTTTTGGTGTTTTGTTGTTGCTGGGTTGCCCTTCGGGCCCCTTTTTTTGGTCCCCCGGGTCTCCTGCCTTTCCCCTTTGGGGTCCTTTCTTGCGGTTGGTTTCGGTTGCCCCTTCGGGTTTTTGTTTTTTTCCCGGCGCGTCCTGTTTTCCTTTCCTTTTCTTTTCTTTATTTTTCGCCTTTTCCCTTTAAAAAATTACGCCCAAAAAATCCTTTTATTTTGCCTATGAGTTTGGTAAACCCAAAGGGGGGAAATGTAGTGGGGGGGGGGTTTTGGGGTTGCAAGCACTTTTTCCTTTCCCCTTTCAAGTTAATTTTGGCCCCCCAAGTCCCAAAGTAAAGGCCTGATTTGACAATGGGGTCCCCTTTGTTTTGCTTAAAAAACCAAAACCGGGAAAACCTTTTTCAGTAAAGGAAGTGCTGAATTTAAAATTTTTTCCCAGGTTTTTATTTTTTTGGAGTGTAGAGAATAAGGGTGGTTGGGTGTTTTTTTCAAGTTTTTTTATAAAGACAGGCCGGGGTTTTTTGGGGTTTGGCGAAAAATGCAAAAGGGGTGCCTTTTAAAAGGTGAAAATTTCCCGTCAAAAAACGTCAAGTCCGGAAAAAAGTCTCTCAACCCCTGAAAAAAAAACAGGGGAAATGGTGAAAATCATGACCAAAAGAGGGGGTTATTACAAAATTTTTAAAAAAACGTTTTGTAAAAAAAAAAAAAGACGGCGACCTTTTTTTTAAAAACAATATTCTTTTTAAAACATTCTTTTCAAACACCTTTTCCAAAAACAAAAAAAATTTCACAAAAACGTTTTATAAAAAAAGTTTTCCTTAATTGGCCCAAAAACCACAGGAAAACCCCCTTTAGTTATATTTTTCCCCGGTTTTTTTTCCCAATCAAGTCCCCTCTAAAAGGCCGCCCCAAACCCCAAAAGGTAAAATTCATAATCAGGGGCGCCCTAACCCCGTTTTTTCTCGGGGTTAAAATTTCCCCGGGAAAATGTGTTTTCCAAAAAAATTAATACAGACTGAAAAACCATTTTTTTAAAAGTTTTGTCCTTTCCAAATTTAAGTTTGAAAAAGGAAACTTTTCTTGGGGTTTTTTTTGTTTTTTCCAGGTTTTTTAAACCAAAAAAAATGTTTTTTTTTGGGGTTTTTTTTTTACAAAACGGGCAAAAATGTGGGAGGGGGTTTATAAGTAAAAAAGGTAGGATATTTTAAAAAAAATGTATTGCCCTTCCAATTTTTTCCCCCCTTTCCCCCTTTTTTCTCTTTTTCTTTTGGCAAAATTAAAAAAACCCCCAGTTTTATCATTTCTAAAAGGGGAAAAAAAAAAAATGATTCCCCGTTGGGGTCCCTTTTTTTGGGAAATTAATGGGGTTTTTGTTGGGCCCAAAGGCCCGGGGTTTTCTTTTTTTAACAGAAAAGTCTAAGGTTATTGCCCCCAAAAAGGAGACTTACCTAAAAAAACAGTGTTTGGAAAAATTTTTAAAATGCCCCTCATAAATTTGAAAATTCCCTTTTTTTTTTGGGGTTTTGTCCATTTAAGAAAATGGTTTTTTTTTTTTTTAAATTTTTAAATTTTTTTTGAATTTTGGAAAATTTCCGTTTTTCGTTTTCTTCAAACAAAATGAAAACCGACTTTTTTTCCTTAGGTTTTTTAAAATTAACTTTGAAAAAAGGGAAAAAAAAATTCTTAATTAAAAGTTGTACGTGGGAAAATAATTGAAATGACTTCAAAAAAAAAAGGGGTTTTTCCGGATATCCATAGTCAAAAAATAAAAAAATCTATTGGGGCCCAACCAAAATGATCCCCGCATCTTTCTTCCAAAGCCTCTCACTAAATTGAACCCTTTTTTAAAAAAAGGCCCCCCTTTTTTTTTTAATAAAGAGTAAGGGAGGTTTGGTTTTTTTGGGATTTTAAACCAAAAATGTTAAAAATTTGGAAAAAATAAATCTTAAAAATTTTGGAAGAAGGTTAAATTTCAAAAACCAAGATTCAAAATTACCTTTTTTTTTTTTTCCCCCCTTTTTTTTTCCCCAAAAAATAAAAAAAAATTTTTTTTCTCTTTCGTACAATCAAGGACAGCCGGGGGGTTTAAGGGAAAAGTGGCCAATTTTCTTAAAAGTGAAACTTTTAAGTTAATTTAAAACATCAAAAAAACACAAAGAACGCATGTGAAGAAAATTTTTAAGGGGTCAAATGGGTTTTCAGTTTTCCAACGTAGCGATTGTAAAATTTTCAATTTTTGGGACATAGGCTTCAACTAAAAAAACCCCGAATTCCCCCATACGGGGTTTCCCCCCCCTTTTTTTTCCCGTGGTTTTTTAAAATTTAAAAAAATAAAAAAGAAACTAATTTTTTTTCAACAGGGGATTTCTTCGGGAAAAATCCATTGGGGGACCTGAGCTTTTTTTGGCCCTTTTTTCCCAAAATACTGGTTTAAAAATTTGCTTCACTTTTAGGTCCCTTTTATTTAGCCATCAAAGGGGAAAAAAGCATTTTTACTTTTGAAGTTAACGTAAGCAAAAAAAAATTTTTACGTATGCCTTCCCAAATGTAAGCTTTCATAAAAAGAAAAATAAAGCTTTATTTGAAAGATACAAAAACCCTTTTAAGGGGGGGGGTAAGAAAGGGCTTTAAAAGGGGAACACCATTAAGCTAGGGGAAAGGGTTTTCCATGAAGCAACCTAAAAGGAAAGGAAACCCTCACTTAAGAAATTAAAGAAGGAAAGCTCACCTTAGAAAAAGAAAGCCCCCCCGTTTAAGAAACCCAAAATTGAAAGCTCAATTTTTGGGGAAATCACAAGAAACCAAAAGTAAGGAAAAAAGGACATTAGTTTAAGGGGTCAAAAAACCAAAAAAAAGTTAATAAAGGCACATTATTTTTTTGTTTAAAAGTTCACCGGAAGAAAACCGGGACAGGAAGAACCTTGAAAAAGGAAGGGCCAGTAAAAATTTTTTTGGGGAGGGAACGTAAGGCCCCCAAATGAAGGGCATAAACATGAAGGCATCAACAAAAGGGGCACCCCCGGAAGGGCATCAAAAAGGCCAATCAAAGTGAGGGCATCAAGTAAAGGCATCACCAGTGAAAGGGCATCCGTAAAGGGGCCCCTAAACTGAAGGGCATAAAGTGAAGGGCATCAAAGTGAAGGGCATCAAGTGGCAAAGGTTTTTTTTTAACCCCAGGGGGAATCACGGGAAGGAAACGGCGAATTTGTTTTAAAAAACTCAGCGACGTAAAGCTTTTAAATGTGTTAAAGCGGTAATTGTCTTAAAATTTTTTTAAAACCTTTCCCCCTCAGATATTTTATTTAATAACCTTAAAAAACTTAAAACCCTTTTTTACTAAAGGGTTTATTCTTCCTTTTTTTAAAAGATGTATTTTTTTTGTTATTTTGATTTCTGTTTCTAAAATTTGGGGGTTTTTTTGGTGGTTTTTTCCTCCAATTTATTACACAGTTTAAAAGGGAAAAGGGAAGGCATGAGGGTGGGGGGGTTTGTAAAAAAAGTTTACTTGGGGATGCTTGTTTTTTTTCGTTTATTTTGTTGAAAAATCTTTGTTTGCACCGAAAACGGCATTTTTTTGGGCCTATACCCCCAAGGGCCCATACTATTCTCATTGTAACGAAAAGGATCTTTGTTAGAAGTATTTGTTTTTTGGACGTTAAATTTTAGCTGAAATGTGTTTGGGGTGATCGTGTGCGGTGACTAAAAAGTGAGTCTCAAAAATTTCTTGTGATTTTGAAAAGCAGCCTGCATGCAATGATCGACATAAAAAGGGCCACTGCATGTTCGAAACTAGATGACGTTGTCCTGAACATATGGAAAACAACTAAAAATGTGTTCTGAAAATGTTATTCTAAAAAGGGGGTGGTGGGGCAACCTTCAGGGTCACAAAAAATACATGCGGACAAAAGGTAAGGTGGTAATGACTATTTCGGTGCCTTATGATTTGTTTTTGTCAAATTTTTGTAGTTGTGAGTGTGTTGTGTGTGTGTGTGTGGTGTTGTGTGTGTTGTGTGTGGTGTGTTGTGTGGTGGTGTGTGTTGGGTGTGTGGTGTGTGGTGGGTTTGGTGGGGGTCGTTTGGTTGTTTTGTGTTGGTTTTTGTTGTTGTTGTGGTGTTTTGTGTGTTGGGGTGTGTTGTTTTTGTGTGGTTGGAAAAAGGGGGGAGGAAGATTGGAAAATTTTAAATGAAATCATTAAACTGTTAATTGTAAAAACAGGTGCTTTTCAATGAAAAAAAAAGTTAAGAGCAACTAAGTAGGTTGTAAAAATTAATTGTTTCCCATAAATGCTGGCAAAGAGGTAGTAATTTGGGATATCAACATTTAAAAAAAGAAAAACTTTTATTTTTTTATAAAAGGGGCTTTTAAAATTAGAAAGAAAGGGGTTTTATTAAAATTCCAAGGAGATAGAACAATATTTTTTGATTAAAATTGTTCCCTTTGTCAACCGTCGCGTTTTTATGAAAACTGGGAAATAAAAAATTTCAAAGAGGGGAAAAAAAACATAAAGAAACCTCCCTCAAAAAGTTTATTTTTAAACAATCGAAAGAATTTTTGGGTTTTTTCAAAATCTGGGAAAGAAAAAACCGAAAAATAAAGTTTGAAACATGGTTTTTTTTCAGAATCTCTTTTAACACGCCGGAAAGTCTGGGAAAAGAAATTGATCAAAAAAGTAAAAAATACAAACTAACCGTCCCCCTTTCCAAAAAAAGAGGATTTTTTCCCTGAAGATTTCAATTTTTGGCGAAAACCTTTTGAAACCTTTTTTAATGTAAACACCCTTGGAAAACCCCCTTTTTTTTTAACCCCTTTCACTATTTAATTTTATTTATTTCCAAAGCCAAAACAAAGAAATGAAAATTTTTTCATACTTGTGTTTTTTGTTTTTTGGTTTTTTTTTTTTGTTTTTTTTGTGTTGTTTTTTTTTTTTTGTGTGTGTGTGTGTGTGTGTTTTGTGTGTGTGTGTTGGTGTGTGGTTTGTGTGGGGGTGTTGTGTGTGGGTTGTGTGGTGGATAAAAAGAAAGTTTCAATCGATTACAGACCAAAGAAACGTTTTTTTTTCAAGTTCTTGCAGGTTTCAACCCTGCCATGTCGTCTAACTGCTTGGACAATAAATCAAGGAAAAACCCTTTAAACAAATACATAAACATAACCCAAAAAAGTTGGTAAAAAATGTACCTTTTACCCCGTATGAGGAATGTTTGCTTGAAAAGAACACACACCACACACACACCACACACACACACACACACACCACACACACACCCACACACACACACACACACACACACACAAAAGCGGGAGAGCTTTTCTCTCTCTCTCTCTTTTCCCCTCCCCTCCTCTCCTCTCCTCTCTCTCCCCTCTCCCCCCTTTTCTGCCCTCGTCGGGGGTTTTGTGTGGTGGTGGTGGTGGTGGTGGTGTGTGTGGTGGTGTGTGTGTGTTGTGTGTGTGTGTGTGTTTTGTGTGGTGTGGTGTGTACGTCTGTTTAGCACTGTTTTTATTCGTAATTGAGTTGGTCAATTTACTACCTCGAATTTCCAGGAGATTTAAGTGCAGCAGTAGTCTGCACTGGTTTACGCTTCCTCCAAAATTTATGTGATACCTACTGAAATTTTCTTCATGAAATTTTTCCTTACCATTTTTTCTTGTGTTGAACTTTTACCCCTTTACTGGCTCCTTTGGAAAGGACTGTGCTTTGCTTTTTAGCCCCTTTTAGGTGTGAAAACGACGAATAGACACGTACCCCAGTAAAAGAGCTACAGACTAGACGGTGTGTTAAAGGGGGTTGGAGAAAAAAGGAAAAAAAAAAAAATTAGTTTAGAAAAATTTCTCTTTGTTTTCTTTTTTCTTTTTTTTTTTTTTTTTTTTTTGTTGCTTTTTTTTTGTTGTTGTTTTTTTTTTCACATGAAGAGGGCGCTGAAGCACCCAAAAAAAGGGAAAAGGCGGATTTCGGCTTTAGGGGGGGGGGAAAAAGGGAAAAAAGAAAAAAAAGAAAAAAAAAAGAAAGAAAAAAAAGAAAAAAAAAAGAAAGAAAAAAAGAAAAAAAATTTTAGGGAGAAAAAGATGAAAAAAAAAAAAGAAAAAAAGAAAAAAGAGGGGGAGGACACGGGAGCCAGGTTCCATTTAGGTCTTTCCCCGATAACGTGACCAACACGAATATTTTGTCGCGGAACGGAATTTGAGGCCACAATGGCTGCCAATGTTTTTTTATTTGAAAGCCCCCTCTTCATCCCCCGGGTTTTTTCCTCGCAGGCCAATATCGACTCCTGTCTCAGCCCAAAATTAGTGTTAACTTTGTTACACAGACAAGCACACGCACGCACCACACACACACACACACACAACACACACACACCACACACACACACCACACACACACACACACCACCCACCCCCCACCCCCAACCCCACCCCCCACACAACCCAAAAACAAAACCCCCAAAAAAACCAAAAACAAAAAAAACACAGGGAAAAGAGAAAACAGACCCAGGAAAGCCGGCCATTGGAAAACAACTTTGGAAAATTTTTTTTTTTTTGGCGTTTGTAAAAAATTTGGAGTCATTTTAATTTTTTTTTAGCTTTTTTTTAATTTTGCGCGTGGACGCTCGACATGTTTAAACATTCCCCAAATTTTTTCTCTGTACCCCAAACAAAGTTTTAAGAAGATATTGGTTTTCCCCATCACCACACACACACACACACACCACAACCACCCCCCCCACACACACACCCCACAAAAAAAAAAAAAAAAAATTTATATATATATATATATATATACATATAATAATTAAAATATTATATAATATAAATATTATTATTTTATATATATAAATATTTATATAATACAACAAACTAATAATTCCAAGGAATTTTGGCACCGTTCCAGCAACTTACAGAGCAGCTTGGTGTTGCAAGACTGCAAGAAAAAATTAATTTAAACAAAGCTCTTTATGTCTTAGATTGAAGAAAAAGGGGGAAAATACGCATTCATTCGCAGTGGGGATATTCTGCCTAACTAACAGTAGTGTTGTGTGGGTGAATGGGGGAAAAATAAAAAAAAAATGCTTTCAAAATGAGCCTTCAGCAACTTAATTCTCCCGGGGGGACATCCTCCAATAGGGAGGGAAACTCACTAAATATAAAACCCCGGTCATATACCGTATTCGAAACCTGGGTTGTTTCTCCCCAGTGACCCGGGGAAAATGGTAATTGGACTTTTCTGCCTTTCAGTTTTAAAAAAGAAGCAAACCCGAAAAGCTGGTGTGAATACCGTTATGTTTGTTGGTTTTTTAAAAAAAAAAACCAAAGGTGCCTCTAAAAAAAGCAAAAAAAATAAAAATATAATATATAATAATATATATATATAAATATATATATATATATATAATTATTATATTTGTGTGTGTGTGTGTGTGTGTGTGTGTGTGTGTGTGTGTGGTGTTGGTGTGTGTTTGTTGTGTGTTGGTGTGTGGTGTGTTTTAACTGGGATTACAAGTTTGTACCTTTCTGTCTGAAATAAAACTTTTTAAATGCTAATTCTGTGATATATTGTTCCTTTCCTAATTTAAAAAGTGTAAAAGAAAATTTTACGTCCCCTGTATGGGGGTTCAAAGAGAGAACCAGTTTGACAGCATGCTTGTCTTTCTCAGTCTACCCCAACTTATTTTAAGAAAGTGACAAAAAATTGTTTTATTTTGATTGTGGCATATGCTTTCTAGCTTTAAGGGCCCAAATTTAAAAAACCCAAAATTCTTGTTTTTAAAACAAAAGTAGCCCGGATAGCTCCTCCATTTAATATTAAACAATATACTTTAAACTTGAAAAATTATTTTTGTTCCAAGATTTGTTCCCCTTCCCAGAGGGATCTGCTAGAAAGTTTTCAGTCCCATGGTAGTTTCTTGTGGAATCAGATTTCTACTTACCTGAATGTACAAGCACTAATAGGTATTTATTTGAACATATCACACACCATAAATTTCATGAATTTTCCCCCCCGTACAAACCCTAAATGTCCTTAAATCTCCTCTCTCTCTCTCTCCTCTCTCTCTCTCCTTTTCCCCTTTTTTTTCCCCTTCCTTCCTTCTTTTTTTTTTTTTGTTAAAAAATGCGGTTTTGTTGTTGTTTTTTTTTTAAAATTTTTTTCGCAAACAATTTTTTTCCTTTTTTTTGTTAAAAGGATTATCAAATGCTGCTCTGTACGCTATTTTCTTTCCCTCCTGTCCTTCTGTTGTCTGTCCTCCCCCTTTTCTCTCTCTCTCTCTCTCTCTCCTACTCTCCTCTCTCCTCTCTTCTCTCTCCCTCTCTCTTCTCCTCTCTTTAGTTTTTTAAACCGCTTTATGACTGTGTTACTGTTTTTTTTTTTTTTCTTTTTTTTTTGAAAAGTCCGTTTTATGTAATTTGTTTGGGACTTACATTTTACTTATTCGTTTTTACAATTCTACGTTTTATGTAACTTTTTTGTAATGTTTTTATTTATCTTTACAAATATTTCGGGGGGTATTCTGGAATGAATCATTGGGTGTTTGATCCATTATGCGACATCAGTAATGGTTCATAAATAAAAGAATTAGTAAATAAGTAACTAAATAAACAAAAAAACAAAGGTAAAAAAAAGGAATGAAATTTAAAAAATTTTTTAAAAAAAAAAGACTAAAAAAAAAATTTCAGACAGATAAATAAAAAAGAATATTTAAAATAAAATTAAAAGATAAATGAATAAATAAATAAAAAAAAAAAAATAATACAAATAAATACAAACTAAAGAAAAAAAATGCTCCTTTCTTCTCCTCTTCCCCCCCTCGTTCCTTCTCTCTCTCTCTCTCTTTTCCTCTTTTCCCCTCTCTCTCTCTCTCTGGTTTCTTGTCTCTCTGTCTGTCTGTCGTTGTCTTTTTGTTCTCCTCTCTCTCTCTCTTCTCTCTTTTCCTCTTTCTCTCTCTCTCTCTCTCCTTCTCTCTCTTCCCCCTCTCCTCTCTCTCTTTTCTCTCTCGTTCGCCGGATTTAATGGGTCTCTCAAATAACATGTGTTTGCAGAAATTTAAAAAAAGCCCCTTGAATTTCCCAACAAGATTGTCAAGATCGAGAAAACTTTTTTGAAAAGGGGGGCACAATGCCCCAAAAAGATGAAGATCTGTCACTGCGTTTAAAGTTGACAGTTTTTACTATCATTGCACTGAACAAAGCCGGCGATCATTTACTAAAGTGATACAACGAGGTGATCTCGTCGAAAACAAATGAGAATAATGGAGAACACCCATCTGAAAATTTGATCCTTGGTATGATAGTAGAACTTTGAAGAAATCTCCAACCTGATCTGGATCATTTGGGGAGTATGTTGTGTGCGTGTTTTGGGAAATTGGGAAATTTCATGATCATTTTTATCATTTTTTCGCCTTCCAGAAACCACTTTAGTGTATTCTTCCCTTTTTTTTTTGGCCTGCTCTGACGCTGTATTGATACAGCATCCCCAAGCGACTTGCTCATCGAAGAAATTCAATCTGCCCTACTTTGCCGATCTCGGTTCCTGGCAATGCAAAGTGTAAACATACGATGTACATTATAGAAATTTATCGCCCTGGGTGCTTGTCTCACCACCAGTTAAGAGCGCTTTGTGCTGTGGCCACTTCGCGTCAATCGTGTGGGCGAAAAAAAAAGTCGCGATCACGCTGGTACAAACCGTTTATTTCCTCTGTCTACTGTCACTTTCTTATGGACTTGATATGGACTTGTGATGAGTATGCGTCTGACGCCGTTTCGAAATTTACAAAAGGGATTATTTTTCTTGGGGTTTGGGTAGACATGGCTGCAAATTGCTTTCTCCTTCCTGTTTCTGGTGGCTAGAACGGTGTTCTACTGTGGATGTTATTAAATCTGTCAGAAAAAAAGGCCCCAATCCCGAGTCCCAAAAAAAGCGTTCAGGATTCCAGGGAGCAAAAGTGACGTCATTTACTGTTACCCCCGATTGCCCAATGTTTTGCTTTTTCCCCTTCACAAAGCCTTTCGCAGTATACTCGATCAGTATCATTACATTTAT
This sequence comes from Conus ventricosus, assembly GCA_018398815.1. Classification (NCBI taxonomy): domain Eukaryota; kingdom Metazoa; phylum Mollusca; class Gastropoda; order Neogastropoda; family Conidae; genus Conus; species Conus ventricosus. The sequence goes on from CM031601.1 coordinate 19,655,172, forward strand.
TTTGGGTGACTCGATTCAGAGGGCACAAAGCAGTCTTTTTTGCGGTCAGCTAGTCCTGTGGTATTTCAAAAGTGCCATCAACTTCTACTTGTACTGTCTTAGGGCGCCAAGTTCAGAGCTGAGTTCGCACATGAGTGCGAGTTCTTTTGTATATTCTGTCAGCTAAAAGGGGCCGTGCTGAGCAAAGATCCCCCCACCAACAAAAGGCCCCCATCTTGTGTCGGATTTGCGGTGATAAAAAATGTGGAAACGAAAGGATGAGTGTTGCACTGCTGCCATTTGGGGAAAAGGCGTCCGTAGTTGCTAAGATCATTCTTCCCCAAAGAAATATTTCTGCATGAAATTGAACACAAGAAATGATTCGTTCCTTTTTTTTATTCAAATATGATGCGTAAAATGGAAAGCCTTGGGGATGCTGGCGAAAATACAAAGATTTAGCACGCAAAGATTATGTATTTGCGGCTCTTATTTAGCGAAACTTATTTTATTAGGGTCCTCTGTTATAGTGTTTGAAATCACGTTGTCCGGCAGAGGGCCCCCTTTGAACATGTCAGTGTTACTTTTTGACAGCACGACAGCGTTTAAAGGCAAGAAAAGCTATTCTCTGAGGAAAAAAAATAGGTGGTATTCTTGAGGAAAACAGAAACTGTGGGTTAGGTTTTAGCTTAATGCTACAGATCACAGCAGTATTTGTTCTGATCACAATGTTTCCCTATTTTCTTTAGGACTGCAACCTATCTTCCGTAGAGTTATAAGTATGTCCTTTATGAAATGGTTAATAATACGATAA
>CM031601.1:19660961-19663461 GCA_018398815.1 Conus ventricosus
GTGTGTGTGTGTGTGTGTGTGCGTGCGCGTGCGTGCGTGCGTGCGTGCGTGCGTGCGTGCGTGCGTGCGTGCGTGCGTGCGTGCGTGTGTGTGGTGTGTGTGTGTGTGTGTGTGTGTGTGTGTGTGTGTGTGTGTGTGTGTGTGTGTGTATGTGTGTGTGTTAGTCTACATGATGAAACGTGTCTATACAGGTTTGTATATCTGTGCATACTTCTGTGTATCTGTTTATGTGCAAGTGCAAGTATGCGTGTATGTGTGTGTGTGTGTGTGTGTGTGTGTGTGTGTGTGTGTGTGTGTGTGGTGTGTGTGTGTGTGTGTGTGCGTGTGTGTGTGTGTGTGAGTCTCTGTGTATGTGTGTGTTTGCATGCCAGTGGGCTTGTGTGCATGTTGTGTGTGTGTCTGTGTCTGTGTGTGTAAGTGTGTGTGTGTGAGAGAGAGAGAGAGGAGTGTGTGAGTGTGAGTGAGTGAGTGTGTGTGTGTGTGTGTGTGTGTGTGTGTGTGTGTGTGTGTGTGTGTGTGTGTGTATGTGTGTGTGTGTGTGTGTGTGTGTGTGTGTGTGTGTGTGTGTGTGTATGTGTGTGTGTGTGTGTGTGTGTGTGTGTGTGTGTGTGTGTGTGTGTGTGTGTGTGTGTGTGTGTGTGGCTCGATCTAAATTGTGTTGTAGTCAGTGGATAAAATGACTCTCGTCAAATGAGAAAGCCAGACTACAGCATCATTTCCAGATTGCATCTGATAACCTGCAGCTCTGCAGCCTGTCGCCTTTAACAAATTAAGCTCTCTTTGCTGCTCTGGTCTTATGATGCCACGTAAAGCACGTACGATTATTCTCGAGATTGAGAAAAGATGCAAACGAGTCTGCGAGTAAGCTCTCTCTCTCCTCTCTCTCTCTCTCTCTCTCTCTCTCTCTCTCTCTCTCTCTCTTCTCTCTCTCTCTCTCTCTCTCTCTCTCTCTCTCTCTCTCTCTCTCTCTCTCTCCCCTCTCTCTCTCTATGTAAGAACCTGCTACTCTAAAGACACACGGTAATTATGCTTGCGTTGTTTTTAGCTTCAGCATGTCCACGTCTCCCCAGAAAAGAGCCATTGGCCCTGGGAAATGACCTGCTCTGCTTTGTGTGCACAACTCGTTTTCCATGTTCAGTCAGGCTCAGGGAATTCAAAGCTTCAGTAGGTCACCATCGAGAAGAGTAGCTTCACGGCGTGTTCCTGCTCTGTATACCTTTGACTCCCAGTTCAGATGCTCCTTAAGATAAGCAAGGAGAGTGTTGGGCATTGGGCCACTCCGTGTTCCACATGTTGGGCACGGTTGGGGATTGTCGTATGCCGAACATAATCTTGCTACAGCAGTTGGCCCTGACATCATATAGACGTGACAATAGTGACAGCGGACGGCCCTTGTGTCATTAGCACATAAACATATCAACCGCTGCCGGCAAGGATGTCATTACAGCGTGAACATAGTGACAGCTCTTGGCTCTGATATCAATACAACATTAACATCGTGACAGTGACAGCAATTTGCTCTGATGGTGATCATTGAATCATGGTGATCATTGACGTCATTCGTACATGAACATATCGACAGTTCTTGGCTCTGATGTCATTAGTACATGATCTTATCAACAGCCCTTGGCTCTGGTGTCATTAGTACATGAACATATCGACAGCTCTTGGCTCTGATGTCATTAGTACATGAATTTATCAACAGCCCTTGGCTCTGATGTCATTAGTACATGAACTTCTCAACAGCCCTTGGCTCTGGTGTCATTAGTACATGAACATATCGACAGCGTTTGGCTCTGATGGCATTAGTACATGAACGTATCAACAGCTCTTGGCTCTGATATCATTCGTACATGAACATATCGACAGCTCTTGGCTCTGATGTCATTAGTACATGAACATATCGACAGCTCTTGGCTTTATTGTCATTACAAGATTAACGTAGTAACTGTAATTGGCTCTGGTGGTGATCATTGAATCATGGTGATCATTGACGTCATTCGTACATGAACATATCGACAGCTCTTGGCTCTGATGTCATTAGTACATGAATTTATCAACAGCCCTTGGCTCTGATGTCATTAGTACATGAACTTCTCAACAGCCCTTGGCTCTGGTGTCATTAGTACATGAACATATCGACAGCGTTTGGCTCTGATGTCATTAGTACATGAACGTATCAACAGCTCTTGGCTCTGATATCATTCGTACATGAACATATCGACAGCTCTTGGCTTTGATGTCATTACAAGATTAACGTAGTAACAGTAATTGGCTCTGGTGGTGATCATTGAATCATGGTGATTATTGACGTCATTCGTACATGAACATATCGACAGCTCTTGGCTCTGATGTCATTAGTACATGAACTTATCAACAGCTCTTGGCTCTGATGTCATTCGTACATGAACTTATCAACAGCTCTTGGCTCTGATGTCATTAGTACATGAACTTATCAACAGCTCTTGGCTCTGATATCATTCGTACATTAACTTATCAA
>CM031601.1:19665961-19670961 GCA_018398815.1 Conus ventricosus
ACTCAATGCGCTTACATCCATCATTTGCACTTATTCATACAATATTCATGCACACAGCAAAAAAGAAAATACACAATTGCAGACGCACCAACATGCATAAACTGCCTCACCAAACTAGTTGTGGAGAAATTTAGGAGAGATCTAGTCATCTACAGAAGAGAATAGGCCTTTTTGAAGAGGTAAATTTTGAGCTGAGATTTAAAAGAAGAAAGAGTAGGCTGATTACGAAGGTCTTCAGGGAGGGAGTTCCAAATAGAAGGTGCTCTAAAACTGAAGGCTCTTTCGCCAACAGATTTCAGAGAACGCTTAGGGATTTTCAAAAGTTTTTGTGAAGAAGAGCGAAGGGTACGAGAGATTTGGTAGGTGCAGAGAGAAGAAGAGAGATAGTGAGGAAGAGATTCATTGAAGTGGCGGAAAGCAAGAACTGCCAGTCTAAATTGCCACCGATACCGTATGGGAAGCCAGTGCAGTTCGATCAGCATGGGAGTGATGTGCTCACACCTCCTCCTCTTCAAAACAAGTCGTGCAGCGCTATTTTGGACTCTCTGCAGCCGAGCAATCTGTTCTGTGGGAAGCCCAGCATAAACAGAGTTGCAGTAGTCCAATCTTGACATCACCATGGCACAGACTAGCCTGACAGCTACTTCCCTGGATATAAAGCGTCGGATGGAAGCAATACGTCTCAGCTCTAAAAAGGATGAGCGACAGACTACAGATATTTGATTCTGCATGGTCAGACACTGATCAATGGTAACACCAAGGTATTTGACAGACTTATTGAAAGGTAATTCAGTACCATCAACAACCATTGACTCTGACTCAACGAGTTTGAGGCAGGAGGAGGTTCCAACGGGCATGACTTCAGTCTTTTCACAATTTAATTTAAGCTTATTACTTGTCATCCACTCCTGCACACTGCTGATACACCGAGACACCCCAGATTGAACAGAAACAAACACATCAGGTGTGCCACTCTTAGAAAGTTCAGTGTCATCAGCATACTTGTGAAAATCACAATCATGGTCCGAGATAACATCCGACAAGGGCTGTGAGTACAATGTAAACAACACTGGGCCCAATACTGACCCCTGTGGTACTCCATACAAAAGAGGTGACAAAGTAGACCTTACACCACCCACAACCACCGCCTGCGATCTATCTCTGATGTATGATTCGAACCACTGAAGAACTATCCCATCAACACCAAAAGTGACCCTAAGCCTTTCAAGTAAAGTAGTGTGATCTAGCGTATCAAAGGCAGCACTCAGATTAAGCAAGGCTACGAGAGAAACAAGTTTACTGTCGGATTTGCACAGCAAACAGTCCAGTACGCTCAATACAGCAGTCTCAGTGCTATGATTCTTCCTATAAGCAGACTGACAGGCCTCAAGAAGACCATGGTCTGAAAGATGAGCCTGAAGCTGCTTCAGCACAACTCTTTCCAGGATTTTTGAGAGGAATGGGAGGTTGGACACCGGTCTATAGTTCTTTAACTTATTAAGGTCTAGTCCTGGCTTTTTCAAGAGAGGGGTAACCATTGCCTGCTTAAACTGAGGAGGCATTATGCCTGACGAGAGAGATTTGTTTACAATATTTGTAATCACAGGAATCAAATGAGAGGCACACCGTTTAAGGAGGGAAGTAGGGATGGGGTCAAGGACACAACTTTTGCTGGAGGATTCACTTATGAGATCGCTGATCAGTTTTTCATCCACAGGATTAAAAGTACAAAAAGGTGGTCCACAGTATTTATCGTAAAGAATTGGTTGGGAAGGATTTGCATCAAGATTGTCACGGATGGTTTTGATTTTATCTACAAAGAATTCACTAAATTGTTGAGAGATTTGAGAAGGAGGAATGTTCGTGGGCAAACTTAATTTCTTTTGTTTGCCAAGTAGTTCACTTGAAAGAGAAAACAACTGCTTTGATGAAGAACAGGAGTCAATTTTATCACGGTAGTATGACTCTCTGGCATCCTGGAGGCAGTCCCCTGCCTCACACCTGTTCGCTGCAAAGATCTGGCGGTGGATGGTCAATCGGCTCTTTCTCCAGCGTCTCTCGCTGCGCCGGCGTTGACGTCGAGCAGCTCTCACGTCCTCGGAGAACCAAGGAGCTGAGGGACGGTCAGTAACACACCTAGTCACTGCAGGCGCGTGTCGGTCCAGGATTTCCTGAAGGCCATCGTTAAGCACTTCAAGTAATTGTGTAACATCTGCATTGCTTTGCTGCTTACGCATGCCCTGAGCAAAACTCTTGACCTCTTGGTCAAAAACAGCCACACACAATGCTTTCATGTTCCTTGACGTAACAAGTCTTTTCCGAGGAGGGGGTCTGGAGATCTTCAAACTGCACACAACAACGTAATGGTCTGAAAGACCAGCATAGTCACGAACTTCATCCACAGAGAGAACGCTGTCTTCAGTGTTTCCTACCACCCAATCAAGGATATGGCCATGTTTGTGAGTTGGTGTCTGAACAAATTGAGACAGGTTATGATCAGTCAGTGTAGTCTTTAGATGAATCACTTGGCGATCTGAATAGTCATCATAATGAAAATTAAAGTCACCAAGATAACAAACAGTATTACGTGTAGCTGCATAAGAGGATAACAGATCTGGAAACTCCTGTAGGAAGGCAGAGTTAGACAGCATGTTGGACTTACTTGGCGGAGGTCTGTAAACACAAACCAAAGAAACAGTAGCAGCAGTGCCTCGTAGTTTCATTTCACACACATCAAACGAACAAAATTTCACAGGAGTGAAAGAAACACAGCATGAGAGTGTTTTTCGAATCATGAAGGCTAATCCACCACCTCGTGATCCAACACGAGGAAACGAGTGGAAATCATAATCACAGGGGTCATAGCAGCGATGTAGGACTCGTCACCACGATCGTACAAGCAAGTTTCAGTCAAGACCAAAATTCGGCCTTTAAATCAGTCACCAATTCATGGATTTCAGCTGCTTTTTTGCGACACGATCGGCAGTTGAAAAGCAGCACCTTTAATGTCCGTTTGTTGTCTGCCTTCTTTCTCTTGTACCGTTTTCTTGGAAGATTGACACCTATGCCAAAAGTACGAAGCCGAGATGTTAATTCACAGGTCAAACGAGATGGACTTACATGAAGAAGTTGATCACGTCCGTAATGCAGGAATTTATCACAATTATCCCAACGCGCCGGTCAGACCTCGGACAGACAGACAGACATACAGACAGACGGACAGACAGACGGGCAGACAGACAGAAATTGAAGGAGTGAGGATGATCAGAGGGAGGGAAGGAAGGAGAGGGGGTGTAGAGTGCAGACAGACAAATGAAGACAAAACAGAAATAAAAAGAGAACCGGCGCCTGCTTTTGATTCCCAACGCTGCCAATCGAAGCTTGCTGCCGAAGTTTGGTCTGAACTGCAGACATTATCGATTGGCCCAGCTTCCTGTGATTACCGAACGTTAGGTCCGAGTCCGCGGTTACAGTTTAGGACCAACACGCTATATATTCTCCATTACACTCAAAGCTGCACCGGGATTTTCTCAGAGGATCAGCCAGTACCAAAGCATATTCATCGCACAGTCCAGCCCTTGACCCATACCATAGCTGGCTCTGAGGCAGATCTCATGACCATTTCTTTTTCTATGCAAGCACGATTCACATGACCTTGTATTTTTCTGTCGTTTGCCAGACTTTTCACTCCAGAATCTTTGTGTCCTGACAATGCCGTAGAAACACAAGGCGTCCACCAGTCAGGAATCACTATGCTATTTGTGCTGACATATGGTATCGGACTTAATTTACTGACCCCAAATTCCAGGACAAAATCATCTCTTCCACATTCAAACCTTCTCTTTTTTCCACAGAGCCAGGACGATTTTCATTTGTTCATACTTTATTGTTACTACCTGACCTTTGCTGTAACCCCGAACCCTGAACTTACTGTTGCGCCGGAAGTGGTGGCTCTTTGCCAGCAATGACGTGTATCCCGGTTTGGTCCCTTTCAATGTGGTCCGTGCCAGGTCACAAAGGAAAAAATTGCTCCTCTTCCTTTTGATTTCAACTTTTTTTTGTGGCTGGAGATTAAACGGGAGAGGGAGGTGGGGAGTGGCGGGGCAGTGGTTGAGGAGCTGGAAGTGGAGGGAGGTTTGTATTATTTGTCAATACCAGTTAAGACATGCAGAGTTCAGCTTAGAACACGGCCCACGGTGTGCAACTGATGAAGGGCCGTCACTCAGTTTCATGTCCTTTATCGCACAGTCGACCACACTGAGCTATTTCAGGGCTGTAACAAGGTATAAAGAGAGGTTGCTCCTCTGGAAACAGCAGTTGTTACATGATATTCACAGAGCACAGCCAAACACACAGGCCTTTTCAGCGCTGTAACAAGGTATAAAGAGAGGTTGCTCCTCTGGAAACAGCAGTTGTTACATGATATTCACAGAGCACAGCCAAACACACAGGCCTTTTCAGCGCTGTAACAAGGTATAAAGAGAGGTTGCTCCTCTGGAAACAGCAGTTGTTACATGATATTCACAGAGCACAGCCAAACACACAGGCCTTTTCAGCGCTGTAACAAGGTATAAAGAGAGGTTGCTCCTCTGGAAACAGCAGTTGTTACATTATATCACAGAGCACAGCCAAACACACAAGGCCTTTTCAGCGCTGTCAACGTGCAAAAGGCCATATCCTAAAAGGAAAAAGAAAACATCCTTGAAAAGGAAAAACACAACAAAAAAGTTTATGACACAGTAGTTAATCTGCTGATATCCTTAAGGCAAATCAGACTAGACTTTGACAAGTGTGCCAGACATTGTGCTCAATTCCTTGCTCTCAGGTTATAAAAAAAGACTCTTTAAAGTTAATGAAAAGCACTGCAATGTAACAACAGTTCATTCAATGCCATACAGGCATAAAAACAGTGCAGAATGGACACTTTGGGTTCACTTTGGACAGTGTGGTGATGTTCACTACTTAATCTCATGATTAAAACAACAACAAAAAGTATGCCA
>CM031601.1:19675961-19680961 GCA_018398815.1 Conus ventricosus
ATGTAGGCGTGTAATAGCAGGATTCTTTTGTTGACATCCACAAGATGTAGCAACGCCTCTCTGAACGTAATTCCTATAGAGACAGCAGATGAATTGATCTTATTGTTGAAATCCAGCTTGAGAGCTTCCGAGGCTGTATTTTCAGGTAACTGCACGGTTTCTGTGAGAATAGTAAAACGCAAGATTCCAGACCAGCACAGCCTTCGTATTACTGTTGTCGTTAAACCGTGGTAAATCAAGCGGTCCTCTCTCTTCAACACACTACCCTCTTCCCACAAGAAAATGATGACATTTCCTCCTCCATAAACCATTTTTGTCATAGGGGAGTTGTGGTCCTCTCTGAACCGTAAACCTGTTGTTTTTCACAGCAGCTAAATGTGTGCTTGTTTGCCCACCATTTTGCTTGCATTTATTGGTGCGAGCGAGTTCGTGGCGCACGAAGAATAGGATCATGTAAAAAATCTAATTACAAGGTGTGGAGAAACACGCACTCTCTCTGTTGTAGGATCATGTAAATAATCTAATTACAATGTGTAGAGAAACACGCACTCTCTGTGTTGCAAACTCATTTCCGCATGCCGCTTCTTTGATGCTAGGGAAGCCTAGTTTTATTTTTCTGTCTTTGAATCTTCTGATAGATGCGTCCTGCTTTTACAATCACCTAAGCATACTCTCGTGAAACAGGCTGTACTCCACATTTCATATTAAAATATGTCCCGACGTAAGTCAGGTCTGAAGAACGAAGAAACCTACAGCGTTGCTGAGAAAGTGTGAGCAACACTTTGAGAAATAAGCCCCATAAGTGAAGGAGTTTGACACCGTGGTTTCAACTTTTCCTCCAACCACAGCAACATAACTCTCAAGGTGGGATCCTCCCGTTGTGGCCAAAACCTGTCAAAAAGGAATGCCTGTGACGGGAGTCGAACTGACAACCTCATAAACTGCGAAACTGCACTGCTGAAACCAGGCTGGCCACTGATTCGTGATGATCTGTAGGATCTACGTCAGTCCTGTGGTGACTGATGCTCGCCAATCCCTGGGATCTACGTCAGTCATTTGGTGACTGATTCTGCCAGTCGCTGGGATCTACGTCAGTCCTTTGGTGACTGATTCTGCTAGTCCCTGGAATCTACGTCAGTCCTTTGGTGACTGATTCTGCCAGTCCCTGGGATCTACGTCAGTCCTTTGGTGACTGATTCTGCCAGTCCCTGGGATCTACGTCAGTCCAGACACAATATATTTTTTTCCTATTTGAATTCGGTTGTTGTAGCAAAATGACTCAGCAAGAAATTCAGCAGAGGTTTTTGGTGTACATTTGTAAAAAAAAAAAGTTCTATAAGCATCAAAGACGTCCTTCCAAAAAAGGTTATATGAGTAAATTTTGAAACTAATTCTGGACCATATTTGTTCAAAATTGGAAACTTACGGAAATTAGTAAGTAAAATATCTTTTCATTTATGGGCCGATTTTTCAGCCCTGCGAATCCAGGATAATTTAAGAGATGTGACGAATGTTCTTAAGTCAGGAAGGCCAATACCACCATTTTTAAACACTTTTGTGAGCTATTTTCCGACCGATTTTGTCCGGTTTTTTTATTCCAGACAAATTGATAACATACTTGTTGACAAGTTTGAAAAAAGACATCAGAGGATTTGGCAGAAGTAACCACAGATGAGTCAGTTTTGACAGAATTATGGATTTAAAATTGCAACTCTGCCAAGAGGCGTTATCTGGCGTTTTACCCAATCTTAAAAAAGTACTTAACATCGGCTTGTCTTTCTGAATAATTAATATTTAAACAATCTTTCAAATCATTTGTAAACCATACACCAAGTATTTGAAATTTGGATGGATTCCAATCGAGGTCTAAATGCTCTAAATATCGGATTTTGCAGTTTTTTTCTACTTCCCAGCCATATTACACTTGACTTACCCAAATTCATACGAAGACCTGAGACCAAGCCAAATCTATATAGAACACCAATACATGTTTCAAAAGACTTACGATCTCCTGCAAGCAGGAACTCTGTATCATCGGCGTACTGTGACAATTTATGTTCTACATCATTAATTGTAATTCCTTGGATATCAAGATTTTCCCTGACCATTATTGCAAGTATTTCTACACATAACACAAACAAATAGGGAGAAATTGGGTCCCTTTGTCTACAACCTCTTTTTACGTTAAACCAGTTTGAGACCTGACCGTTTACGATGACACACGACTTAATGTTTTTATAAAAAGTCCTTATCCATTTGCATATATCATTTTTAAAACCAAAAACATCTAGTACTTTAAACATAAAATAATCTTTGTAATCTAATCTCATCAAATTCTTCCTTTTTCTTTTTCCTCAGATTACTGTATTGTACTCTTTCTTTGACGTACTCACCTTTACGCTCTGTCTTATATGGCTTGGTTTTAGCTCTCCTGTATCTCTGAAGCAGATTTTTGACCAGACGTTGTTTTTGTCGACATTCCATGTCAAACCAGTCATCACACTTTTTCCTTACGTTATAAACCTTTCTCACCATGCACGCTGCGGCACCACACAAAGCATTTGAGAGAGAGAGAGAAGAGAGAGAGAGAGAGAGAGAGAGAGAGAGAGAGAGAGAGAGAGAGAGACTTTTTGACACTTTGATATTTTATTGTCATAACCAAAGAGGTTTTTTGACAAGGGGGGAGGGGGGTAACAGAGCAATAACATTTCCTTCTTCCTTTCCTGCAAGCAAATAGTACACATTTATTCCTAGTGTGTATCAAATCAAAGGTTGACAAAAATAAATACATTCGTAACATTTCCTTATGACCTCACGGGCAGGAGTAATGCAGCAAGGTTAAAAAAATCATAACACACACACACACACACACACACACACACACACACACACACACACACACACACACACACACACACACACACACACACACACACACACACACACACACACACACACACACGTAAGACTGACTCGACCATCCACTCAATCATATGATGACATTGTATCTTACTGATCTCATCCACATATGATGAATGATATCATTACAGATATTCCTGGTTCCTATCCTTCAAAAGTAACTTGGAGGCAGAAAAGTATTTACATCTAATATCTAATCGGTGGCAAAGAGGTATCCTTGCAAGATTTAGAAATAGAACACTGGGACTAAATGCTAATAAAAGATGGTATCTAAATAATGATGCTGTTGATGATTCATGTCCATTATGTAATGATATTGTAATTAGAGAAGATGAGTTACATTTTTTGTTTACTTGTCCTGCTTATGGGAACATTAGAAAAAGATCAAGACTCTTTGATCATAACATAGTCAAGAGTCGAAACCTTAACAATATTTTGCAAACAAACGATGGAACATTGTTAAAGATGCTAGCAAAATATCTAACAGAAGCTGTAGACATGCGGAAGAAAATTATGAATGAATAAAAGTTCAAAACACTGAGGGGATATCAATTATATTTCATTTTTATTGTTCAGAATACTTATTTGACCTTGAAGCTTGATGGTTCAAGTGAGTGTTTTTTCATATCAAGCCAGATAAATCATCTGTACAGAGAATGTTTGTGAATGGGGAGAAGGGAGGATAAGGATACAAATGCGTGCGTGTAAGTCGAGGGAAGATAGGATGGATAAGTGTGCGTATGTGAGGGGAATGGTTGTTGTGTGAGAATGATTTTGTACTAGAACATATACAAGAAACGCAAATGAGTGATGGAAACGGAAATCATTTCTTAATTTTGATTAGTTGTGTAGACACCTAATTTGCAGTTCTTCTTTTGTTTTCATTTCTTCTATGCATGAAAAAAGACATTGTACCCCCTTGACAAAAAGGCTATTAGCCATTGTCAATAAAAGATGTCAGTGTCAGTCTCTCTCTCTCCCTCTCTCTCTCTCTCTCTCTCTCTCTCTCTCTCTCTCTCTCTCTCTCTCTCTCTCTCTCTCTTCTCTCTCTCTCTCTGTATCAGAATGTTGTGCTCTTGGATTTGTATACCTGTAAGTCTGCTTACTGTTCTTAGTCGGTATTATTCATGAAATATTTAATCATTTTGTAACATTAAGAATACGCTGACTCTAAAGTGATACAGTCACATCACCGCTGTGTAATGAATGCTGGGGAAAACCACACACACACACACACACACACACACACACACACACACACACACACACACACACACACACACACACACACACACACACACTTAATTAATAGATGGTGAGTATGAATCAGTTTCAGAAGAAAAAGATGACAGTGGGAAAAAATAGGATAGAGGCCCCATAGGAAAAAAAAAAGAAAAAGAAAAAAAAAACAAAGCAGGAAAGAAAGAAAGGGAGGAGAAAAACAAGGAAAATGTGGAACAAATTGGAGGGTGAAGGACAAAAATAATTGATAATAACAACAACAACAACATCAACAACAACAACAACAAAAATAATAATAATAATAATAGTAATGATAATTATACTACTACTACTACTACTACTACTACTACTACTACTACTACTACTACTACTACTACTACTACTAATGATAATAATGATAGTAGTAGTAGTAGTAGTAGTAGTAGCAGTAGGAGGAGGAGGAGGAGGAGGAGGAGGAGGAGGAGGAGGAGGAGAAGTAACAGTAGTAGTAGTAGTAATCATAACCATGAAAATAATCAAATCTTAAATAAATGCGAAAGGTAGGCGTTGAAGGTAGGCGTTGAAGGTAGGCGTTGAACGCCTACTTTGCGCTGAAGAAATCTAAGTGACAAATTTGTTCATTTTCTCTGTACTATTTATTTGTGTCTTGCCTGAAGAAGACCTAAGAGGTCGAAACGCGTCGTGTTTTGTCTTGTGACTCGTTTGTCCACGTTTCTCTTGGCGGTTCGCTAACATTTATTTCAGATTTGTTTAGATTTCCGCCTGTAGTCGTCTCACTTTGCAACTACATGAAAATAAAGATAATAAAAGACAAATACTATAGAAAATCGTGTGTTCAA
>CM031601.1:19685961-19720961 GCA_018398815.1 Conus ventricosus
TGTCGAAAATTGCCTGGCGATCATCATTTTCAATTTTTTTACAATCAAACCTGCATTTGGTGCAGTCAGCAGAGCGTATTTCCTTTTGCTGAATGGTTTTTCCTGACTGAGCTACATGTTCTTTACCTTGCAGCTTTCAGAGCCTTTCTAACATTCTTTTTCCACGTTTGTGGGTTGGCAAAACGTTTCCTTGACAGTTCCTTTTTTGGTGGGGTGTTGTAGAGGCCCTGCTTTCTTGGGGTAGAATGCTGCTGAGGAGACCCTGGAGATGTATGGCTTGCTGAAGTGTCAGGGAAGGTGTCATTCTGTGTCACACCGCTTGAGTCATAGCTGGACTGCTCTGTGGGCTGCGGAATGAACATGCAGGCATCGTAGTGTTGAGGGTCGCATTGAAACAGGGCAAGACTGATAATTATTTGGTTTTGTCAATTCTCATGCGTTTATCGGCTCCACATTGAGTTTGGACCCCCCGCTTGTGAAGATCTCCACATGCCTTTTGGTCATTCTGCCAGGACCAGTGGCAAGAGTTCAGCAATGCTTGTGGACCATCTGCCTTCGTCCGGAGATCCTCGATGGCATCGATGTAAGCAGTGTTGTCCATGTCACGCGCCTCAGCCCCAGAAATGGCATGAACAGCTGCCTCTCTGTCAGGAGAAGATCACACAGCTTGGCCCGTAGTTCACTGGCTGTCACGCCTTCGATGTGTGTCACTGCAGCTTCAAAAAAGCAATTGCCATCAGCTTTGATCGGAACGCGAACGTATCCATTTGATCCAAGGATGTTGTCAAGTGAGGTTTGGTGGGCCAATGTCTCTTTTTGACGCTTTTTAGCCTCTTCCAAGCTCGCACGTTTTGCTGCATCAAGTGCATTGTCAGCTGATTGTTTCGCTTTATTAATAAGCGGCTCATCATCGCTTGAACAATCAGTCCTATATTTACGTCTGAGAGCAGACAATGGCTCGTCCTCCTCATCCTCGTCCTCACTGGGGGGCACTTGCCTCGTCCGGCTGATATTCAGCTCCTTCTGCCATCATTACACCGCGGCTGTAAACAACAAAACAGTTGCCATCAGTCATGATGATATTACTTAATAATAAAACTCTCTCTCTCTCTCTCTCTCTTCTCTCTCCCCTCTCTCTCTCTCTCTCTCTCTCTCTCTCTCTCTCTCTCTCTCTCTCACACACACACACACACACACACACACACACACACACACACTCAACACACACACAAACACACACACACACACACACACACCCCACACACACACACACACACACATGCGTAACTTATGTAATTTCGCTTGTATTACAGACGAACACACCATGCACAGAGTTTAAGATTATTGAGAGAGAGAGAGAGACTCAAGACTCAAGACTCAAAAACTTATTACTCAAGGATAGAGATTTTAGGCAGTGCCTATTCTTCCAATCTGTCCTTGCTATTCTACAACATTCAACTAAACAGACTGCACATATTAATAGTGACGGAAACAATGAAGAATATAGCAACTTTTATAATTTAACAATAACAATAGAAATAAGAATAATAATTATTAATTAAAAAAAAAAAAAAAAATCCATTACAAAATTACACAAACACAGTCAGACACGTACGCGCGCGCGCTCACATGCATGCACAGGCCACACATACACGCACGCATGCCCCATACCCACATCCACACCACACAACACACACACACACACACACACCACACACACACACACACACACACACACACACACAACACATGTTCATTAGCTAATTTAGAGGCAAGCATAAAAGTAGGGCGTTGAGACTATGATCAAAAGGTTAGTTTTATTGTTCAAGTAAATGTTTAAGTACTGCTGATTTGAAGGACGGCAGCGATTGACATGTTTTTGGCAGACGGAGGAAGAGAGTTCCCACAGATGGACCAAAAAATGCAAAACTAGATTTGAACAAATCAATGCGGGACACGTGGTAAAATGTAATTATTTGAATCATATCGCGTTGTTGCCATTTGGATAAACTCAGCAAGATATGTTGGCGCCATGTTTGCATGGACTTTAAACATTAGTACTGCCTTATTATAGGTCAGTTGGCTCTGCAGTGGTAACATCATTAGTTTGCGAATTTGCCCCTGGTTGATAGAGACTTGTCGGAAGAATCAGCTTAATTCCCGTCTATGCATAGAGTTGATCTTTTTTATGTGATTTTCACCGGCACCACTCCAGACAGTGGACGCATAGTTGATGTGAGAAAGGCAATGGGCTTCAAAAAATAATTTCCGGATATGTGGTTCAACATAATAACTGAGTTTATTGAGTAAAAACAAATTGCGAGCCAACTGTTTGCAAACATGATTTATATGTGATTGCCATTTAAAGTTCTCATCAATGATCACGCCTAAGACACGGTGTTCGGTAACCCGCTCGATCAAGGTTTCACTCATTTTTAGGCTCAACATAAGATGCTGTCGTTGATGTTTCTGTCTCGATGCTAGGACCAGAGAGAGAGAGAGAGGGGGGGGGAGAGGAGAGGAGAGAGAGAGAGAGAGAGAGGAGAGAGAGAGAGAGAGAGAGAGAGAGAGAGGGGAGGGAGAGGGGATGAGAGAGAGAAACTGAGACAGACAGTGAAGAAAAAAATAAAACATCATTACCTTTTGAGAGAAATGCGATGAAAATGGCTGGAAAATCCAACTGGAAAGTGTGTTGCTTCTTCAATTGAAAATGGCAAAATGGGAAGAACAAAGGCTGGAAAACCCGACTGAGAAAATGTGTTGCTTCTTCAAATGAAAATGGCAAAAGGGGAAGAAAACTGCTGTGTCCAGGAAATCGTCCCTAGTCTGGGCCGCAATCGCTCACATGCGCTGTTCTCAAATACAACTGTTTCCACCGGAACGGAATATATCGCCGCTAGGCGATCTTTCCGTCTCAAGCGGACATATGTTGATGCGTAAATGATGGTGACCCCGTCAGCACGCTGATAAGCAAGTGTAAACAGACGTGATAGCTGATCCCAAGCCCCAGCTAACGGGGCTTGGTCCATGTCAGGACGTGTAGTTAACCCCCTGATCCAGTTCAAGTTGTTTGATTTAGCAGAGAGGATGTTAATTGCTGTGAAACTCAGGAATCTTGGGGGAAAAATTAATTGGCTGGTGTATAGTTTCTGATAACTTGGGTGGTTTTGTTTTGGAGTTTCCCACGACGTGGGTGGCAGAGGGAGAGGGGTTTGAGGTGTGGGAGAGGGAGAGGGGTTTGGGAGGGGGTGTTTGGGAAAGGGAAGCT
The DNA here is from genome assembly GCA_018398815.1 of Conus ventricosus. Taxonomy (NCBI): domain Eukaryota; kingdom Metazoa; phylum Mollusca; class Gastropoda; order Neogastropoda; family Conidae; genus Conus; species Conus ventricosus. The sequence goes on from CM031601.1 coordinate 19,689,230, forward strand.
GTTCATTTCTTTTCAAGATGTCGAAGCAATCGAAAGCATTTTCGCTTGCGGAGGCAATTGAAATTATCCAGCAAAGTGGTTCTGACGCACAACACACACACACACACACACACACACACACACACACACGTGCGCGCGCACGCACACACACACACCACACACACACGTGCGCGCGCACGCACACACACACACACACACACACACACACACACACACACACACACACACACAACACACACACACACACACACACACACACACACACAACACACGTGCGCGCGCACGCACACACACACACACACACACACACACACACACACACACACACACACACACACACACACAACACACCACACACACACACACAAAAACACACACACACACACACACACACACACCACACACACAGTGCGCGTTCGCACACACACACCACACAACACACACACACACACACACACACAACACACACACCACACACACACACACACACCGTGCGCGTGCGCACACACACACACACACACACACACACAACACACACACACAACACACACCCCACACACACACACACACACGTGCGCGCGCGCACACACACACACACACACACACACAACACCACACACACACACACACACCACACACACACACACACCACACACACACACACACACACACACACACACACACCACACACCACACACACACCACACACACACACACACACACAACACACACACACACACACACACACACACACACACTTGTGTGTGTAAAATCATGGTGAGGGGACAGCCCTGCTGAAACGGTGCACTGTGTGACATAAGGTGGAGTGAGGCTGCATACATTTTGTGTACATATCCTGTGAATATCCTGTAAAAAATCAAGCAACATGGATGCACCCTATTCCACAATAAATGGTGAGTAATCTCTGCATGTTTCCATTTGTTTTTGTCCGTTTTTATGTCAAAATGATAAGTAAGAAAAAAGAGGAAAAAGTTTTTTTTTTCTCTGTGTGTGTGCATGTTGCATATAGTAAGTTCACAGGAAAATCACGAACTAACAAAGACAGATAATCGTTATAAAACTTATCTAGCAACTTCGATAAGGAGTTCTTTCCATCAATATCAAAATTATGCATGCTAGACTCCTGGAAGCATTCGTAAAATTAAATCTAATGTAGGCAAAAAACACCAAAATCTGCCGTCTGCAACAGTAGCTGAGCAGCTTTCCTCTTCCGTCGAAGGGGAAGGAACGACTGCAGCCGTCCTACGGCCGGAATGAAATAAATTATTAAGGAGCCATTCCCACGCTGGAAATGTTACCTACTGCCCGATGTGTTTAATTGATAGTACCAACCCGGGCAAGTGCCAGATGCACATATCTCAACACCAAGTTTACACTAGCAGACCCCGACGCTACCTGCTACAAGTCGGTATCTTGCACCTGCTATGTTTTGGCCAGTGGGAAGAGATGATTCTAAAAGAAAACTTGTTTGCTATATACTCAGTAAGTTGAGAATCCCAGTTCTAGCATTACTCTGCCAGGCAAATGAGTGCTTTGCTGTCACTGCTATAAGTCATGATAGCAAGATACGTACATTTAGCTCCCACACTTGTGTGGTGCCTGTAGAACAAAGCGAGCTATAAGTCTGGAACTTTACTTAGTACTTTTTGCTATCAAAAGAACCAGGGATAAAAGATAATTGATTTAGGTTTTAATTAATAACTCAATCAATTTACTAGAAACGAAAATCTGACATCGCCATCGGAAAGAGAGAGTCCAAATCTATCAGAAGAGTATAAAATCTCAAAAACGAAAAAATCGAGTTACTGACTTCTAGCAGTCAGCCCTCGAAATACCAACATTCTGACTCTTCAGTAAGTCAGCGATGGCTTTCACAGGTGAGCAAAGTTCTTCAGATTCCATTGTAACATTTGCGTGCCATTTAAAACCTTCATAGACATATGAGTACAGGTTCTTCACAACTTGTTTGTTCTGACTGAACATGAGCAGAGATGCACGGAACAGACATGGGTGTACATAAAACCTACGAGGAATAAATTCTTTTCTCAGGTCACTGATAGCAGGACAACAAAGTAAAATATGTAATTCGTCTTTCGTTGCGCTTTTACACATTGGACATCTCAAATTGTTGTCTGGATATTTTTCATATCAACTACGATGTATTTTCATATCAGTAAGCTTTTTGTTCTTCGTACGCAGGCTGATACACCTGCAGACACTCTTTGTATAGACAGGCAAGGATTAATCCCATCTACCCAACAAAGGGAGTGGAGTTCCGTTTTTTTTTAAATCCCGCTATCAAATCAGCCATGCTCCAACTTCGGGGAATCAGTAGACTTTGTCAAATACCGTTTAATGTGTCTCTCTATAAATAGCAAAAAATGGCTTTCACAGTTTCTAAAAGTACTATACCAAGTGAGTCTTTTCCTTTTGCTAAATGTGATCTTCCCAGTTTTGCCATCTGGCATAAATCAGCCTTTGAAAAAATTTACCCCCAAATCCCCTCACATCTTCCACTCCCTGATTTAACCATACCAACCCAAATCCATTTTGATATGACATCTCGCGAACATTCATAACCCATGTTTGTTTGCCGTTGGATTCCAGATTTAACATCCTGTAAGCTTTCAGCGACAACCTACTACGTAATATTTTTAGCCAGTACCTAATGTGAGGAATATTTGACTCAATTACACATACGATGGCGTCCTGTATCTCCATAAACTAACTCATTTTGGTTTTTAGTGTGAGCACGAAGGAATTTCTTAAGTGCATACAAGTAAATCTTCTCGAATTCTGCGCCATACTTAGCCAAAGGTGGAACTTGAGAGTCAAATATTTTAACAAACGCATTCAAAGAATTATTTTTAGGCGAGATTCATTTATGGATACTATACAATAGAGCCTCCTTTCCTATTCTTGCCGGGTCTTCATAGGCAATTACAAAGCTAAGACGAGTGGCAAGGTATATATCTAAACACTAAGATGTCGCTTTTGTTCGTATTAATTTTGAGTGGCTGTCCAGACGCTGCATTATAAAGATTGTTTAGTTGATTTTCGAGACCAACAGATGTTTCGGAATTCAGTGCGATAATATCTCCTAAAAATGAAATGAATAATCCATGGGACTTGGAGTGAGTGTAGCGCCATGGTTTCCATTCTTGATTTTATATTGAGCTAATTCATTCATGAAAAGTGCGGAAAGGACAGGCTACAGGATTCACCCTGTTCAACACCTCTTGTGCATATGATACAACCTGTATAATTAGCACCATATTTTATCTTTGTTAAACACAGTTATACATACTTTTAATACATCTATAGAGTTTAGCTTTAAGCCCATTGTTACATAGAATATCATTTTTTTAAACAGAATCAAAAGCCTTTTGGAAGTCAATAAAAGCCACATACAAATTACTATTCCAAGAGAAAATGTTTTTGACTTTTGCTAAAGAGGTGAACATGTGATCAATGGTAAAAAAACCTTTCTTAAAACCTGCTTGGTATTAATTTGTGATTTATTCTGCTTCATTAACTCTACAATCTTCAATTTATGATGGAACTATAAAGTTTATTACTTATATCACACAACAATATGCCCCTATAATTACCAGGGTTATTTATCGACCCCTTCTAAAGCAATGGCTGTATAATAGATTATGTTAGTCTTTCAGGAAACATCCCTTGATCAAAACGTGCATCAAAGAATTTCCAAGGAAGTCCTAAAAAGCACTTCCGTGTTTGTACAATTCGTTAATAATTCCATCCGGCTGTGCTAATTGTCTGTTCTGAAGTACAAATTAAGTTAAAATGATACAAGCATATACATTGTTTTATAAGCGCAAGCTCACGAACGACTTACTGATAAAAAAAAATCAGAATCATGGGATATTAGAAAACATTAATTGTGATACAGATCGCAGCGGCCACTCATATGACTTAACATTTTCCCCTCTGAAGAACATAGTCATCTGTTATTTGTTGGTCGCAACCTAACTCCAACACCTTGGAAGAACCGTATAATTACTACTGTCTGGTACAGTTAATTTTCTTCGACACTTGGGGGTCTCACACATGCATTGTTTACAGTCAGAGCCACTCTGGTAGTCTGCCCTCACATTGTCTTTACCAGGCATTATTCTAACTTGAAGTGAATACTGTTGTTACTGGATAGCCCAGCACGTGAGCCTACCATTCTCAGTCTTAGTTTTGCTAATAGTGTAGCTCAAGGGCTTACTGACAAGGGTGCTCCTTGCAGGTTTATTACGTTTCAACCTTGGGTGTCACACCCCTTTCACTGGTGATCTACACTACTTCGTGTACTTAGAAGGCTAAGCACCGTATGAGCATCAGGCACAACTGGAAAAGATTTAGATGTGTAACAGATCAGTCTGATTCTATTTCTATTATGTCTCTGCCTCGTATATCCCTGCTCATTTCTTTTTTTTTCCTTCGAAAACTGACTTTCAGCAATTACTTTTTCATGAAAGCATACTGAATTTGAAATATACTACATGTAACTAATTTCTTCCATTCAGTGTTTGCCACCATAGCACCATCATTAACCCAATACATTGTTTATAGTCTGTATTGCAAGATTGCATGTGATGCCTAGAAAATTAAACCATCGCATCAGACAGCAGGTTGGGTTTGCTCCTTCTTGAGAACCAAAACTAATGAGAATAAATACAACAGCAATCTAGAGTTAAATTAATAGGAGAGATCAAAACAAAATGTAAAACTGCTTGTTGAAAACACAAGGTGTTGTCATGTTGCTTGAGGAGCTTATCAAACGAGCTGCCAAGAGTTCTTACGACATACGTACAATGTTCAGAACGTACATGAAAAACACTACCATTCTGAGTGAATGATAGAAGCTTCATGGCAGTACCAGCCGCCGTGGCGAAGTGGTTAGAGTCGCGTACTCCCGGCTGGGAGGTCGTGGGTTCGAATCTCATCAGAGTCATGTGGGTTTTTTTCTGCCCTGACCGGTGTCGTATATAACACTGTCGCTCATAAAATCGTGTCGCAGCGACAGTATTTCCCGGGAAATACTGCAGCTAGTTCGTGAAAAATTATCGCTGAGCGACTTAATTTCATAAAAATTGGTAGCATGGCAGGATTTCACGAGAAATGCCCATAAAGTCGTGTCGTTGCCTAAAAATAAAATCATGTTGCAGCGACAGCATTTCATGTAAAAAAATATTTTAAAAAATTGATGCCGTAGAAAAGTTGTCGCTCTGAGACAGCATTTCCGTAAAAAAAAATAAAAAAACGACGTCGAAGACATGTTCGGTCTCTGCCCCAACTCTACCCCCACCTCCTCTCATGGTTTTACGTATCAGTTGCCCCGTTGTCTTTCTATGATTTATTTGTCTGCTTGACTGTCGGTCTATCTTTCTGTCTCTATTTGTTTTTCTCGCTCATTCTCTCTATGTATCGCACTCCCTCTATCTGTTTGACTCTCTTTAGTTTCACTCTGTCCATCAAACTGTCTGTCAGTTGGTCTCTGCCTTTCCCGTCCCCTCCACCTCTCTCTCTCTCTCTCTCTCTCTCTCTCTCTCTCTCTCTCTCTCTCTCTCTCTCTCTCTCTCTCTGGACGTGCAAGCATGTGTGGGTGTATGTGGAGAGAGCGCGACGGTGTGTGTGTGTGTGTGTGTGTGTGTGTGTGTGTGTGTGTGTGTGTGTGTGTGTGTGTGTGTGTGTGTGTGTGTGTGTGTAGGTGTGTGTGTGTGTGTGTGTGTGTGGTGTGTGTGTGTGTGTGTGTGTGTGTGTGTGTGTGTGTGTGTGTGTGTTACCCTGAAACAACTGCATTCATGCTGAAATATATCTGTGATTCATTTGTCCATAATCCCTGAGAATGTTTCACACCTTTTTGGTCCTTTTTTGGAATAGCTAAAGCAGCAGCCTAAAGAACTGCTTTCTGAAAGTTATCAAAAAAGATGTTAACATCCTCACAAATAACTTCACTCTCAGTCTTCTCAGTGAGGTAATTTTGAAAAGTTTCCCAATCTGCCTTTATGTAATTAAATTTGGGTATAACATCTACACCACTAACTTCAGATCCAACGGATTCTTTAAAAGATAAAAGTATTGACACATGGTCACTACCTAGTGGGTCATTGGCTGTATCCCATTTTGCTGTTGATGCTAAAGCAGGTGAAACAAAGGAAAGATCAAGCGCCGATGCTCTATGATGAGATATGTCTGGGATGCGCGTAGTTCTCCCGTCGTTAAGCAAAACTAAAGATGAATCCACAACAGTTTCCAGAAAATCACGGTGAGAAACTATTTCACAACCTTTATCCCAGAAAGGAGCATGAGAATTGAAATCGCCACCAATGATCCACTTTTCTTTAGAACAGTTTAGAGAACGTAACCAATTAGTATTTTGCCCATCAGGGCCCTTAGGGTAATAAACTGATGCAAAATGCAAAATTTGATTGTCTGAAACTTTCAGTTTTAAAAAGGATGTCGATACATTAACCGTATCTTTTGTAAAGAAAGATGACTAACGTATGTGTAATCTAAACCACACTGTACATAGATAGCTGTACTAACTTTATCAGATTCTTTGCATATATGATAAACCGGGGGATAGTAATAACCTTGTAACTTTGGCAACTTCTGTTGAGTGACATTTAGGGACTGAAGGAGACGTACATGATGAAATTTACTAGAAAGATGCATACACAAATTATCAATATTAGTTGACAAGGAACGTGCGTTCCATTGTAGAACCGACAAATTATCACATGTGTTGTTCTTTTTCTTCCTGGTCATATGTTAACCTAATTTAATGGTGGATAAGTATCATATAGGTGACGCAGCACAATAACCAGATCAAAACTGCTAAAAGCAGACGTTACCCAGAGAACTGGGGGGCGGGGGTTGGGGTGGGGGTGGGGTGATGCTTTGGAGATTTTTTTTTTCACGGGGCTGATCATGGATACGTAACTGACTATCTTGAACTCTTGTATGTAGATTTGGGGATGACAGGCTAATCACAATGACCTCCTACTGAAAACTGCTTCATACAATATGATGATGGGCCCGATGCTGAACAAAAAAAAGACGCCCGAACGGAAAATGGCAGATGGTTGCGCTGTTTTAACATCCGTAGCGTCAGCAGAGAAGATGATTGCTGGACATTTTGTTGACTAGCCCTCTGCCAGGAAGATGACTGCTGGTCGCCATGTTGACCAACTCATGACTTCAGGGAAGATGACTGCTGGTCGCCAGTTGACCGACTGATGACTGCAGGGACGATATATGTGTGTGTGTGTGTGTGTGGTGTGTGTGTGGTGCGTGTGTGTGTGTGTGTGTGTGTGTGTGTGTGTGTGTGTGTGTGTGTGTGTGTGTGTGTGTGTGTGTGTGTGTGTGTGTGTGTGTGTGTGCGCGTGCGCGCGCGCGCGTGCGCGCGTATGCGTGTGTGGTATCCACTTGTTTAGAAGAAACATATCCAAATATTGACGGTGCTTTGAATGTTTCTTTTTGTTTTCGAGCATTAATTCGTTTGTCTTTTTTAAAAGAAGCCATCCAAAACAAAAGATGATTTATATAAATGTGTTATGTTTCACATTTTGAACTTTGATTATATTAGGCCTTAGGTGCCTGAAAACGAGCGTAATGAAAGAAAACCCATTTTGAACGTTACGTTCTGCATTTTTTTCTGCGTTGTTCATGTCATGCCAGATAAGTGAGTGAGTGAGAGTTTCGCCTAGCAGGCTGAGATTTCTCTCTCTCTCTCCATGTTTCAGTGATTGTGGTGGTTTGAAGAAGTGTTTGTGGTGTATTCTTGTACCTGGGTGTTTGTGATGAACTGGACTTTCTTTGGATTTCATTTTGTGCCTCACTGCCTCTGGATTTTAGAACGATTTGGTTTGTTTTTCTGACAAACCTGGTTCGCATTCTGTGCTCCCCATCGCAGCCATGTTTCCACCACCACGCTTCGCACGTGCTTCTTTCCCCCCTCCGCTGTCCTGATTTTCAGCTCACACACACTGCAAGCGCTTGTGTGTCGACACTCTCCCCCTCCCCCTCCTCCCCCTGTCTGCCCCCTCAACACCCGTGATGAGTTGCTGGCGGTTCGACCTTCGACCCTTAACCCCTCCCTAACCTCAACACTGCGTCGTCTGCGTGTTGGTGTCGGTCTTCCTCGAGTGAGAGGCCGTCGAGCGGTAGAAGGAAACAGAGGAAGATTCCTGTCATCAACCACGCTTGTCGTCCCCTCTTCACACAGTCCAGGTCAAAGGCAAGTGCTGTGAACTTTGCAAATCTAATTTCAGTGCCACTTGTGCTGCCTAGTCAGTCTCAGTCCGGCTTCAACTTTAAAATTGCACAGCTCAACCTGCGTTGCGTCGGTTGCCCTCGAAAACGTTCCGCTATCAACGACTTTATTGTTGAAAACAGTGTTGACATTTTTTGTGTTATGGAGTCTTGGTTACTCTCAACTGGGGACGAGGCTAAATGTGTTGACCTTGCTCCTCCTGGCTATAGAACTATCTCCGTCCTCGCTCCTCCCGCGGCGGTGGCATCGCTTTCGTCGTGCGTGACTGTCTGTGCTCCCACCTCACCTCCACCACCAACTTCCCCTTCCAGCATTCCTCCTTTGAACTTGCCCATCTTTCTGTCACCCTACGTCAGCACTGTCTTCAACTTTTCTGCATCTACCGTCCTCCCCCCAACCAAAAGAACAAACTGTCCTGATGCTCTTTTCATTGAAGAGTCCCCGTCCTTCCTGGAACACTGCAATACAATCAGTGGCTGTCCTGTCATCGTTGTGACTTCAATGTTTCACGTCAACGTACTCACTGACTCCCTAGCGCTTCGCTTCGCCGGTCTGCTGGACGATTTTGGTCTGCACCAGGCTGTCACCTTCCCGACTCACCAGAAAGGCCACACCCTTGACCTTGTCATCTGCCGGCGTGACGACAACGTGCTGCATTCCACACCCCAAATTTCGCTCTGGACTTTTCCGACCACTACTGTGTTGTGGCCCAGTTCCGCCTCTCACGTCCTTCACGCCTTCCTGTGTACGTGGAGGCCAGGAAGATCGCCGATGTCAACACCGTCACCTTCCAGTCTGATCTTCGGGCCAGACTGGAGGCCTCTTCACACCTGTCAGCTGTCCAGCTCCACCAGCTTCTGTCCCGTCTTCTAATCAGCACGCCCCAGCCACCCGCCGCCAGATCTCCAGCCGGCCTCCCTCACCCTGGTTCACCTCTTTCGGACCTCAGCTGCTACAGGCTAAGCGAGAACGGCGCCAGGCAGAGCGTTGCTGGCTCAAATCTGGACTACATGTTCATAAACAAATTTTTCGTACTGCCAATAAGCTAGTTACTAACATTCTGGACAGTGCCAAATGCTGTTTTACAGTGCCAAAATCCTAGCCTGTAGAACATCCCGACAACTGTTTACTGTAACCAGTACTCTGCTTGGCAAATCAAAGTCCACACCTCTGCCCTCCTCAGTCCCTGCGACAGAACTCCCCCAGCGTTTCTCCTGATTTCTTCTATAGTAAAAATAGCCACTATTCGCCATAATCTGGACTCTCATGCTGCTCCTTCCCCTGCTGTTCCTGATCCTTCCTTCTCCGGCACTCAGTGGTCTGAATTCCACTCTGTGTCGGTAGAAAGAGGTCCGGAAAATCTTGAAGCAAGTCACTGTCAAAACATGTGAACTTGACCCTCTCCCCTCATCCCTCTTACCTGCTGTCTTGACGATCTTCTCCCATACTTTACATCCATTATCAATGACTCTTTGCAATCAGGTGTTTTCCCACTCTTTTCAAATCTGCAGTTGTCAGACCTCTCCTGAAGAAGCAAAACTTAGATCCTGAAAATCTCAAGAACTACACACCTATCTCTAATCTCCCATTTCTTTCCAAACTGATTGAAAAAGTTGTTCTCGCCCAACTGTCTGAACATCTCTCTGTAAACAATCTCTTGTACTCTAACCATCAGCCTACCGGGCTGGCCATAGCACCGACAGCGCTCCTCAAGATAGCAAACGATCTCCTCACAGCTGTTGATGGAAACAAAGTTTCTCTTCTCTCTCTCTTAGATTTGTCTGCTGCTTTTGATACAATAGATCACTCCATTCTTCTCTCAAGACTCAACACTTCTTTTGGTCTTTCTGGTTCTGTCCTTTCCTGGTTCTCTTCATATCTCTCTGATCGCACGCAAACTGTTTCAGTGAAAGTGTTTTAAGTCTCCAGCAAGAGCACTTCAGTTTGGTGTTCCTCAGGGATCTGTCCTGGGACCGATTTTGTTTGTGCTGTACACCCAGCCTCTCTCGGCCATTATCAGCCAACACTCTCTCCTTCACCATAGCTTTTCAGATGACAACCAGCTGTATATATCTGCCCATATCAGTCAGCTTCATGAAATAATCTCCTTTTCTCAAGCATGCATTACCGATGTTAAATCATGGATGCACAATAACAAACTACAACTTAACGCAGACCAAACTGAAATAATCCTCATTGCTTCGAAACACACTATTAGAACTCATTCTCTCCCTAGTTCTATAAATGTTGATGGAAACGAAATAAATCTATCAGTGTCTGTTCGTAACCTCGGCGTTACACTTGACCAAACTCTCTCTTTCAAACAGCATATCCTAATGTGTGCAAGTCCTGCTACCTTGAACTTCATAGAATCAGCTCAGTTCGCCGCTTCCTTACTCAAAATGCTCTGACGACTCTAATCTGTGCTTTTGTCCTGTCTCGGCTCGACTATTGTAACTCCCTCCTTGCCGGTTGTCCCTTAACGCTCATCTCTAAACTTCAAAAAGTTCAGAACAATGCCGCCCGTCTGATCTCCCGCTCCTCTAGATCTGATCACATATCACCAGTTCTGTCTTCCTTACACTGGCTCCCAATTCAGTCTCGCATTGCTTTAAAGTTCTCCTCCTGGTTTTCAAATCACTGAATAATCTGGCTCCCTCCTACCTCTCTGACCTCCATCTCTATGTTCCGTCTCGCAACTTTACGCTCATCCACCGATTCTCGTCTGCTTCGGCTTCCCTCCGCTCGCCTGAAAACTTCAGGCCAACGATCTTTCTCTTACCAGGCATCTGCTCTGTGGAATAGTCTCCCTTCTTCTTTGCGTAACACGGACTCTTTTAGAGACTTTTAAAACCTCCCTAAAGACACATCTTTTCCCTCGGACTGATTAACGATATCCAGTTACCACTGTGCGCGTGTTTGCTGGTGTTGAACGCGCTCCTGTGTCTGTCTGTGTGTGAGAGGGGTTTTTTTTCGTTTTTTTTTGTCCGCGGTGGTGTGTGTGTGTGTGTGTGTGTGTGTGTGTGTGTGTGTGTGTATGCGCGCGCTTTGAATTAGAATTATAATTTTTATCATTTTTTTTCTGTAATATGCGCTTTGGGCTCTTGCGAGGTAAAGCGCTCTATAAATATCCTTTTACATTACATTACATTTACATTACATTAATTTAGATAAAAGCTTTAGAACAGAAATGGATGATCCTTTCAACCAAATACCATGTTAATTAATTTCAAATCACGGCTTCCTTGGAGCTTTGAATGCCTTAAAAGGACAGCAGTAAAACAAAGCCAAATGATGCCTGAAGCTCTGTAATTATGGCCTCTGATAACTTTTGGGTTACTTGTGACTAAATGGGTTACTTTGACTCGTTTGTAAATTCATGATTTTAAGTGCCATAGAAGCACTGCAATTAAAGCAAGACAGCTGAAACTGTTCTGCGATTTGGCTTGTCAGCTGGCTTTTAGACTCCATTATGTTTGTGTTTCTGTTCTGACAATTAAGGATAATCATTTACTCTTTAAGTTCAGTTTATGAATGTGTTGAGAACTTAGGTGCATTTCAAGTAACCCAAAAGTTATCAGAGTCACACACACACACACACACACACACACACACACACACACACACACACACACACACACACACACACACACACTCACACACACACACACGTTCACAAACGCACGCACACACACACACACACACACACACACACACACACACACACACACACACACACACACACACACACGCACACACACAATATAATATCACCAAGTGTGAACAGACTATAAATCAACAACAACAACATCAAATGGATTATCGAGCAAGCTCACACATCTCATATGGCCAACAGACAAACAATATTGCTTTGGGTTTATTAATAATGCGTGTCGGTTAATATAGGCCCGTGCCCAATATTTACCACTCCCTGGTCCATTTAACCCGAAATGATATCTAAAGTGTGTTTCCTTTTCTTTAAGAATTTTATGATTTCTTATGTAGAACTTTTAAAATAAATATAGCCATTTGATGGCTGTACTATATGAAGCTCTTATGGTAAGCTTTACAAATAATTAACCTTGAGTGAACTAAAATTAGTGAAGTAGGTAGGGCTGCATTTCTTAGGGGTTCTAACTTACCTAATCTTCCCCTACTTTCGTTGTGCTGAATGTCCTTGGCCTACGATATTGATAAAAACATAACATTGCACAGCACACACACATCCACACACTGTGACGGACCGTTTTGCATTGGGTCACAACATTTTCGTGTGACTGTGCTTACCGGAAGATAGTGTCCGGAAGCCGGTTGCGCAGTTCACTGACTGCTACTCACGGTGTGTTGCTATAAACCGGGTATGCTGGATCAGTTAGGCAGTCTCTACAGATATTCCGGCAACTCCCAGTTACAGAAGGCCGAAGAGGGTCCCAGTGTTTGAGTCTGCGTAGCCAGGTATTTAGAATGTTTGTTTATTAGCGACTGAAACTTCCTCAAGCGCTCTTCTGAAGATTTTATTTTAAAAAAAAATAAATAAAAGGGAAAAAAGAAGGTATTTTTCCTATTCTGTTATCCTATGACTTGATAGGGTAACAAAACATAATTGTGTGAGAAAAGCAATGTATTTTTCCTATTCTGTTGTCCTATGACTTGATAGGGTAACAAAACGGAATTGTGTGAAAATAGAATGTATTTTTCCTATTCTGTTGTCCTGTGACTTGATAGGGTAACAAAACGGAATTGTGTTTCGGAAAATGTGAATAGATGAAATGAATGTTATATGAAATGGTCTTCAGAAGGAAAGAAAAAAAAAATTGTTTTATCTTGTGACTTATCTGAAAATGAAAACAAAACGTGCTGAAAAGTATTTATTCTAATATGGTTTGGAAGAAGATGGAGAGTTTTTGATTCTATAGATGATAAGCTCTCAGAGTGAGCGACATAGACTTTTGTTTTTCATTCTGATGTGTGATGTGTTTACATGGGTATCAATATATGTGTTGTTAAACAAGAGTGTGGTGGAAATCTTTCCCTTACATATATTGAAGTTGATGAATCGAAATGAAGTGAACATTCTGGTGTTACAAGGAAGAAATGAACATTTTGTGAATGGACGAAAGGCAGTGATTATATGAAGAAATCAGTTGAACATTCTTGTTTACAAGAAAGCAAATGAACATGGTGTGAATTAACGAAAGACATTTATAGTTCGGAAAAATAATCAATTGTGTAATCATTGTATGCAATGAATTGTGTTCATGGTTTATTAAAGAGGATCCAGATGGAAATCCTTTTCCTAAGTTGGAAGACTAGATTGTAAAAGGTTGATATGGAAATCCTTTCCTGTGCAGTGTTATGCTTCCGGAAAAGGAAATCTGTAGTGTGATGATTCCGGAAAAGGGAATCTTGTAATGTTATCATTTTGAAAGAAAAATATTGTATTGTTGAACAAGTTATAGTAAAACATGATGTGGCTAATGAATATGAATGGATATGTTATGTAGCTCAAGTTCTAGCAAGATATGATGTAGCTAATGAACATGAAGGTAGTTGTGATTCTAATGAATGGTGGCCATGATAATCAAGGTAGTTAATCAGTTCCCCCAGGTTGATAGTGTTCCCTGGATTAGGGGAACTGGCTACTACCCAGGTGAGGGCCGGGCCCGTGACTGTGGACGCCCCGATCTCCAGCTGCTGCTGTGGAGCGGTCGGTCGGTGAGCCGACATCTGCCCTACCTGTTACTGCGCCCGTGACCGAGGGTCGGGCCAGCGACCTACGTTCGTCATCGTGAGCGTGGCGTGGGTGCCACACTCTTCTGCTGCCGTCGTGCGCCAGCGACCTACGTTCAAGGTCATCGTTAGTGTGGTGTGGGTGCCACACTCCTGTGCTGTTGTGTGCCAGCGACCTGCGTCGTTCCGCACTTCCAGCCAACCTTCCTTGTGTCAGCGACCTGTATTCCAGGACGTCGCTACGAGTATGTTACTGTGGTGAGCCACAGCTCACAAGTATTTAGAGCCACTGTGACCGAGTGCTGGCAGAGACGCCACGAATCAACTTGTTTTCTTTTGTGTGTGAGCCACCTGTGAGAGGCGTCTTGACAGTCTTGTCTTGTGCTGCCGTCGTCGGCATTAACGGCAGTTACCGTAGAAAGAACTGTATTTGGTTTAGTTTATTTGTACACCTGATGGTGGGTGTGCCATCTCATGTTTAAATTCTATGTATATCTGTGTGTTTTGTTTTGATGGCTCAGGCAGCATAAAAAGAAAAGAAGAGTTGTTCTGGTGCCTGGCCGTCCATGTTCGGATGAATGGGTGTGTGTAAGTGAGCCCAAAAGTCGTGCATGCATCCACAATTTTGAGTGAGAGTCAGACAGACTAACAGACACATACACTCACGCTTTTTTCATCCGTAACACACACGTGCGCGCGTACGCACGCACGCGCACACACACACACACACACACACACACACACACACACACACACACACACACACACACACACACGTTCACAAACGCACACACACACACACACACACACACACACACACACACACACACACACACACACACACACACACAGCACACACACACACACACACTCTCGCACGCACACACACACACACACACACACACACACACACACACACACACACACACACACACACACAGACACACACACACACACACGAATGGAAAATTGACTTTCGTCAAAAACATTTATGATAAAAAATTACTTGCGACAATTTTATATCCATCGCAGGCTGCATTATTTTCTGTGATATTTTGACGCTCAATCGCGGCGACGTTTTTTCACTTTGCAGAAAAAAAATCGTCACTGTGAAATATTAACGCTGCGACCATATTTCACAGGAAATGTTAACTAGCAGTAAGATTTCACGTGAAAATGTGTCGCAAGCGACAGCATTCACTGACTACAATATTTCACAGTGTCCTATCGCAACAAACTGTCGCAAAATTTCGACCGACAGTATCTATTGGACGGCTACAATATTCTATAGGACATTTTTTGTGAAAAGGTGTCGCGCGACATTTTTTTCCAGAATATATTGTCGCGGCAACAATATTTCACGTGAAATGCTATCGCTGCGATACAATTCCACGGCGACAGTATTATATACGACACCGGCTCCTACCCAGAGTTGAGTTTGCTGCGGACTCAGTTGGGAAGACTGGGACCACACAGTCGAGTTTCATCCACTTAATGGATGCGTTTCTGAGTGTTGCTCAAATTTCCTGACCAACACTGAAGGTGCCTGTAGCTCTCGGGCCTGGTTGACGCCGGTGTCGTATATAATACTGTCGCTCATAAAATCCTGTCGCAGCGACAGTATTTCCCGGGAAATACTGCATTTTATGGACAGCTACAATATTCTATGGGACATTTTTCGTGAAAAGTTGTCGCGCGACATTTTTTTTCCAGCAATTATTGTCGCTGCAACAATATTTCACGTGAAATGCTATCGCTGCGATACAATTCCACGGCGACAGTATTATATACGACACCGGCATATATTATGAAAGGAAGCGTAGAGTACAGCCCTGTCATGTAGTCTCAGACCGAAATGGAAATCCGTAGCATCATCTTAATCATCCTCATCTCATTGATCAGCATTCAAAAAAAGTCTCAAATTCTGTGGCCCTTCATGCCCTGCTCTCATGGTGACCTCATTTTCGATCTCCACATCTGTGGCCTTGGTTTGGTTCCGTCGGTGTTACCGGTATCGGCGGGTCCATGGGGACTGTCGTTGGACGGACGTGGTGGCGCCTTCCGGAGGGAGAGCTCACTCACGCCGGCTCCGCGACTAAACAATTATTGTCGTCAGTAGGGGGCTTAGTAGGTGGTGTCCTGCGTATGTTAGATCAGAACAGGCGCCACTGAACACCACCGAAGTGACTCGGCAGCAGTGCAGTGTCTCCTCCGGTGGGTTGCCTCTTGACGACTTGACATTGACTGCTCCCTGTGGATTGCTGGTGCCGGGGCTGCGGCGGGGCCGACCGAGCTGTGGCTGTGGACGAGCTGTCGGAATGAGCGGCGTGGATGCACTGCCTCTGAGGTGGCGCAAAGGTTGGAACAGCAAAAAAAAAAAAAAAAAAAAAAAAAAAAAAGCTTCATGGTAGTGTTTCTGGTACGGTGGTTTTGATGGTGCGTTATCCCGGCATCAAGTGACTGTATAAGAGAGGGACAAAGTTAGCCGACATGACCTGACTGAGCAAGGTGCACAAAGCACGTGAACACAACGTCTACGAAGCATGAACTGATCGAATGTATGATTTGGTCTCTGCTTTTTTTTTAATTGCTTCCGTTCCTTTCCTTCATGTATAATTACTATGTATAAACTTTATTCCTCGGTTTTACGTATTCTTATGTAACATTAATCGTTCCCTCCTCAAGGAAAGGGTGCATAGCCCAAATGACATTGGTTACCACTTCCTCAGACATGACACACAACACTCAGGACAACGAAAATGAACGAGCAATCAGATATCTTCATCCAATTCGGCGCAAGATGGGCGTTGAAATATTTTCAATGTATTTCTAAAAAAAAATCTCCCCCAGATAATACATACGGCTAGAAATAAACACACTAATATTCAAACCAAAGACAACGCTGTCGCTTACTATAAATGTTTCAAGCATTCCAATAAAGAAATGCATGCCTTCTAAGATGCATCACAAATTGTGATTGAGAAACATATATTCCATCTGGACAAAAGAGAGTCAAGTTTCCCAAAGTCCCTTGTTGGCTTACTCCGAATATAACCGAAGCCGTGAAATGTCTATAAATTTAAAATGAAACAAAGCAGAAATTCAAGACAAACATTGACTTAATACCGAAAGATATCGGAGCACTATGAAAAATGAAAGAGGAACAAGAAAATCAAGTCAGATGCATGAAGGGTATGACTGATACCTACAACCCTAGGAGACAATATGTCGGCGAAAGGTTAAGTCCAAACAAAGACACAACCTAACCAAGGCAAGCAATACATTATATTACACCTAGATAACTCAGCAAATACAAAGCCATAGCAAGTGGTCATCAAAGTAGTTCGATATATATTTATCAAATTTCATTGAAGTCATTGCAAAATCGAAATGCAGTATGCATCACGGAAAACTACAGTATACTTTCTTCTCTCCAGACGATCTGCAACTGAAGTCTCAGACCTGATAAATCATTTTAAATGTATTATCAGTCTTCGGAATTTATCTTACCAACAGAACCTAACAATTGCAGCTTTTTATCTGCTGAGGTTGACTAATCTAGAGTGTCTGAAAGGTCTGTTTCAGAACTTCTCGTATTCTGTTTGTACGGTTTCCCACTAGAACTGTCTGAGAACTGAGTCTCCTGTGTGATCTTTTTGCTGGTGACATCTCTCAATTCAAGTGAGGTAGACTTACTAACAGTCTGAAACTCCTAATAGGTACGTTTAAACGATGTCTCTGGGTGGTTTTCTTATATTTACATGGTACTTAATCCTTAGAAGAAAGAACGCATGGAAATCACTTGAAAACAAAGCATAGACAGAGAGTCTGAGTGCAAGAATGATTACAGACATCCACACCATCGAACAAGTACGTTAGCACCGAGTCCCGGGGGTGGGGCTCGAGGCAGTCTCATATTGAAACTCCTGTTGACAAACTGTTTTGCTGTCTTTTTCTAAGTCTGAAATAGACATGGACGTATGGTTAAAAGGCAGTCTCACATTGAAACTCTTGCCGACAAACTGTTTTGCTGTTGTTTTTCTAAATCTGAAAAAGACATGGACGCACGATTTGTTACCGATCTCACAGACTCTCGCACATCATTATTAACTTACTGTGGTCTTGTCAAGTACGAAGTTTGTATGCTCTCTCTCTCTCTCCTCTCTCTCTCTCTCTCTCTCTCTCTCTCTCTCTCTCTCTTCTCTCTCTCTCTCCTCTCTCTCTCTTACAGAATAATGAGGCCCCCCCCCTCTCTCTCTGTGTCTCTCTCCTCTGCCTGTCTGTACTTTCACCGTTATGATAAAAAAATCATTGTAATTGTCATTGTCATTGTCATTCTCTCTCTCTCTCTCTCTCTCTCTCTCTCTCTCTCTCTCTCTCTCTCTCTCTCTCTCTCTCTCTCTCTCTCTCTCCCTCTCGATTTCTCTCCCACCTCTCTCTCTTAATTCTGCCATAATTGATTGATCTGTCCCTTAGCATGCATTGTGAGACAGTTTAGATAAGCATTAAGTTAGTCAATTTAGACTGAGAAGGTCAAAGTACTTTTAAAACTAGGGTTTTTAATGAATGCAGTAGATGTAGATCGTCATTTGCTTTTCAATGTTGACAGTTTTGCCACCAAAGTATAGCTCTCATCCCACTGATCACCTCCAAATTTGATATTAACAGGCAGTCTCATTGACTCAGAAGTAAAATAATGGAGAACCCAAGCCGTTTCACAAGCGAATTTTGGTGGGGTCAATTTGAACCATTTGAAAGGATCTCCGACCAGGTTTGGAAGATTGGTAACTATGTTGTATGCTTTTTTGGAATATTCGGAAATGTCATGATCATTTTGATCATGCTTCGCCTTCAGGGATCCACTTCTAGTGTTTCTTTCTTGTTCTGGCATGCTCTGACCTGCTGATATTGATAATGTTTCCCCTAAACGACTTGCTCAACAAAGAATTCAATGTGCCATACTTTGAATATCTCGGTTCCTGGCAATGCAAAATTTCAAGATGTTGCTGCTCATCGTAAGGACTTTATCGCCATGGATGCTTGTCTCACTCACCATGTTAAGAGCAGCTTCTGTGCTGTGGCCACTTCGCGTCAACGCTGTATGGACGAAAACAAAGTCGCGAGTTACCGCAGGTACAATGGCCGTTTATTTCACTCTGTCTAACTGTCATCTTCTCTATGGATTTGATATAGGATTTGTAATGAAATATGCTGTGCTGATGCCGTTTCAGAAATTTACTACAGGTATTATCACGCTATTGGTCCTTGGATAGACTGACTGTGAATTATTTTCTGCCTTTCATGTTGTTGGTGGCTTGCAACAGTACTCTACTGTGGACTGTTATCAGAGCTGTCAGAGAAGGCAGGCATCCCCGTGTACAACAAGCCGTTCAGGATTCGAGAGGACCGGAAGGTGAGTTCATTGACTGTTACCTTGATTGCTACAAGTATTTGCTTTTTCCTCTTCACAGCGCCAATCACGGTCTTCTTGATCAGGTATCCATATGTTGACTGGAATGACCCAGTTGAGTACGGAGAAAATGAAGTCTTCCGTGCGTCCACCTATGTCCTGTGGTACTGCAATAGTGCCATCAACTTTTACTTGTACTGTCTAACGGGCGCCAAGTTCAGAACTGAGTTCCGCAGGATAACGTGTGCGTTCTTTGGCATATGGTACAAGGCAAAAGTCCGATCTGTCGACAACAGTAATGCCTTCTGGAACTAGTTTTGTAGTGAACGCAGTGATGTAAAGCAAAGGGCGAGAGCTGGCACTGAATGTGATTTGGAGCGGGTTGACTGCTGCTTCATAGTGATCATACTTCCTAAGTGAAAAGAATGTTGTCTACTGAAACGTTTATGCTATAAAATATAAAAAACAAGAAATGGGTTCGTCCCTCCATTAATTCAAACTTGCTTATAGGTATAATGGAACGACTGACGGACCAGCTCTGTAAATGTACAAGAGGTTCAGTCACAAAATGACAAAATCATCATGCAAACAAGTGAAACAAAGAGCCATATCAAAATGATAATACACTAAGCAGGTAAATAAAACAAAGAGCATCGGTACCAAGCATCTGTGTGACAGAGTCAAGAGTCAAGACATGTTTTCTTCATTTTTTTTACATCCATTCAGAGATGACCAGACGGTTCCTTTTTGTGCAGTGCACTGTTTCACAGTGCAGACTTTTGATAAGAGAGAGAGAGAGAGAGAGAGAGAGAGAGAGAGGAGAGAGAGAGAGAGAGAGAGAGAGAGAGAGAGGGGTGTTTTATTTGGTCGGTATGGAAGGCTGATATTTAGTCAAGCACCCAGACAACTCTCATATATTTTATCAGGGCGTTTTCGTTGTAGTTCTTAAACTCACGTTTCTCAAGAGAGGGACTGAATCCGCCAGCGTTCCTTTCTTGAGCACTGTGGGGTGTAAGGGCAAGAGTACCATCCGGTAGGGAATAGCTGGTCTTCCCGTGGAAAACAGCAATAAACAGGGACAATTACTATAATTATCGTATCTGCCAGATCACAACAACCCTCTTTTTAATGACAAATGCTTCCTTTTTCCGTGGGATCGCAGTTATTTTCTTCATTTTCTGAAGGATCATGTACTTTTTGTTGTTAGAAAAAAAATGCTTAAGTCTAAAGAAAAAAAAGGCGACGGCAGGAAAATTTTATGATCGCCACTTCTCCTGACGAGCGCGCACACACGCTTGTGGGCATTTGCATTACTCTACGATGTGCCGGCTTTAATGTAGAAAACAGTTGTGATTCTACAAAATAGTGAGATCAGGTGTGATAGTTTGAGATTACTAAAATCATAAATGTTTTCCTGAGTAAGAATAAGAATTATTATTATTATTATTATTATTATTATTATTATTATTATTATTATTATCTCATCATCACTAGTAGTAGTTAGTTAGTAGTAGTAGTAGTGTAGTAGTAGTAGTAGTAGTAGTAGTATGGTAGTATCATCATTATTATTATTATTATTATTATCATCATTAATTCTATTATTATTATCATCATCATTATTATTATTATTATTATCATTATCATCATCATTATTATTATTATTATTATTATTATTATTATTATTATTATTATTTTTATTATTATTATTATTGTTGTTGTTGTTGTTGTTGTTCTTATCATTATCATCATCATTACATTGTTATTATTATTATTATTATTATGATCATCATCATCACCGTCATTTGATATTATTGTTGTCACCATTACTGTTATTATCGTTATTATTATTATTATCATTGTCATTCAAAGTTTTTTTTTTAATCTTATACAGAATCAGCATCAGTGAACATTGTCCTTATGCCTTAAATTTAAGCATTATACAAAAGCTGATTTTGCATTGGATGTGTTGGTAACATTGGATGCGTTGAAAATATACCAATTGATCCCACTTTCACTTTCCTTATTTTTAACTGAACAATAGAAGTGCTACTGTAAACTGACCTAAAATACGCTCGTGAAGCAAAGCTTTGTTGACAATTTAAAACACCAGTGTAAAACTGAAGAGTGTATTGCTCGCAAGTCTCTGCATGCTGTGTTGGTTTCCAAATGCATTCCATAACACACTTTGTTCATGGATGAAAAAAAGGGTTTTGTTTTTTTTTGTTTTTTTTTCCCTGTATTGGCTTCCACAACCTCACAATACATTTATAAATCATGTCATCTCACGTCGACTTACAAAATATAAACTGTGCCTTTACCCCTTCTCAATAAGGAAAGAAAAAAAGAACATAAACCATGTGTCTATAGCCTGTCTGGAGGGAATGGGTAACATGATCGATGGTCCGTTTAGATTAATTCAGAAGTGTCCTTATTTGTAGAAATATTAAATATTTGTTTTTCCCCATTTTCATTTCTTTTCACCTCCATTTCTCGGCAGGTTTGGAATGGGTATCAAAGGCTGTCGTGGCTTTTACTTTGTATTTATTTACTGACTCCTCCTGTGTCATTCAAATACAATGAGGTATGGCGCCCTTGCAACGTCGCCACATACGTCGTTGCTGAACAGTTCGTCCTCCGAGAAAACTGACCCAAGTAAAGGTGATAATCCAATCGCCCTGTGATGTTTGTTCACTATATTCGATGTATACGAGCGAACGGTTCCTTGACCAGCTGAGCCAAGGCACGGGAAGGTTAATGTGATTTTGGAGAAAAAAAAATTCTTCTCTTTTCAAAACTTGCATGAATAATCTGTTCTCTGTCGACATACCCGATTTGTATACCAACACATATTAAAGACCAGGAAACTTAGCACAGTTCCTGACAAACAAATAGAGAATAAAACCTACTTCACCACGATCAGGCCTCACTGATACAGAGCAGTTACCCATGAGAGTGTTCCTGTTCTACTTTTGAAGCAGAACTGCCCGCTTTTTAGCCCCCGACAGTCTGTGGTCAGTCAGATTCTCTGAGTGTCGGCAGATTCCGAGGTGTGGGTTGACTGTACAGCAAACCTCTCATCCGGGTACCACTGACCCTTCTTTGAACTCCCCTGACTCGCTCTTCACTTCCTCCCTCGAGATAAGGAAGCAAGACACAGGTACTGGACCACTCTTCGCTTCATTATATGGTTGCACAGACTTAGAAGGACCTCGGGTATACCATCAATAAAAATGACGACAGCTGATGGTGTGTGTTGTTGTTGTTGTCTTCAATTTAACGTCTATCCACATAGTGATATTAGACGGGGGGGGGGGGGGAGGGGGGGAGGGAGGGGATCGGAAGGAGGAGGAGGGGAGGGGACCGTATTGTGTATGTATGTATTTATGTCTCTTGGCTAAGGAGGAAAACAAAAAAAAAAGAAAAAAAAGTCAGAAAAATGAGCATTAACAAACATCACAATCAACTAGTCTATAACAAATGTCCTACAGGACTATGAAGTAAACATTTCGCAATATTAAACAAACTAGTAGCGTTTTTGAAAACGCCTTCAATACAATTTATGGTGTGTATGTGTGTGTGTGTGTGTGTGTGTGTGTGTGTGTGTGTGTGTGTGTGTGTGTGTGTGTGTGTGTGTGTGTGTGTGTGTGTTGATGTGCATGCGCGCAAACGTTTCTCTGTGTGTGTGTGTGTGTGTGTGTGTGGTGTGTGTGTGTGTGCGTGCGTGCGTGCGTGCGTGCGTGCGTGCGTGTTTGTGTGTGTTGTGTGTGTGTGTGTGTGTGTATGTGTTGTGTGTGTGTGTGTGTGTGTTGTGTGTGTGTGTGTGTGAGTGGTGTGTGTGTGTGTGTGTGTGTGTGTGTGTGTGTGTGTGTGTGTGTGTGTGCGTGCGTCCGTGCGTGCGTGCGTGCGTGCGTGCGTGCGTGCGTGCGTGCGTGCGTGCGTGTGTGTGTGTGTGTGTGTGTGTGTGTGTGTGTGAGTGAGTGAGTGTGTGTGTATGTGTGTGCGTCTGTGTGTGTGTGTGTGTGTGTGTGTGTGTGTGTGTGTGTGTGTGTGTGTGTGTGTGTGTGTGTGTGTGTGTGTTGATGTGCATGCGCGAACTCGCTTGCGTGTATGTGTGTGTGGGGGGGTGGGGGGGGGCGTGTGCGCGCGTACGCGCGATGGGAGGGTGCTAGGCTATATTGTCCACGTATTACCCGTTATATAGAGCATAACAATACACACTTAGATTCGACAGTCTTAGTGTCACTTACAGAAGACAAGTCTAGATCTTTTTTTTTTAAACTTCACCCATTTGTTTACCTAGATGGAGTACTATCAACATTCACCAAAATGACATCTGTTTTATTATTTTGATTTTATTCGCAAAGACTGAAAGATACTGTTTCCTTTCATTGTCTGTCTGCGAAGACCTGAGCGAAGACCGCCACTAAAGATCCAATGAATGGGACAAGATGTGAGCGTTTACAGAGCAACACGTGAGCCTATATAGGACAGCACGTTAGCCTGAATGGGACAAGATGTGAACCTATATACGACAGCACGTGAGCCTATATACGACAGCACGTGAGCCCATATACGACAGCACGTGAGCCTATATACGACAGCACGTGAGCCTATATACGACAGCACGTGCGCCCATATACGACAGCACGTGAGCCTATATACGATAGCACGTGAGCCTATATACGACAGCACGTGAGCCTATATACGACAGCACGTCAGCCTATATACGACAGCACGTGAGCCTATATAGGGCAGTACGTGAGCCTATATAGGGCAGCACGAGAGCCTGAATGGGACAAAATGTGAGCCTATATAGGACAGCACGTGAGCCTGAATGGGACAAGATGTGAACCTATATACGACAGCACGTGAGCCTGAATGGGACAAGATGTGAGCCTATATACGACAGCACGTGAGCCTGAATGGGACAAGATGTGAGCCTATATACGACAGCACGTGAGCCTGAATGGGACAAGATGTGAGCCTATATACGACAGCACGTGAGCCTGAATGGGACAAGATGTGAGCCTATATACGACGGCACGTGAGTCTGAATGGGACAAGATGTGAGCCTATATACGACAGCACGTGAGCCTGAATGGGACAAGATGTGAGCCTATATACGACAGCACGTGAGCCTATATAGAGCAACATGTGAGCCTATATAGGACAGCACGTGTGCCTGAATGGGACAACACGTGAGCCTATATAGGACAGCACGTGAGCCTATATAGAACAGTACGTGTGCCTGAATGGGACAACACAGGTACTGGACCACTCTTCGCTTCATTATCTGGTTGCACAGACTTATAAGGACCTCGGGTATACCATCAATAAAAATGACGACAGCTGATGGTGTGTGTTGTTGTTGTTGTCTTCAATTTAACGTCTATCCACATAGTGATATTAGACGGGGGGGGGGGGGGGGGGGGGAGGAGGTAATCGGAAGGAGAAGGAGGGGAGGGGACCGTATTGTGTATGTATGTATTTATGTCTCTTGGCTAAGGAGGAAAAAAGAAAAGAAAAAAAAAGTCAGAAAAATGAGCATTAACAAAAATCACAATCAACTAGTCTATAACAAATGTCCTACAGGACTATGAAGTAAACATTTCGCAATATTAAACAAACTAGTAGCGTTTTTGAAAACGCCTTCAATACAATTTATGGTGTGTGTGTGTGTGTGTGTGTGTGTGTGTGTGTGTGTGTGTGTGTGTGTGTGTGTGTGTGTGTGTGTGTGTGTGTGTGTGTGTGTGTGTGTGTGTACATGCGCGCAATCGTTTCTGTGTGTGTGTGTGTGTGTGTGCGTGTGCGTGCGTGCGTGCGTGCGTGCGTGCGTGCGTGCGTGTCTGTGTGTGTGTGTGTGTGTGTGTGTGTGTGTGTGCGTGTGTGTGTGTGTGTGTGTGTTTGTGTGTGTGTGTGTGTGTGTGTGTGTGAGTGTGTGTGTGTGTGTGTGTGTGTGTGTGTGTGTGTGTGTGTGTGTGTGTGCGTCCGTGCGTGCGTGCGTGCGTGCGTGCGTGCGTGCGTGCGTGCGTGCGTGCGTGTGTGTGTGTGTGTGTGGGTGTGTGTGTGAGTGAGTGTGTGTGTGTGTGTGTGTGGTGCGTGCGTGTGTGTGTGTGTGTGTGTCTGTGTGTGTGTGTGTGTGTGTGTGTGTGTGTGTGTGTGTGTGTGTGTGTGTGTGTGTGTGTGTGTGTGTGTGTGTGTGTGTGTTGATGTGCATGCGCGAACTCGCTTGCGTGTATGTGTGTGTGGGTGGGTGGGGGGGGGGCGGGCGTGTGCGCGCGTACGCGCGATGGGAGGGTGCTAGGCTATATTGTCCACGTATTACCCGTTATATAGAGCATAACAATACACACTTAGATTCGACAGTCTTAGTGTCACTTACAGAAGACAAGTCTAGATCTTTTTTTTTTAAACTTCACCCATTTGTTTACCTAGATGGAGTACTTCAACATTCACCAAAATGACATCTGTTTTATTATTTTGATTTTATTCGCAAGACTGAAAGATACTGTTTCCTTTCATTGTCTGTCTGCGAAGACCTGAGCGAAGACCGCCACTAAAGATCCAATGAATGGGACAGATGTGAGCGTTTACAGAGCAACACGTGAGCCTATATAGGACAGCACGTTAGCACTGAATGGGACAAGATGTGAACCTATATACGACAGCACGTGAGCCTATATACGACGCACGTGAGCCATATACGACAGCACGTGAGCCTATATACGACAGCACGTGAGCTATATACGACAGCACGTGAGCCATATACGACAGCACGTGAGCCTATATACGACAGCACGTGAGCCTATATACGACAGCACGTGAGCCTATATACGACAGCACGTGAGCTATATACGACAGCACGTGAGCCTATATAGGGCAGTACGTGAGCCTATATAGGCAGCACGTGAGCCTATATACGACAGCACGTGAGCCTGAATGGGACAAGATGTGAGCCTATATACGACAGCACGTGAGCCTGAATGGGACAAGATGTAAGCCTATTACGACAGCACGTGAGCCTGAATGGGACAAGATGTGAGCCTGTATACGACAGCACGTGAGCCTATATACGACAGCACGTGAGCCCATATACGACAGCACGTGAGCCTATATCGACAGCACGTGAGCTATATACGACAGCACGTGAGCCATATACGACAGCACGTTAGCCTATATACGACAGCACGTGAGCCTATATACGACAGCACGTGAGCCTATATACGACAGCACGTGAGCCTATATACGACAGCACGAGAGCCTGAATGGGACAAGATGGTGAGCCTATATAGGACAGCACGTGAGCCTGAATGGGACAAGATATGAACCTATATACGACAGCACGTGAGCCTGAATGGGACAAGATGTGAGCCTATATACGACAGCACCTGAGCCTAAATGGGACAAGATGTGAGCTATATACGACAGCACGTGAGCCTGAATGGGACAAGATGTGAGCCTATATACGACAGCACGTGAGCCTGAATGGGACAAGATGTGAGCCTATATACGACAGCACGTGATCCTGAATGGGACAAGATGTGAGCCTATATACGACAGCACGTGAGCCTGAATGGGACATAGATGTGAGCCTGTTTACGACAGCACGTGAGCCTATATAGAGCAACATGTGAGCCTATATAGGACAGCACGTGAGCCTATATAGGACAGCACGTGAGCCTATATAGAACAGTACGTGTGCCTGAATGGGACAACACGTGAGCCTATATAGGACAGCACGTGAGCCTATATAGGACAGCACGTGAGCCTGAATGGAGACAGCACGTGAGCCTATATAGGACAGCACGTGAGCCTATATAGGACAGCACGTGAGCCTATATACGACAGCAATGTGAGCCTGAATGGGACAAGATGTGAGCCTATATAGGACAACACGTGAGCCTGAATGGGACAGCACGTGAGCCAATATAGGACAGCACGTGAGCCTATATAGGAAGCAAGTGATCCTATATACGACAGCACGTGAGCCTGAATGGGACAAGATGTGAGCCTATGTAGGACAACACGTGAGCCTGAATGGGACAGCACGTGAGCCAATATAGGACAACACGTGTGCCTATATAGGGACAGCAAGTGAGCCTATATAGGACAGCACGTGAGCCTGAATGGGACAAGATGTGAGCCTATATACGACAGCACCTGAGCCTAAATGGGACAAGATGTGAGCCTATATACGACAGCACGTGAGCTGAATGGGACATGATGTGAGCCTATATACGAGGGGCACGTGAGCCTGAATGGGACAAGATGTGAGCCTATATACGACAGCACGTGAGCCTGAATGGGACAAGATGTGAGCCTGTATACGACAGCACGTGAGCCTATTAGAGCAACATGTGAGCCTATATAGGACAGCACGTGAGCTATATAGGACAGCACGTGAGCTATATAGAACAGTACGTGTGCCTGAATGGGAACACACGTGAGCCTATATAGGGACAGCACGTGAGCCTATATAGGACAGCACGTGAGCCTGAATGGGACAGCACGTGAGCCTTATAGGACAGCACGTGAGCCTATATAGGACAGCACGTGAGCCTATATACGACAGCAAGTGAGCCTGAATGGGACAAGATGTGAGCCTATATAGGACAACAACGTGAGCCTGAATGGGACAGCACGTGAGCCAATATAGGACAGCACGTGAGCCTATATAGGACAGCACGTGATCCTATATACGACAGCACGTGAGCCTGAATGGGACAAGATGTGAGCCTATGTAGGACAACACGTGAGCCTGAATGGGACAGCACGTGAGCAATATAGGACAACACGTGTGCTATATAGGACAGCAAGTGAGGCCTATATAGGACAGCACGTGAGCCTGAATGGGACAAGATGTGAGCCTATATAGGACAGCACGTGAGCCTATATAGGACAGCACGTGAGCCTATATAGAACAGTACGTGTGCCTGATTGGGACAACACGTGAGCCTATATACGACAGCACGTGAGCCTATATAGGGACAACACGTGAGCCTGAATGGGACAGCACGTGAGCCTATATAGGACAGCACGTGAGCCTGAATGGGACAGCACGTGAGCCAATATAGGACAACACGTGAGCCTGAATGGGACAGCACGTGAGCCTATATAGGGACAGCACGTGAGCCTGAATGGGACAGCACGTGAGCTATATAGGACAGCGCATGAGCCTATATTAGGACAGCACGTGAGCCTGAATGGCAGATGTGAGCCTATATAGGACAACACGTGAGCCTGAATGGGACAGCACATGTGCCAATATAGGACAGCACGTGAGCCTGAATCGGACAAGATGTGAGCCTATATAGGACAGCACGTGAGTCTATTTAGGACAGCACGTGAGCCTGAATGGGACAAGATGTGAGCCTATATAGGACAGCACGTGAGCCTATATATGACAGCACGTGAGCCATATTAGGACAGCACGTGTGCCTATATAGGACAGCACGTGAGCTGAATGGGACAAGATGAGAGCCTATATAGGACAACACGTGAGCCTGAATGGGACAAGATGTGAGCCTATATAGGACAACACGTGAGCCTGAATGGACAAGATGTGAGCCTATATAGGACAGCACGTGAGCCTATATAGGACAGCACGTGAGCCTATATAGGACAACACGTGAACCTGATGGGACAAGATGCGAGCCTATATAGGCAACATGTGAGCCTATATAGGACAGCGCGTGAGCCTATATAGGACAGCACATGAGCCTATATAGGACAGCACGTGAGCTATATAGGACAACATGTGAGCCTATATTGGACAGCGCGTGAGCCTATATAGGAGCGGAGTGAACTGTTGTTGTTTGTCTTCGGATAGTATAGGAGGCAGTATGGGTGAGTTCCTGTGTAAGCGTGTGTATGTGTGTTTTCTTTCTCCGTCCCTCTCTGCATATTATTCACAAGAAGATGACGCAGCCACTGAGCTGAGGTGTGCTGCCACTGACGCCGCTTTTACAATGGACATAGGAAGCGACGCTGTGTGAAGTACGAATGGTTTGTTAGAAAGCGCTCCTAAAATGCAATTGCATAAAGAGGAGGGGGTGTCTTCAGGGGAATGGACAGACAGACAGACAGACAGACAGACGTAAGTGGGTGTGTGTGTGTGTGTGTGTGTGTGTGTGTGTGGTGTGTGTGTGTGTGTGTGTGTGTGTGTGTGTGGTGTGGGTGCGTGTGTGTGTGTGAGATGAACAGAAAGAGCGTCTCTCTCTCTTCTCTCTCTCTCTCTCTCTTCTCTCTCTCTCTTCTCTCTCTCTCTCCTCTCTCTCTCTCACACACACACACCCCACACACCACACACACACACACACGTGTGCCCCCTCACACTCACAGAGATGATAGACGCAGAGACGCAGAGACACAGAGAGAGGAGAGAGGAGAGAGAGAGAGGAGGAGAGGAGGAGGGGTGAGGGAGGGGAGAGAGGGAGAGAGAGAGAGAGAGAGAGAGAGGGGGGGGGGGGGGGGCATGTGACAACATCTAAAGAGTTTTGCAGTAATCAGATAAAGTGGCCCTCGACGCTTGAAACAGCCAGACTACCACATCATTTACAAATTGCGTTCGATAACCCACACCTGTCAAACCGCTCACCTGCCTACAAGAGATTGACCTCGCTTGGCTCCTCCTGTTTCATGTTGCCACGTGACACCTCGAGGGGAGTTCTCGAAACAGACAAGAGATGGTGGGGGCTGGGAGGTGCCAGGTCAACAAGCCCGAATGCCGTCAGCACCGCTGACAGTGAAAATCAGTGGGAAGGTCGACATGTCTTTACCCCGTCGTGTTTGATGTGAAAGCACTGCGATAAAACCGTTTCTTGTGTGTGTTCTTTTCTTTGCCTGTCTGTCTGTTGGTTTGTGTCTGTCTGTCTGTCTGCCTGTGTCTTTCTCTGTCAATTTCTGTCTGTCTGTCTGTCTGTTGTCTGTCTGTGTTTGTTTGTCTGTCTGTCTGTCTGCCCCACCCCTCTCTCTCTCTCTCTTTCTCTCTCTCTCTCCCCCGGATTTTTCACGATCCCCAACTCTGATCAATCAGAGCGTGCCTGACTGTTGATTATTTAGCTTCAGCATGGCCAGGTCTCCTCAAAACAGAGCAATTATCCTTGAGGGCAAAATAAAAAACCAAACCCCAAAACAGCCTGTTCCACTTTGCTGTCACATCCCTCGCCTTCCACCTCCAGCAGCTCGTGGTTAGCAAAACCAGGGTCTGAGTTCTTCTGGAGGGCCACCCTTGTGAGCACTGGCTGCACAGGATACCACTGACACCTCTTGCAACTCCCAGACCCCCCTCTACAGATTCTCCCACCGGACAAGGAAGCAGGATACAGAGGTTAATCCACCGTGTCCTCCACTAGCTCAGCACTGCCTTTCGCAGAGCATGATCAGTGAGTGTGGGGTTTACTGGGGGAGGCAGTTGCATGGAGGGCAAAAACCTTCCCTCTCTGTCAGAGTGGCTTCCGTTTATCTGGGGACTGGGGGATCAGAATGGCTGGTATGTTTGAGTTCACATCGATCACTGTTGAAATAATCGGGGTGTCGTGCTCCCCCCCCCCCCCCCTCTCTCTCTCTCTCTCTCTCTCTCATCCATGTCTGTTTGTCTATCTTTGTTTTTGTGTTTCCCATCCTGTTATTATCATTGTTGTTTTATCTGGATGTTCATGTCTGCGTCTTCGCATGTTGAAACCGAGTTTTGAAATGTCCATGGTTCGCACTGTACGCTTAACACAGACACACATACAGGCACTCACGCACGGGCGCACGCACACAAATGCGCACACACGCGTGCGCGCGCACACACACACACGCACGCGCGCTCTCGCATGCGCGCAGGTACACACACACGCGCTCTCGCATTCGCACACACACACACACACACGCGCATGCAAGCGCACACAAACGCGCGCGCGCGCACACACACATACACAGTCACGCAACAACGTGTGCGCGCACACATGCACATTCGTGCATGTGCACACTCACACACACAAACGCGCAAGCACTTACGCACATGCGAATACGCCCACATACAAAGGCACACACACACATATATATATATATATATATATATATTCAATTATAAACAAAGCTTGCTCTTATGTCTAAGATTGAAGAAATTGGGGAGATAAGCATTCACATCTGCAGCAGTAGATAATTCTGCCTAACTAACAGTATGTGCTTGAGTGGGTGAATGGGGAAAAAATAAAATAAATGCTTCTCAAAATGAGCCTTCAGCAAGTTTATAGTCTCCAAGGGGGGAGACAATCTCGAATGGGGAGGAAACT
>CM031601.1:19733461-19748461 GCA_018398815.1 Conus ventricosus
CTGTTATAGAGACAAGGTTAATTCATCATTGACCTCTACAACAATATATATTCAACAAAGTGGTACACAACCACGATTTTCCTATAAGCTTTGGACCATCCACATTTATAAAGTAGTCGTAAGCCTCCGTTGGTCGTAGATGACCATGGATAGAGTATATCCCACCTAAGATTTCAAGAGCTATCTGTCCGGGCTGTCAGCTCGACCCGAGCATGGTCGCCTATGGCTGTAAAGACCGATGCGACAGTGGCAGTGTCTGTCGCAGCGGTCACATCTGTATGTTGACACTGGTTTGTTGGTTGTCATCCCCTTTTTGCGTGCTCGCTTTTCTGCTGCAGCAGCTGCCAGTTTGTCTTCGCCAGTCTGCAGCTGTTTCTTGAGAGTGCTTCTCCAGCTGTTGCGGTCTGCTGCGAGGTCCTCCCGGGTCTCAGTGTTGATCTCAAGCGCCTTCATGATTCTTTTGCAAACCGTCTTTGTATCTCAGCTGTGGGCGGCCAATACTTCTCTGCCCTGCGGCAAGTTCTCCATAGAGGTCGTCTTTTGGGCTGCGACCATCCTTCATGCGACGAACGTGGCCCAGCCAAGGCAGCCGACGCTGTCTCAGCAGGGTATGTAGCATAGGGAGGCCAGCGCAAGACAGGATTCGGTGTTGGTCACCCTGTCTTGCCAGAAGATGCTGAGTATACGCCTGAGGCCTCTGAGGTGGAAGGAATTGAGCCTTCTCCCCTGGCGAGAATGCGTCGTCCATGTCTCACTGCCATACAACAAGGTGATGAGAACGCAGGCGCTATACACGGCCTTCTTTGTCTTTGTGGTCAGCTTGGGATTTGTCCACACTCTTTGTGTGAGGCGAGCAAGTGTTGTGGCTGCCTTCCCGATCCTCTTGTCGATCTGTGTCGAGGGAGAGGTTATCGGTGATGGTGGACCCAGGGTAAGTGAATTGATGGCTGGTGGTGACGGCATGTCTTGACCCAGGACATTTGTCTTTTTTAGGCTGATAGTCGGACCAAAGTTTTTGCAGGCTTGGGAGAAGCAGTCCATCAGCGACTGCAATTCCTGCTGGGTGTGGGTCGCAACAGCA
This sequence comes from Conus ventricosus, assembly GCA_018398815.1. NCBI lineage: Eukaryota > Metazoa > Mollusca > Gastropoda > Neogastropoda > Conidae > Conus > Conus ventricosus. Next base: position 19,734,543 of record CM031601.1, read on the forward strand.
TACCTCTGATGAAGGCTTCGCGGACCTTTGTCCTTGTTCTTAGGCGGGCGAGATTGAAAAGCCTGTCATCTGATCTGGTCGGAAGGTAGATCCCCTTTCGCGCTGTGCTGAATGCATGCCTGAGGAGGAGAGCAAAGAAGATCCCAAAGAAAAAAGTAAAATCCATTAGCATTTGGACAATATTCATGACGTCAGAGAGAGAGAGAGAGAGAGAGAGAGAGAGAGAAGAGAGAGAGAGAGAGAGAGAAGAGAGAGAGAGAGAGGAGAGAGATGGATGTAATTTTAGTAAGTATACTTAAAAATGTTTCTGGATCATTTGTTAACATCATGTTTCCAGCTGTCCATCGTGCTTTTGATCGATCAAAACAACCAGTATTTTGCGTCTTTAATACTTATCAGTTTGGATGCTTGTCGGAATTCGGTCTCTCTTCCTGAGTCAAAGGTGTTTTACTTACCAATGGTTATCTTTTTTTTTTTTTTTTTAATTCATTAATTCCGCGCAATTTGACTGTTGCAAATTCCATGATATTTTTTTTTCAATTAAAAGAACATCTAAAATAGCTGAGCTTATCATATGAATTGAATATCAGTACTGTTCATTATCCTTCACATAGGTTTATGCAGCATCATTCTCTGTCACAGTCTTGATCACCTCATTCATTCATTCATTCCGCATACTGCCTATCCCTTAATAATGAACACTTTAGTTTCCTTTGAGAACATCATTTTTGTGTCTTCTTCAGACGTTTAGGTGAAGTGAACCGTTGAACGACCTATCCTACAGCCAGGAGTAAGATTGGCTTAAAAATCGGACTCCAGAAAAAAAAATGCAAGTCTGTCTTGCTGTGGAGGCAAGGATCTATGCCACGTGTTCCTCTTCCTCTCAGGATTCAATATTCTCCACAAATCTATTGGGTCTAGATCTGTCACCATATCATCAACCTGCCATTCTGTATCAACTTTGATTTAGTTTACTTGTGGTAAATTAAACACACAAACACACACACACACACACACACACACACACACACACACACACACACACACACACACCAACTTCAACAGAACAAAAATATGACGCCATAATCATAACCGTTCATGACAGGGGAGACCATGTCAAATGGAGAGGAGACTGAGTCAACCACGTATAAACGTTTTGGATGGTTGGTTGTTTTCGTGAATGGGATATGCACATCCTAATGTAATCAAAGCCAACAGCTGTCGCAATGTCCATATGCTAATGATATTAAAGCTATCAGCTGTTGCTGCGTCCATGTTTTAATGACATTATTGCCAGCATCTGTTGTTATGTTCATGTCCTGAAGACACTAAATCAATAGCTGTCGTTTATGTGCTGATGAGGCCAGAGCCAACAGGTGTGGCTATTTTCAAGTTAACATACCATCAGAGCTAGCTGCTGTCAACCAGATATGTTCTAAAGACATTAGAACCAACAACTGCCGCTATGTTCATGTCCCAATGACATCAGAACCACTATGTTCATCAGCTCTCACTATACTTTGTTCTAATCATATCAGAGCTATCAGCTGTTGTTATGTCCATATTTTAATGACGATGGTCAGCTGGTGGGGCAAGGGGTGGTCCAAAGACTACTCTGCTTCCTTGTCATGAGGGAAGATCTGAAAAGGGAGTCTCACGGGTTTTCAAAAATGGCAACATGGGTATCCAGACAAGAGGTATGCTGTGCGGGCAATGCACATATTGGAAATTACGAACAGTCCTACTGTGGCTGAGCATGGCCACAGACTATATGCTATGTGAAGTAGAAAGAGAGCAGTTTGGCCCCCACAACGTGACAGGACATTTTTCAGGGATAAGTACTCTGTACTGGAGAGGCCTGGCCGTGATGTAGCTACTTAACCAACACAGAGTAGGGTTTTGCTTTCTTTATAATGGTCAGGAACTGTGCCTAATTTCCAGGTCGTTTGATATGTGTTGGTATACAAAATCAGATATGTCGACAGAGAACAGATTTCTCATGCAACTTTTTGAACAGAAGAGCGTCGTTAGTCTCCTTGTGTCCTGGCCCATCTAGTCGCGGAAATCGTACACCTGGCGTACATTAGATGTCGTTACCAATTGCTCAAATTGATTAGTTTATCATCTGTGGAATGGTCAGTTGTTTTTCTGGAGGTTGGATTGGTCAGTGGCTTTGTATGTAAAGCCAATGCGGTGACTTATGCCTTATGGTATGTTTTGAATGTCACGGGGGTGTCAATTATAAATATATAGTAATAGCTACGACTGGCCTATGAGACGCTAAGCAAACCTAAAGAGGGATAAAGAAAGTTTAATACTTCTAAAGATAAATATGTTTTCTACATTAAATAAACAAGAGCATTGATCATGCTTGCTTTTGACTTTTCATGACCTATTCTACCCAGAGGGACTAAAGACACAGGGTCTACTGTTTTTCTTTCTTTCTGTCTGTCTGTCTTTCTTTCTTACTGAGAGGGACACCAGAACGTTTGTTTTTTTTAAATCGACGTGCAATGGACAAAGAGTGGTTTGGAAAGCAGATGGTAACAAATGCATGCAGAATGCAGAAGATTCTTCAGTTTTATACCGTGTTTGAAATTGTTGACTAAACGTTGCTTCTCAGGCGCATTTCAGTTTGGTTTACATTGATACACTTATTTTTGTAACTAATAATAAGATTAAAAAAAAAGAAAATGGAATCAATATCTACATGTTTGACGCATCCAAAACAATGGCAACGTTTCTATAATGCAGAAATTTGAAGCAGTTGTACAATGCTCATTGGCTGACTCCGTCAAATATCTAAAAAAAAAAAAAAAAAGAAATCTTTAAATGACTATGACTAAAAATAATGGTGATAACAACAACAACAACAATAACAATAATAATAATAATAATATGATGATGATGATGATGATAACAACAACAAAAATGAAAATAATTATAATGATGATGATAATAATAATGATAATAACAACAATAATAGTGGAAATTATGATAATAATAATAATAATAACAATGATAGTAATAATTATAATGATGATGATGATAACATTAATCATTAATATTAATATAATCATTATTATTGTTATTATTATCATTATTATTATGCTAATAATAACAATGATAATGACGATGATGTTGATAATAATAGTAACAACAACAACAACAGCAACAACAACAACAACAACAACAACAACAACAACAACAACAACAATAATAATAATAATAATAATAATAATAATAATAATAATAATAATAATAATGGTATTAACATAATAATAATAATAATAATAATAATAATTAATAATAATGACGATGATGATGATGATTTTAATGATAATAACAATAATAGTAATGATAGCTGTTAGTATTACTCAGGAAATATTAATTACCTTAATTATCCCTGATTTTCAGAGCTGTTATCGCCATTTTCTATTAACTCAGCTGTGTTCCACTTTAAAGCTTGTACATAGTGTAGTGATACCTATGACACCAGTGGGCGTGCGCTTGTCAGGGGAAGTGGCGATCATAACTGATTTTCCCGTTGTCTCCTTTTTCCGTTTGATTTCAGTCATTTTTCTGATATAAAAAAATGTACACTATGCTACAGAAAATATGGAAAATGACTGTGATCCTACCCGAAAAGGGAAACATCTGCCATCATAAGGAGGGCAGTTGAGATTTGAAGAATAACAGCAATGATGGTAATGTTCCCTGTTGTTGCTGTTTTCCTCGAGTGTAGCGGCTACATCCACGAGAAACAGCTGTTCTTGCCCTTACACGCGACAATACTCCCATAGGTGAACACTGACGGGTTCAACACGTCTGTTGAGAGACGTGCGTTCAAAAACTACAGTTAACAGTCCCTAATAAAATAAGATCAGAGGTGTCTGGGTACCTGTGACAAAATTTTTAGCCTTTCATGCCCATCGAACAAAACTATGGCCTCTCACTCCTATTAAAAGTTGCAGTGAAAGAACTTCACGACGCAAAAAGAACCGTCTTGTCTCTGACGGAATGTCAACACAGACAGAGATCTTGTCATGAAATAACTCTCGACTCGGACGCCTATACCACGTGGTCTTTGTTTTTAATTGCTTGCTTAACAACATTAACATTATGGTGCCGAGTCTTCTTTATATTCACATAGATGGCTTGTCAGCTGCTCTATAATACCTATATGTAAGTTTGAATAAAGAAGGAAACAAATACATTTCTTGTTTTCAAACTTTATGACAGATACGTTTCAAAAGACAGCGTTATGCTCACGTAGGATGTGCGATCACTATACAGCAGTGGTCAGTTTGCTCTGAATGAGTCAGTAGCAACTCTCAAACTTTCGTTTACATCACTGTGTTCACTGCAAATTCGACTCAAGATGGCGCCGTTGTCGTTGACGGGGCGGATCTTTACTCAAAACGGACTTTTTTGCCTTACGAAATATGCCAAAGAACTCGCACACTATTGTGCGAAAACTCAGCTCTGAACTTGGCGCCAGTTAGACAGTACAAATAGAAGTTGATGGCACTATTGCAGTACCAGAGGACGTGGCTGGCTGCATGGAAAACTGTATTTTGACCAGCCTGAATGGGGTCACTCCTGTCAACATATACGTATGTAATCAAGTAAACTGTGACTGGCATTGAGAAGAAAAAAAAGCAAACACTTGTAGCAATCAAGGTAACAGTCAATGAAGTTACTTTCCGCTCCCTGGAATCCTGAACGGCTTGTTGTACACGAGGATGCCTGCCGTCTTTAACAGATCTCATAACAGTCCACAGTAGAACACTGTTACTTGCCATCAACAACACAATAGGTAGGAAACAATTTGCAGTCATGTCTATCCAAGGCCCGATGGTGAAATAAAACCAGAGGTACACTTCTAATAGGCCATCAGGACAGCATATCCAATCACAAGATCCTATATGAAATCCATAGAGAAAGTGACAGTTAGACAGAGTGAAGAGAACGGTCATTGTTCCAGCAGTAACTCGCGACTTTGCTTTCGTCCACACAGCATTGACACGAAGTGGCCACAGCACAGAAGCTGCTCTTAACATGGTGAGTGAGACAAGCATCCATGGAGATAAAGTTCGTATGACGTGCAGCGTCATTTTGAACACTTTACATTGCCAGGAGCCGAGACGGACGAAATATGGCACATCGACTTCTCTTTGGAGCAGGTCGTTTAGGGCCTCCATTATCAATATCAGCAGGTCAGAGCAGGCCAGAGCATGGAAGAAAACACTAGATGTAGATGCCGGAAGGCGAAGCATGATTAAAATGATCATCACATTTCCAAATATTCCAAACACGCACACCATGTAATCACCAATGGTCAAGATTAGGTTGGAGATCTTTACAAATGGTTCGTACTGATCCCACCAAAGATCCCTTTTAAGACGGCTTGGGTTCTCCATTATTCTATTTTTGTGTCGTTGGAGAGATTGTTGATATCACATTTGCATGCAATCAAGTGGCATTACAACAGTGCAGAAACTGATCGCTAGACTGCTTAGGGTTTAGATGAACTAAAATTAAATCACCTAATATCAAATAGTTTGACTGCTTTCACCAATTTCATCCTTAACACGAACAAAGTCGTCAAGCCGTTTGTATGATGAAGCAGGATTTCTATATACATAACCAGTTCCACTTTGGCTATAACTTTGAATATTTTATGTCAGTCCAGGTGCACTCACCTTTGTGGTCTCCAGGCCCTGTTTCTTAAAAAAGTAGGAAGACTGTTCCATATCTTTTGATCTCCCTTGCATCCATAAATGGATCTCAAGCACAGGCTAAAAGATTGTCCCCTACATTTTATTCTGTTTGCATAATGTTTTTATCAGTTTTTCAGCAACTTTTTTCCTCTCCACGCTTTCGTTGTTTTTTTTTTATTTTACTACCTTTCGCTGGCTGCTTTGGGGGTGATGTTGGATTCTTTTTTGAACCCTTGGTGGTGAGAACACCACAGAATTATTGACTGTGGTGTGTCTCTATTTGACGCCAAGAGCACAGACACAGTCAGCCGTGTCTCCCTAATGAGTCTGATCCAGCAGACGAAAGGCCTAGGAGCAGGCAATACATATAGATCTGCCTTCGAGAGGGATTACGATGGTTTCCCTCATGCAGCTAGTGAAGGGTTTTCATATTCATGATATATATTTTCCCGTTTTCTTCATCTTCATTTTTTTTTCTTTTAAATCTTTGCCAAGTCATTACTATAATGATGGAAGAATTGTTAACCTGCACTTGTTTTCCACACTACTTAATTGTTCAGCTTTATATTGTTTGGTCAATCACTGGGCAATCGCATGTTTTAGGAGCTCCAAGTAAAGGTTGTTCTGCACATTTCTTAACCGCTGACAATGCTTGGGTTCTTGAACAGCAGAGCTGAGCACTCAGACTATTCCATATCTTTTGATCTCCCTTGCATCCTTAAACGGATCCTCAAGCACAGGCTAAAAGATTGTCCCCTACATTTTATACTGTTTGCATAATGGGGGGGGGGGGGGGGGGGTTCAGCAACTTTTTTCCTCTTTTCGTTTTTTTTTATTTTACTACCTTTCGCTGGCTGCTTTGGGGGTACTGTTGGATTCCTTTTTGAACCCTTGGTGGTGAGAACACCACAGAATTATGGACTGTGGTGTGTCTCTATTTGACGCCAAGAGCACAGTCAGCCGTGTCTCCCTGGTGAGTCCGATCCAGCGGACGAAAGGCCTAGGAGCAGGCAATGCATATAGATCTGCCTTCGAGAGGGATTACGATGGTTCCCTCATGCTGCTAGAGAAGGGTTTTCATATTTATAATATATATTTTCCCATTTTCTTCATCTTCAGTTTCTTTTCTTTTAAATCTTTGCCAAGTCATTACTATAATGATGGAAGAATTGTTAACCTGCACTTGTTTTCCCCACTACTTAGTCGTTCAGCTTTAATATATATAAAACAGTAACGCCGGTGTCGTATATAATACTGTCGCTCATAAAATCGTGTCGCAGCGACAGTACTTCCCGGGAAATACTGCAGCTGGTTCATGAAAAATTATCGCTGAGCGACTTAATTTCATAAAAATTGGTCGCGCGACAGGATTTTACGAGAAATGTCCATAAAATCGTGTCGTTGCTTTAGAATAAAATCATGTCGCAGCGACAGCATTTCATGTAAAAAAAATTGCTGCCGTAGAAAAGTTGTCGCTCTGAGACAGCATTTCCCGTAAAATACGACGTCGAAGACATGTTCGGTCTCTGCCCCAACTCTACCCCCACCTCCCTCTCTCATGGTTTTACGTATCAGTTGCCCCATTGTATTTCTGTCTATGATTTTATTTGTGTCTACTTGACTGTCGGTCTATCTTTCTGTCTCTATTTGTTTTTCTCGCTCATTCTCTCTATGTATCACCCTCCCTCTATCTGTTTGACTCTCTTTACTTTCACTCTGTCCATCAAACTGTCTGTCAGTTGGTCTCTGCCTTTCCCGCACCGCCCCCCCCCCCCTCTCTCTCTCTCTCTCTCTCTCTCTCACTGGACGTGCAAGTATGCGTGCGAGTATGTGGAGAGAGCGCGACGGTGTGTGTGTGTGTGTGTGTGTGTGTGTGTGTGTGTGTGTGTGTGTGTGTGTGTGTGTGTGGACCCTGAAACAACTGCATTCATGCTCAGATATATTTGTGATTCATTTGTCCATAATCACGCAATTCTCTCTCTCTCTCTCTCTCTCTCTCTCTCTCTCTCTCTCTCTCTCTCTCTCTCTCTCTCTCTCTCTCTCTCATTCTCTCTCTCTCTCTCTCTCTCTCTCTCTCTCTCTCTCTCTCTCTCTCTCTCTCTCTCTCCCTCCCTCCCTCCCTCTGTCATTCTCTCTCTCTCTCCCTCCCCCCCTCTCTCTGTCTCTCTCTCTCTCCTAGGATACCCCCGTGTCAGCTATCACTTTACATACCCCACCCACTCTGAACATCTTCTTGTGGGACGATACTCTTTCCCCTAGACAATTGAATAGAACCCTTAAGACTTCTCTCCACAAACCCTGCAAGTTACACAACAATCTCTTTGTAGAAGTGTATGTGCGTGTTTGAGTTTGTTTGCGTATGCCCGCGCATGCGCGTTTACGTGTTCCACGTATGTGTGTGTGTGTGTGTGTGTGTGTGTGTGTGTGTGTGTGTGTGTGTGTGTGTGTGTGTGTGTGTGTGTGTGTGTGTGTGTGAGAGAGAGAGAGAGAGAGAGAGGGAGAGAGAGAGAGACAGAGAGAGACAGAGAGAGAGACAGAGAGAGAGACTATGCACACACGCATGTACATACGCATGCGTGGGCACACACTCACACAAACTCACACACATACATTTCCTCACTCATGCACTCTCTTACAGTACAGGAGGGACACAAACCGTTGAAGGAGGTATGATAGGTCAGAGATGGATGGGGCAGAGAGGAGGTCAAAGCCAATGGAACAAATCATATAATTATACCCATAATATTACATAACAGGGTGACAGGGCTGTGTGAATGTCAATATGGATAGTCATGGGAAGACATGGATAGTCATGGGAAGACAACGAGAGACACGAAATCGTATAATAGCCGCACTCTTATATTATGGATATCCTAATTCATTACATCTACACCCAACTCTTAAAACTCCTTTCCTTCTACCTCAAATGTCTCCGAATTTCTGATTTGGATCTTATTTTAAAGAAGAAACAAAAAGGTAAAAAAAAGAAAATGATGTGTAGTAGTTCCATGGCATTATAGTTACTTATTACAAGTTGCAGCTTCTGGACTGTTCATTATTAATAGGCCTAAATAGTGTATGACGAAGAAAGAGAAATAATTATGACAATGATATTTGAGAAATTTGCGTTATTAGCTGTTTAAACCGCTTCGACCTTATTGGACTATGTGACCTTTTTACTTCTTTTCTTCGCGGCATCACAAAACGAACACATATCTTTGATCTTGGTCAAAAGGAACTTCATCTTTTGAAAATTTCGGTTCTGTCTCCTACCGCAAGACTTCAGAGGTTCAAGATCCAGCTTTGTCGGCAGTGTGTGTGTGTGTGTGTGTGTGTGTGTGTGTGTGGTGTGTGTGTGTTGTGTGTGTGTGTGTGTGTGTGTGTGAGCGCGCGCGCGTGCGTGCGTGCGTGCGTGCGTGCGTGTGTGTGTGTGTGTGTGTGTGTGCGTGTGTGTGTGTGTGTGTGTGTGTGTGTGTGTGTGCGAGCGCGCGCACGCGCGCGCGCGTGCGCGTGTGTGGGGTCCACTTGGTTAGAAGAAACATATCCAAATATTGACGGTGCTTTAAATGTTTCTTTTTGTTTTCGAATATTAATTCGTTTTTTTTAAAAGAACCCATCCAAAACAAAAGATAATTTATATAAATGTGTTATGTTTCACATTTTGAACATATTATTATATTTATCATTTATTATTATATTTAGGCCTTAGGTGCCTTAAAACGATCGTAATGAAAGAAAAGCCATTTTGAACGTTACGTTCTGCATTTTTTTTCTGCGTTGTTTATTTCATTAAACTAGATAAAAGCTTTCGAAAAGAAATGGATGATCCTTTCAGCCAAATACTATGTTAACTAATTTCAAAATCACGGCTTCCTTGGAGCTTTGAATGCCTTAAAATGACTGCAGTAAAACAAAGCCAAATGATGCCTGAAGCTCTGCATTATGGCCTCTGATAACGTTTGGGTTACTTGTGACTAATTGACTCGTTTGTACATTCATGATTTTAAGTGCCCTAGAAGCACTGCAATTAAAGCAAGACAACTGAAACTGTCTGTTCTGCGATTTGGCTTGTATTAGCTGTTAGACTCTATTATGTTTTTGTTTCTGTTCTGGCAATTAAGGATAATCATTTACTCTTTAAGTTTAGTTTATGAATGTGTTGAGACCATAGGTGCCTTTAAATGGATTATCGAGCAAGCTCACACATCTTATATGGCCAACTGACAAACAATATTGGTTTGGGTTTATGAATAATGCGTGTCGGTTAATACAGGCCCGTCGCCCAATATTTACCACACCCTGGTCCGTTTAACCCGAAATGATGTCTAAAGTGGGCTTCCTTTTCTTTAAGAATTTAATGATTTCTTATATAGAACTTTTTGAAAAAAAGATAGCCATTGGATGGCTGTACTATATGAAGCTCCTATGGTAAGCTTTACAAATAATTATCCTTGAGTGAAGCAACATTAGTGAAGGAGGTAGGGCTGCATTTCTTAAGGGTTCTTACTTACACAATCTTCCCCTACTTTCGTTGTGCTGAATGTCCTAGGCCTACAATATTGATAAAAACATCACATTTCACATCACATCACATCACACACACACACACACACACACACACACACACACACACACACACGCGCGCGCGCGCGCGCGCGCACGCACGCACGCACGCGCGCACGCACGCACGCACGCACGCACGCACGCACGCACGCACGCACGCACGCACGCACGCACGCACACGCACACACACACACACACACACACACACACACACACACACGTTCGCAAACGCACACACACACACACACACACACACACACACACACACACACAACACACACACACACACACACACGCGCGCGCGCGCGCGCGCGCGCCACACACACACACACACACACACAAATTTAGTGATGGGTACGATGGGAAAACTTTCAAACAAGTGTCCTCCTCGTCTAGGGGGATTGAAAGCTTAATCCATAGATTCCGTTTGAACGCGTTGAAAACAAAATATTGTCATAATGTTAAATGTATGTGTGGGAAATCCTTAAATGTCAGTCATTTGCTGATTCAATGCCCAAGAGCAAGAGAGCTCCTAAGACATTCGGGTATTGATGGTTATACTGATAGATCGACTTCTATCGTTAATGGAATAATACACTTCATCACTTGCATACTTCATTCATCCACACATAAACTGTCTGAATCACTATACTGAAAGGACATTAAACCGACGACGACACACACACACACGAATGGAAATTTGACTTTCGTCAAAAACATTTATGATAAAAAATCACTTGCGACAATTTTTCATTCCAGGGCAGGCTGCATTATTTTCTGTGATATTTTGACGCTCAACCACGGCGACGTTTTTTCATTTAGCAGAAAAAAATCGTCGCTGTGAAATATTAACGCTGCGACCATATTTCACGGGAAATGTTAGCGCTAGCAGTAAGATTTCACGTGAAAATGTGTCGCAAGCGACAGCATTCACTGACTACAATATTTCACAGTGTCCTGTCGCAAAAAGCTGTCGCAAAATTTCGAGCGACAGTATTTTATGGACAGCTACAATATTCTATAGGACATTTTTCGTGAAAAGTTGTAGCGCGACAATTTTTTCCAGAAAATATTGTCGCTGCAACAATATTTCACCTGAAATACTATTCTACGGCGACAGTATTATATACGACACTGGTCCGCCACATGCAGAACCATCCGATGAACGAGTTACTAATTACAAGCATTTTGTAATTTGCAACTAACACGAGTTTCAGTAATTCCAAACGAATGAATGTTTGGAGGTTCATTCTGCACCAAATATACATCAAGTATTTTGTTATGCAAATGATAAGCATTAAAATTCGTAAAGTGTATTCCGCTGGTCTGATAACAAGGTTCACCAGTTTCATTTGGGCAATGTTCTTAATGTAAGTAAGAGTGAACGATTAATGCTACAGGAAAAAAGAGCAATAAAGTTTACACACTGATTAAAAAGTAAGAAAAGGAATGGAAGCAATTAAGAAATGCGAAGAACAAGTCGTACATATAAAATCAACTCAAGTTTTGTACACGTGGTGTTCACTTGTACTGTGAGCTTGTATGGTCACTTAAAGGCGATTAACCTTGTACTGTCAATTATACAGTCAACTGATGCTGTTGTAGCACACTATGAACACTACTGTGCCAGAAACACTACCGTAAATCTTGTAGTGTTCACTCAGAACGGTAATGGTTTTCATGCACGTTGTAAACATCACGCTTATGCAGTAGGAACATTGGGCAGCTCGCTTAAATCAGCTCCTTAAACAACATGGCTACCACTTGCCTTTTTAGCCAGCAGTTCCACATTTTTTAGATAGATAGATAGATAGATAGATAGATAGATAGATAGATAGATAGATAGATAGATAGATAGATAGATACACACATAGATCGATAGATAGATAGATAAATACATACATACTACATACATACATACATACATACATACATACATACATACATACATACATGCATTCATACATACATACATACATACATACATACATACATACATACATACATACATACATACATACATACATGCATACATACATACATACATACATCGATAGATAGATCGTTGCAATATCACACACACACACACACACACACACACACACACACACACACACACACACACACGCACGCACGCACGCACGCACGCACGCACGCAAGCACGCACGCACGCACGCACGCAAGATTCCAGATTACTGGCACAATAATGAAACAATGCGACAGGGTACGCCTTAATATAGACAAGACACAGAAGGATAACATGGTTAGAGCTTCACTGACATAAACTAAGCAATCATTGTATTTAGCGGCTGAACAGCAAGCAGGTGTAGTGGGCTGGTACTCTGTACTGACTGATGTGGGATGGGAAGTTCGGGGATGACTGCTGTGCGGGGCTGGAAGGTGGCAGTTGAGAAATATAGGGAAGTTGCAGTTGAGTGAGATATGTTGGGAGGCTGCAGTTGAAAAATGTCGGGAGGTAGCAGCAGACATGTTTTGGCAGATGGCAGTTGAGACACTTTGGGGGATGGCAGATGTGACGTGTTGGGAGGTGGTACCTCCGATGTTGCCGACAGTTAATTCTGTCATTTTGGGAAAAAATGAGAAATGCAGATGAGAGGGAGCGCATAGAAGGGGTCACAGACTTTTCCTTAAACCTGCTACCATGTTTAAACCAAGAGAGGCGTTCAGGAGATGTGATATGCTTAATAAGGGACCGTTGCCTCCCCCTTGTAAAATTGATTATGTAAAAAAAAAAAAAAAAAAAAACAAACTTTGATAATTGTTCGTCTTTTTCTTGTTGATAAACAATTCTGATGACAATTAAAGACTAATCTCATGTATGCACCTATATACCATTATGGGGTTGTTGAAACTGGCAATCTCTTGTAGTCGGAGGCTTCTGTCTTTCGTCTCGTAGTCGCCGAATTTCTTCCATGTGCCCCTCCAGTTCTTGTTAGCCTCTTCTTTTATCTTGCGTTCCAGTCCCCTTGTACTACTAGGATGTCTTTCGTGGGAACTTGATCTATGACTTCATGTAGTTGGTCTCAGAAGTCTTCTGCATCGTCATCACTGTACTCTGAACTTAGGGCGTACGACGCTTGTATGGTGGTATGTTAAAGGGTGTTGCTCCAAGTCGTATAGAGATGAGCCTGCTTGAAACTGGCTGGCTGCCCATGACAGCGCTGACATGTCTTTGTAAACGAGATACCCTGGCCCATACCATGCTCATGTCTGTCCTCTGTCCACTGAAGTACAACTTGTGGGCTTCGTGAGTGGTTGTTTGTCCACAGTTCTTCCATCGTACTTCGCAAAGTCCTCAGATGTTCCAGCGGTATCTTTTCACTTCCTGTGTGAGTACTTCTTATCTTCCTGCTTGTTTTAGTGTTCTGACATTCCATGTACCGATAACAATCTTATTCCTAGCATGGATTAGCATGGATTTTATTTCGTGGCGTACCAGTTGCAGACTTTCCACCTATGCTCTGGTACCCATCGGAAGGCGCAGCCTTTGTTGACCCGGGCGAAGACAGATCTAGTAGAACCACACACACACACACACACACACACACACACACACACACACACACACATGCGCGCGCGCGCACGCACACACACACGCACGCACGCACGTGC
>CM031601.1:19755961-19765961 GCA_018398815.1 Conus ventricosus
CATAAATGTTTCTGAAACATCTCCTCCTACTCTAACCCTAGCTTTACAACATTAACATGCTCTTTATTGCATTGAACATTTTACCCCTTATCTTATTTTTCTTCAAAACAATCCAAAGCCTTTCCCGTATCACCGAATCGACGCCTTCTTAAAATCTATGAAAGCCACATACAATTTCTTGCGTTTAACTAACGCTTTTGAACTAACGCTGTTAAAGTAAAGATCTGATCAATAGTACTGTAATGTTTTCGAAAGCCAGCTTGGGTTTCATGGATTAATTCTTTTTGTTCTATCCAGTTTGACAGTCTTTTATTTAAAATAAAACTATAAATTTACTACTTATATTCAGCAAAGATATACCTCTATAATTATCTGGGACAGCAGTATCACCTTTTTTATGTAATGGTTGGATTAAAGACTCCATCCATGCATCAGGGTATGAACCAGACGTGAAAAGAAAATTGAAGTATTTAACAAGAAATTGTATTATTTGTATTGACGGGTTTTTGAAAAATTCACCAATTATACCATCTGGTCCCGAAGCCTTTCCTTTTTAGTGCTGTTATAGCTTCCAAAACTTCAACATTATTTATGTCTCGCTCAAGAATATCTATATTATCATCCTCTAAAGCTTCAATAGTATCGTCATCAACCTGTTCCCCCCAAGGAAACCAACATCATCATCACTACCATAGCCATCAATGTCAAAGGAATCAATTCGTTACCATCAACAGGCAGTAAATTGAATACATTGTTGAAATGATTAAAACCACTCCTCTTTAGTAATTTCATTTGAAGCGGAAGATTTTGAAACATAAGACTTCACAGTAGCCCAGAAAACTTTCGGATCATTCATTTTTTCTTGTAGCGTCAACAGCACCCTCCCCCTGTGTCCAGCTGCTTTATCTCTTAACAAGTTTTTTATATTGTTTTCTTTTCTCACAATATGCCAGTCTATCCGTGTCATCGTGTGTCCTATTAAAAACTCACAACTTTCTCCTTAGAAATAATCTACTTTGTCTACATTCCAAATCATACCAAACCTGCTTTTTGTCCCTACCTGTTATTACAGTCTTCTTCATACACCGTCCAGCTATATATAAACCCTCATTAAACTTTGTCAAAGCGGCGTTAATATCATAATCAACGAGTTCAATTGCTTCATTGATGTGGTTTTTAACCTCATCAGAATCCAAACACAAACAAAAGTCTTGACTAAAATCTTCATTCCAAACATACTTAGAATAAGATTTACATTTAGGCTGAACTCTTTCTGGAATCTCAGCAATAGCAGTGGTCAACAACTTCAAAACTACTGGCATATGTTTAGACTCAATTCTGCTCTGAATTTTCAGCGACGAACACAAGGACAAAAGGTTGCTTGACATCAAGAAATAATCAATAACACTACAACCAGATGAAGCCACATATGTAAAATTCCCATGTGCATCACCCACTACAATTCCATTTAGTATTGAAAAAAATAAACTGTTCACAGACATTTATAAGATATCTTCCAAAACTGTTCACGACATGATCCATAGAATGTCGACTAGGATGGCTTGAATTAACATGGGTCACAGAAGAGTTATCAAAGAAGTCATCAGGGATAATGTCATCATGAGGGTATTCGGTACCAGTCCTAGCATTAAAATCACCAAACAAAATAAATTGAACATTGCCAAGCAGTTCAAGAACATCCAAAATACACTGTTCAATTAGTGCAACACCATTAGTTATCTCCGTATCTTTGTAGTATGCCGAGTCAGTCGGAGGGAGATATGCACCCAATAAAACAACATCAGAGTGTGAATTAAATAAACGTTTAGATAACTTCAAAATAACTACATTATCATATTCCACTTCAATACGTTCAATATAAGCAGTTAGTTCCTTTCTGACTAATAGCACAACGCCGCCTGAGAGGCGGGGAGTGACAGAGTCAGTCAGTCTGACAGCCGGGGTAACATAGGCTTTATGTTGGGGAAAACACTGTGAAGAAAAGGTTTTGAGAAAAAGTTTCCACCAGCAAAGCAAAGTCAAAATTTCCAATAAAAGATCGCATATCAGGGTTCATATATACGTGCTAGTCCCTCAATATTATAAGTCAAAAAAGTTAACCGTTCATTTTGAAAACTTTCTTGCTTGTGGTCGAAAACGTCATCATCTACATCATATGCATTATCATGGTCATAATCAATAATGTCACTAACATCAGAAGAAAAATCACTATTATGATTCCTATTCCTGTCGACACCAATAACATGACTGACATGATTGACTACATTGCTTTCAACAATAACATCGCCACAATCATGACTAATGACATTACCACCATCATAACTAACAACATGACTGAAATCCAACTATCATGACTAATAACATCACCGACATCAACACATCATGACCAACAACATGACTTACATCACACATATCATGACTAACAACAACACTGGGATCCCCCTCATCATGACTAATGACGTCACCAACATCCCCACCCTCATGACCAATGATATCACTGATATCCCAATATCATGACCAGTAACATCACCCACATCCTCAATATCATGACTAATACATCAATACACTCCACTTCATGACTAATAATATCACTGACAACACCAAAATCATGACCAGAGACACCACCGACATCCCAAATATCATGACTAGCAGTATCACCGATATCCCCAATATCTTGACCAACAAAAACCACTGGTATCCCCCATATCATAATTGATAATATCACCGACATCGCCACTATCATGATTAATACTTCATAACTTCATTAACATCCCAACCCTCATGACCAAGCACCGTCACTGACTCCCCATATCATAGCTAATGACGTCACCGACATGCCCGATATCAATAGTAGACATCATTGACATCCCCAATATCCCTGACCAATACCATCACCAACATCCACAATATCATGACCAATACCATCACCAACATCCACAATATCATGACCAATACCATCACCAACATCCACAATATCATTACCAATACCATCACCAACATCCACAATATCATGACCAATACCATCACCAGCATCCACAATATGACCAATACCATCACCAGCATCCACAATATCATGACCAATACCATCACCAGCATCCAAATATCATGACCAATACCATCACCAACATCCACAATATCATGACCAATACCATCACCAGCATCCACAATATCATGACCAATACCATCGCCAACATCCACAATATCATGACCAATACCATCACCAACATCCACAATATCATGACCAATACCATCACCAACATCCACAATATCATGACAATACCATCACTAACATCCACAATATCATGACCAATACCACCACCAACATCCACAATATCATGACCAATACCATCCCAAACATCCACAATACCATGACCAATACCATCACCAACATCCACAATATCATGACCAATACCATCAACAACATCCAGAGAGAGAGAGAGAGAGACAGACAGACAGACAGACAGAGAGAGACCGAGAGAGAGAGAGAGAGAGAGAGAAGAAGAGAGAGAGAGAGAGAGAGAGAGAGGTGATACGGATAAAGAAAGCAGAGCGATAAGGGAAGCGGAGAACAGCATGAGAGAGAGAGAGAGAGAGAGAGAGAGAGAGAGAGAGAGAGAGAGAGAGAGAGACAGACAGACAGACAGACAGACAGACAGAGAGAGAGAGAGAGAGAAAAGGTGATACGGATAAAGAAAGCAGAGCGATAAGGGAAGCGAGAACAGCATGAGAGAGGAGAGAGAGACAGAGAGAGAGAGAGAGAGAGAGAGACAGACAGACAGACAGAGAGAGACAGACAGCAGACAGACAGACAGACAGACAGACAGAGAGACAGACAGAGACAGACACAGAGAGAGAGAGACAGAGCAGACACAGAGAGAGAGAGAGACAGAGACAGAGGGCAGACACAGAGAGAGAGAGAGAGAGAGAGAAAAGAGAGAGATGATACGGATAAAGAAAGCAGAGCGCTAGGGGAAGCGGAGAACAGCATGAGAGAGAGAGAGAGAGAGAGAGAGAGAGAGAGAGAGAGAGAGAGAGAGAGAGAGAGAGAGAGAGGTGATACGGATAAAGAAATCAGAGCGATAAGGGAAGTGGAGAACAGCATGAGAGAGAGAGAGTGAGAGTGAGAGAGAGAGAGACAGAGACAGAGACAGACAGACAGACAGACAGACAGACAGACAGACAGACAGAGACAGAGAGAGAGAGAGAGAGAGATGATACGGATAAAGAAAGCAGAGCGATAGGGGAAGCGGGGAACAACATGAGCGTGCTGGCCAGCCTTCTGGAATTGACCACTCCTTCGTTTTGTGTTCGCAGAGAAAAAGGCGCAGAGAAAAGGCCCACGTGTTGGAGTGGCAAGGTCACTTGTTTAGCTGGAGAAGCTAGTAATGTGGAGCCTTAGGAGACCACAGGCGTCCTTTCTGGGGAGAAGGTGACCGTCACTTCGCAACGATCCTCGTCCTATACGTAAGAAGGCCTGCTGTTAGTTCGATCTAGCTTCTGTCGTTGGACTCATGTTTGTTCCTTGCGATTATGGTGTGTCTGAAATGTATTTCGTTGAATGTACGTGGATTGAGAAAATGGCTTTGTTTAGAATGTCTAGAGAAAGAAATGTGATGTTTTGTGTTTACAGGAAGCCTGTGTTACTGACCATGTATGTCATATATGGTAAAGGGGAAGAGAAGATGGATGGTTTCACTTGAAAGGAAAAGATCGTAGTCATCGTATCGTTATCTGATAGGGTAGGGATTTCAGTGTAAAGGTACAACTCTTTCAACTAAAAAGACATGATTTTAAGTATGAAAAATAGAAACTGACCATGACTCGTTTATTTTGTAAACACACATGTCCCAGATCAATGTGAGAGAAACGTTAATTATTTAGAAGAACTGCAAACAGAACGTTAAAAGTAAACGAGGAAAAATACTGTGGTGTGTGGTGATCTTAAATGTGTTACAGATATGTCACGAGCCCCGTTAACCTCGTTTTTCTCTGTTGTTTAATAGAGAATGAAACACTAACAGCTCACGACTTTTATAATAACTGTGCAATTGTCAATAGGCTCACTCTCGCGCTTTCGCCACACCCGACAACATGTAGCGCACTTCCTCCAAACAGTCGTCTGCTGTCACTCCCACATTTATAACAGACTCAAAGAAATACAAGTTCCAACTTTACTTGTACAAAAAAACAACTTAAACTTCACATTCATGATTGAACATACATTTTTGCACACAAATATTCACGAATTAACTTAAATTAGCCAACCCTAAACATTACTTTATTTCTAAACTAACTGACCTCCCTAACGGACTACTTCCCCTAACTGTAACCTAGAACTCACCTAACCTCTGACCTCCTAACCAAATTAAATAACTTCCCAAGTTTCCCAACTAACAAATTAATTCACACGCCTACGCTCGCCCAATTACTCGAGCATTCTTACGACAACATTCCCAGACTCATGCTCCAGTCGCTCAAAAACTTTGACACTCGACTCAACACAAAAACCACAACACGCAACTGCGTGCTTCAGCCACACGCAAGCTCTCCATAACATTACAGTTCACTCAGCCAACGCGGTGTTCAACAGCGGCCGCCCAGCTATCAAACATGATGCCTGCAAAAGCCCGAAATAAATATATTAGAACCTAAACAAATTCTTGTTCCTATTTCGAACATCCTAAACCTCTAAGTCGAAATGAACTACAACTGGAGCCTAAAATCCGAACTATACTTACCAAGCAGCCCACACCTTCATGCATTCAGAAAAAGATCGCACACGGGTCGGACACTGCCTTATATTCCTACGCGTTGCCTCGGCTTCACCAAGGCCATACTCCACAGATGCGGAGGTTATAAAAAATCCTTAAAAAAAACTTTAAAACTATCACTAACACTTTCTGACAAGATAGTTCATTAGACATCATCAGTAGGCAACAACGTCCGGAAATGGTAGCTGGTACGTTTAATGAAGTTTAGAATTCGTGCGTCTTGAATGGAACATGGAGGATAGTTAATCCAGATATTAAGGAATATTCATGGTTAAGATGTAATATGTTATCACTAAGTGCATACATTACGTTATAATATATGACATGGTATTTAATAGCATAGTAGACTGTCATATAGATTGTGTCCGTTACTCTGACCACACATACATTTGTGTAGAGAAACATGTTTGCATATAAAAAAGACCAGGTTACCGGAAATTCTACAGCAAACTATTAAAAGATATATGTTCAGTACGGTTTATGAATGGAGTGACTGAAAAGACACTTGAAGACTTTAGTTATATGCAAATGAAAAGAAGTTTGAAGGATGAAACAATTGAATACAACAACCGCAGTGCAGTAATGTAAATAGACAAAAAGATTAGTCGAATCGATCAATTAAACGATTATAATTCAAAGTGTGTGTGGTATGTGTGTGTGTGTGTGTGTGTGTGTGGTGTGTGTGGTGTGTGTTTGTGTGTGTGTGTGTGTGTGTGTGTGTGTTGTGTGTGTGTGTGTGTGTGGGTGTGTGTGTGTGTGTGTGATGTGAGAGAGGAGAGAGAGGAGAGAGAGAGAGAGAGAGAGAGAGAGAGAGAGAGAGAGAGAGAGAGAGGTTTTCATGTTTTATTTCAAATTGCCGTTTAAATGCATTCGGCATTCCTGTACGAGATGAAAAGTTTGAGGCTAAACAGTATTTTGTTCTAAATTCTCATAAAACACGGCTTGCCAATTTCTTTTATTCAACTCTGCGTCTTGTCTCAATTCTCTTTCATGAATTTCAACATTATCGTACATGTATCTGCTACTGTAAAAAGACATGGTTGCTGCGATAACTGCGGACATATCTTTTCTGCAAAATGTTTGTTACGCTGAATGTATTTATTCCACCGATATTTATTTTCATACTTTCAAGAAGAAGAGGAAGAAAAATACACTTTGAAGATCTTGGTGCAAATTGATTATTATATTCATTTATTTCTGTTTTGAAGTATTAATTTTCCTCGTTCAGTTTTATGTTCGGGTTTTGATATATAAAAAAAATATACCAATCAAACTTTCTCGCGCTTCTACCATAATAAGAACATTTTGTTTATAGTTCATATCAGGTTTGATACAGTGTGACGTGAAACGATTTTGAAATCCATGTCTCCTTACTGTAGTGATGAAACGTGGAGGATTTATTGTACTGTGACCCTAGGTCACGATTTCGTTTTGCATCCCCTTGACCTGTTGTGGAGTGGGTTAATGAAAATGGGTCCTTGATGTATCTGTAAACGGACATGACACTGGTTCATTTAATTTAGATATAACTGGATAGTGTTACACTTTAAATCATGGGACATTCTTGTTCCTCCATCTGTGTTGAATAGTTATATACACATGGTAGGACTCTTTGATTTCGGTGACTTCGTTTCGATGCAGTTTAGGGGTAACAGTCTGTATTCAAAACATGAAGGAAAGATGTCGTTTGTAGAAGATGGGTGTTATGTAATGAACTTAAAACAAAGACATTGAAGGGATGTTTTACGTTCATATAATTATCCAAAGTTCAGTGCATTCTAATTTTTGACAAAAGGAATAAGAACTATATATTTAAACGAATGACAGGCTTTGATTAAGTACTGGAAGATGATCCTCAAAGTGTATGAAGAACGTATATCAAAAGGGAAGGAAAATACATCCTGCCGTTTGTAGCACACGTACAGTTTCAGGTGAGCTTTCAAGGGAGTGGGGCGTCATGTGGAACTCTTCAGGGCCTTTGTGTTTAACAAAGAACATTGTCACGGGCATTATTGTAGTACGACTAGTCAATACATTCAGTTCAACTCTACCTCAGACGAAGACAGTTCGTGACATGGTAATAATATTTTTCTTGACTTTGCCAGGGAATGACAAACACCCTAGATCATATTGGTCAGGATGTTGGGCTACAACCAGAAAAATTGAGTGTAGTGGTAAAAAAAAAAAAAAAGGGGGGGGGGCGCACCCGTGGAGAGAGCTCTCTAAATCCCTGCTGGTGACCTGTCTGACGCTTTTGTTGACGTCACTACTCACGCCCTGTTGGCAACAATTCCCACTTCAAAATCGGCCATCTTCCCAAGCTTTTGCCTTATTCAGCCGTCATCAGAGAGAAGTCCACGTTAATGCTTTCTGAGTAGCTCTCCATCTTTTCTTCAGAGAGAGAGACAGACAGACAGATAGACAGAGACAAAGAGAGAGACGGAGACAGAAATAGAGATGGGGAAAGACGATGGAGGCAAAGCATATGGCGGTATTTTCGTCACCAGACTAAAGCTGTGGCCCCGTGATCGGCTCGCTGTGTCGTCATGTTACCACCATCGACAGTGGGCCGACAGATCCCAGAGACTGGAAAAATCGGTCAACACTGGGCTGACGTAGATCCCACGGATTATCACAGGGAAGTCGCCATTGTGCAGTGATCAGCTTTGCAGTCTTGTGGTCTACGAAGTTGTCAATTCGGTTCTTGTCAGAGTCATTTCTTTGTGACTTTTTTGTTGTTGTTGTTCCCACAACGAGCTCCTACCTTGAGTTGTGTTGCCATGGGTTTAAATAGAAAGACTGCAACCAAAATGTTGTAATTGCATAAGCTGGATGGCAATGTCTCTGAGTGTTGCTCACAACTTCAACAATATGAAGATAAACGTATCTATCAAGCCCGATTTACGTCGGAATATATCATTCTGAGAGTAAGTGTAGCGTATAGTCGTACTTTCACAAATATACAGTGTCTGGGCGTTTGAAAAAGCAGGGCGAATCTGTCAAAAGAAAGGTTCGAAGATAGACATTACAACTAGGCTCCACTGCACCAAAACAAACGATATGGTCAGGGAAGTTTGCAGCACACAGACAGTCTTTCTACATACATTGGAGTGACATCATTTGCATGCCTCTACTATTCATGCCCCATAAACTTGCTCACACCAATGAATGCAAACAAATTCAAGTGGCCAAACACACCTTTGGTTCCCGTGAGAAACACCACGTTTACGCTTTCGAGAGGCTCACAACATACGACCAACGCACGCGCTACAAAAGCGGTGCGACAGAGAGCGAAATTATTATTCATTTCATGTTGGGAAGATGCTAAGAGGGTAAGGATGTGGAGACCAAAGAAAGGTACCGCTTCATTTACCATGGCTTAATGACGACAGCCATGCTTGTCAGGAGTCTTTCCTGTGTGCAGACGGACACAGCACTGACAGTCTCGCAGACTGCGTGCAGTTATTAGAATAATGCCACAGGAAGCTCTCAGGTGGGATTGCAGTATATCAAGGTGAAAACTGCTTTCCCTATGGAACCTACGTTCCAAGAATCGTTACTGCACCATCGTGATTGTCAACAAAAAGGATCTTGCCATTACAGGCTTTTATAAACATACTTTATAAAGAAAGACAACACTTAGTCCTTTCTATTACCAAGCCATCTTGTTACAAATCAAAAGATTCACATGGAAAACATGGAGCTTCCGGGCTCCTCCAGAATCCAAAGTAGCCTTTTCCTTGCCTCAAAGGATCACATTTTTAAAAAAAAATCAAAGTTCCAGATCTTGGCGATACACTGTCTTAGCGACGGAATATTACCAAATCAGAAACAGGCTTGCAACTTCCTTTTACATTGGAGTAGCAGGGTTTTCATCCGACTCCCTGCTGGCATAAGTTGAGTACTGGACGACCTCTCCAGGGCAGTACATAGACACAGAGACTCCCACCTCCAGGGTTTCTCAACCCCATCCCCCATCACTATGCGTGGGGAAGCCAAACACAAAGATCCATCTGACCTTCACCAAAGGAGAAGAATGGCCTTCACCAGATAAAGCAGATGTGAAACAGGACAATGCCTGCCTGGGTATCTGTTTATTAGTTCAGATCCAATGATCAGGTATGAAACAGAACAATGCCTATTTCGGTATCTGTTTATTAGTTCAGATCCAAAGATCAAGTATAAAACAGAGCAATGCCTATCTTGGT
>CM031601.1:19770961-19773461 GCA_018398815.1 Conus ventricosus
CACAGCGACCCTCATTGTACAGAAAAATAAAGTTCATGAACTTGCCAGAGCAGGGCATGGTTTATGTGACAGCAGGCGACAGCTCCCTGTCCAGGTAGGGAATCAGGTCAGACCGTGTTTATTGGCAGTTTAGCCGACCACGGGACACATCAGAACGGCAGGCACGTTAAAACCGCCCCGGGTACAAAACAAAATGACAGGGTCGAAAACTCTTACACAAAGGGCATAAGAAAGTATCAACTGATCGATATGTTCAGATGAATACGCTGTCTGGATTGACCGCTCGGGGATTTGTCACTTCTGAAGCAAAGACAGAACTCTTAGGACATAGATGTTTGGAGAATGGACAGCGTGTGGAAGAAAGAGTTAGGTTTTATGAAGCATCTCCCTCATCTTAGAGAGAGAGAGAGAGAGAGAGAGAGAGAGAGAGAGAGAGAGAGAGAGAGAGAGAGAGAGAGAGAGAGAAGAGAGAGAGATGCGAGGCCACACAAATCACCAGGTTAAAAAAAAAAACACAGGCAGAAACACGCTGAAGATTGAGTGTAAGCCGACAAATACCACGAGGGCAGAGCAAAACCGTCAGAAGTCAGTAGGATGTGCTGGGCAATGTGAACATTACTTCATAACATCTTCACAGAAATAAACAAAAGAACAAAGCAGGAATTAAGCGAACAATAGGAAAAAAGAATGCGCGCGCGTGTGTGTGTGTGTGTGTATGTGTGTGTGTGTGTGTGTGTGTGTGTGTGTGTGTGTGTGTGTGTGTGTGTGTGTGTGTGTGTGTGTGTGTGTGTGTGAGTGTGTGTGTGTGTGTGAGTGTGTGTGTGTGTGCGTGTTGTGTGTGTGTGTGTGTGTGCGTGCGTGCGTGCGTGCGTGCGTGAGGTGTGTGTGTGTGTGTGTGTGTGTGTGTGTGTGTGTGTGTGTGTGTGTGTGTGTGTGTGTGGTGTGTGCGTGCGTGCGTGCGTGCGTGCGTACGTGCGTGTTTGTGCCTGCTTGCATGTGTGGTGTGCACTTGCGTGTATGCGCTGACGAACGCACATATGTGGATCTGGTGTGTGTGTGTGCGTGCGTGTGTGCGTGCGTGCGTGCGTGCGTGCGTGCGTGCGTGCGTGCGTGCGTGCGTGCGTGCGTGCGTGCGTGCGTGGTGTGTGTGTGTGTGTGTTGTCGTTGATTTTGTAGTTGTTGTTGTTGTTTTTGTTGTTGATGTTGTTATCACTATATGAATGTTAATATGTCACTTTCAACCTTCCCCACCTTTGTGTATCCGGCATGGTACATGTGGTAATAAAGAAAGACCATAATCAGACAGCTTCACAGACACAAAGTACAAACATTCACCAGCAAACGAAAAACAAACAAACAAACGGAAGAAAAATCAACACCAAAACACTCCATTCCTCTGGTTGGCTTGATTTACAAGAAAACTGTGATCTCACTTCCCCCCCCCCTCCCCCTTTACCCTCGTCATAGCCCCCTCCCTTTCCATACCACCTTACCCCATCTACCTTTTTCCCTTTCAACCCTACCTTCTTCAACCAATTCTCCCCCGCCCCCCTTCTTATTTCTCCTTTTCCCACTGCAAAAGCCGTTATTACAAACCCATTCTCCTCCCACTCACCCAGCTATTGCCCGAGCCTCCGACCCAGTGTTGTCACTCTTCTTTGAATTCCTTCCCCTGGCTGGTAAAGATTGTCATTGCCTTCATTTCTCCTACTCTGTTCCTTGCCTTTCCTCTTTAATCATTTCATCATTTTGCTTTTCTATAACGCCCACTGTCCAATACTACCTTCTCTTTCCCTATGCCCCCATGTTCCTCTTATTCCTCCCCTTACACTCTATGTTTTTTCTCTTGTTTTGTTTTGTTCTGTTTTGTTCTGTCTTGTTTCGTTCTGTTTTGTGTTGTGTTGATTTGTTTGCATCGCTCAGGTAGCCAACACGAATTGGGGTAAACGAAGAAATGTGGTTCAATCTTGCGTGTATTGTAAGTCAAAGATCTCTTAAAACCAAACCCTCTGCCCAAGCCCAGCCTACCCTTTCTTGTTTTCTGCCGTTTTAATAACTTTGTCCATCTTTCAAAGAGCAGAAGCAACACACTTTAAGAAAAAAAGTGGGTGATGAATTTCAAAAGCAAGGCTGCACGTGCGACAAAAGGTCAAGGCGGTGTTGAGACTGTGGAGAAGAGATGTCCAAAAAATGTCCTTCCCTGTTTAGCATCTTCACAATTCACAGGAGATGAGAATCTGAATGTATTTTTCCTTCTCTGATTTATGAATGTAGCATTGCCGATGCGCTTGAAGATCACGTCAGCACAGTCAGTAATACAGGAGGAACCATCGCAGTTCTTTGATAATTGGATGACATTGATGGTCTGGTAAGCAGACGAAAAGAACTCACCAAGCTTGTTGAATGACGGGATGAAACATTAAAAAGATACGTATGGATGCTACCACCAGAAAGAATAAATTCATGGTCAGCCAAAACCACCATCAATACTGATATAAAT
>CM031601.1:19780961-19794940 GCA_018398815.1 Conus ventricosus
ATGCAAAGGGAAGTAAGTCCAAGATCGATCAAGGCAATACACTACTATTTCTATCGTGTAGGTTCTCCTTGATACTAGGCCTACCCCCAAAACGACCAGCGGGAGATCTTGCATATAGCCTAGGCCCTATTCCTCATGGTAGGAGTGTCTATGAGAACCTCTATCTGTTTTTGTTACATTTTGTTGCTTTGACGTCATTTGAATTGTTTGCGTCATTTGTAAGTCTCGAGTTTTGTTGCCTCCTTTATTCTTTTCGTTTTTCGTTCTTCCCGCTTGTAGTTTCTCTACAGGCCTAGATCTAGTTGATGTGGGAAGTGTTTGTTGGTGATCTCGGCCTAATGATGTAGATTTGGTGGTCTCTGCCTAGGTGGGTCTACGCCTAGGTAGGTCTACCTAGTGAAACGATGTTGACTGGCTGTCACGTAATCTGCTCCATGGTTTGTTCTAAATTTGTCTATCTGGTCTTCTACAGTATTTTCCAGTATGAAATGTGTGGGTCTGGGTGTGGTGGTGGTGGGTGGGGGAGGGGGGGGGGGTCTTTCTAATTTGATCTGATTCAGACATGGTTGGTAAAGCAGTTTGTTCGGAAACAGGTCACTAAGTCACGGGGCCGCCAAGTCACAGGGCCGCCAAGTCACGGGGCCGCTAAGTCACAGGGCCGCCAAGTCACGGGGCCGCTAAGTCACAATTCCTTCTTCTCCAGGACCGCTAAGTCACGGGGCCGCTAAGTCACAAGCAGAAACAGACAAACAGACTTAGTTGCCCTGTGACTTAGCGGCCCTGTGACTTACTGGACCCTCTGGCAATTTGCTGTAATTTATGTGACTTGGCGGCCCTGTGACTTAGCGGCCCTGTGACTTGGCGGCCCTGTGACTTAGCGGCCTGTGACTTACTGGACCCTCTGGCAATTTGCTGTAATTTATGTGACTTGGCGGCCCTGTGACTTAGCGGCCCTGTGACTTAGTGAGTGCTTCCCCTTTGTTCCAGGTCGGTATCTTATATGCATCTTTTGTAATGTTAACCTTACCATCTAAACATGTGCATAGGTCAGTTCTAACATGCCTGCAGCCCTCACGAGGCTTTTTTGGTCGGCTTGTCAACATGACTTAACTCGTGCATGGACGAACGGTGACATCCATTTGGTCTACTCCCATTTCGTCTACTCCCATTTCGTCTACTACTCCCATTTCGTCTATTTCCATACTGACCATACTGCAAGGCTCCCCCCTGGCGTAACCAGTGTCCAGTCTACTCCAAAGCAGAATCGATGGTCTTTAGATTAGAGTAGGGCGAAGCCCGAGAGAGGACGAAGGACGAATGAACGAAGGCCGTTAGGCCAAGTCGTGCTCACACATTTCTGAGTAGGCGAAATGGGAGTAGACCAAATGGGAAGTAACCGGACGAACACAAGCAAACAAAAAATAGCAAACATAAGACGATTATCGCAAATATTTGAGACAGGGGCAAAATTGCCTGAAGCACTGCGCCAACTGCACAAACAATCCAATCTTGGACCGGTTTAGGTCCGATAGTCCGACACTTCACGATTCCGACGTTTCGATAGTTCGACAAATCACGATTCCGACGTTTCGATAATCCGATAATTTTGTTCGGACCAACGAAACTTGTTTTGTAATGTTTTATTTTGTGCCAATAGTTCGACACATCACGATTTCAACGTTTCGATAGTCCAACATAACCCTAACCCTAACCCACGATTCCGACGTTTCGAATGTGTGTCGGATTATCGAAACGAGTTGCAATTGTCGGAATCGTGGGATGTCGGACTATCGCTACTTTTTCTTACAGTGTCGGATTATCGAAACATCTGAACGTGGGGTGTCGGACTACCGATGTGTCGGACTATGGAAACGTCGGACTACCGGGCCCAGCCTCTTGGACCGAGGTCTTATCGCATGCGTTCATGAAAGAGTGAAGTTTCAGTTAGTCACAGAAAGCCAACGTAATGTAGTTGTCCCTCAGCGTAGGTAAATTCTGTGGTCACGACGTTTGTTTTGACATTTACAGATAAGATTGACGTCAGAAGTTTTGTGCCTACGTGTTCGGTAACAGAGGAGCAGAAACTGGAGGCTTGATCCATTTGTGAAATAAATGTATAAAACGAGAGTGGTTCAGCATTGACATATATGACAGTATTTCAGTTATTAATGAACATTTAAGAAATGGGTAAAATGGCAAGTGAATTTCAATACGTAACTGTCGCATTGTAGTCCGATATACATGTTTCTAAAGGAACCACAAACGGTTGAAGAAAAGTAATCTGCGAAAGATTGTCTTTCAGTGTTGAATTCCTTCTGATTGAAAGTGATAACGAAATGAAATCAGGTGAAACAATCATTGAACTGATGAAATTAGGCCAAACATTCTTAAAATTAATTCTCTCGAAAACTTCAGCTTAAACATCGCGTTTAAAAATTAAAAATAAAAACTTTAAAAATACGCAGAACTGGTTGAGAAAAAGTAATGTCACCATACTTTTTATTTAGGTGGATGAGTGTCTCTTACATTACATTTTGCATTATACAATCATAAACACTCGCTGTGTCATTTTATATGATTTGATCATGTTGGAATGCAAGATTGTGAGTGCGACCACAACCCCCATACTTTTACTTTTACCTGAAAGACAAAATATGTCCATCTTTACAGCCAGCAGGAGTCCCATGTGGTGAAATACGTCAATCAGTGGCACTGGCAATGACAGAATGATGGAATGACGGGGAATAAATGTAAGTAGCAGGGGGGTGGGAAAGGGGAGGAAGAAGCGAGGGCGCTGTTTGTGTACTAGGGGAAAACGGTTGCAGATAGAAATGGGAGGGGGTGAAGGTCAGATGAGGAACTTCTCGAACATAGGGGTGGGTTGATAAAGAAAGGACAGTTGGACAAAGGGGCACGAAGGTGGAAGGAGCGAGTTGAGGGGGCGGGGGGGGGGGGGGGGGGGGGGTTGAGGCGGTGAGGGGGAGGGGGATGATGAGCGAAAGTCAGGAGCGAAATGGTAACAGTGTTTTGATAAAACTAAGAAGGAAAAAAAAAAGGATATTCCTAACATTTGTTTTGTTTCAAATATATTTCCACACAAACAGTACAGGAGGGGAGAGAAAGATAATGTTGCTTATAGCCCAGCCGAAACAGTACAGGAGAATCATACAAACGCGAGAAATATAACATAACATAAAGAATTTTTCAACGCCCAAATTTAAAGTACAATCACACAAAGGAATCTACATTGATTTCATAAACAAACACAGGCACATTACACGCCGCATCTTTTTTCCATGGGGACTGATCATCACACATACAAGAAAAGGAGAGAAAAAAACATTGAACAGTTTTAGCAAAAAAAATTTTTGGAAAAAAGAAAGAGGGGTGGGGCAGAATAAGTGAGTAGGTGCGTTGGTCTGAGGTGGGGGGGAGATGGAAATGGAAGGGAGAGGGTAGAAGGAGAAAGGGGAAACGTCAGGGTATGTTAAATGGTTGGTTTACTGTAGTGTACCTTAACAATATGATATACGCATAAAAGGCGATATGATTTTAATGAGAGCTGAATAAACAATAATCTTTTATTCAAAGGGTAAACGAATAGCTAGTAATACAATTAAGGACTCAAGCAATCAAAAAATAAACTAAAATGAAATAAAATAAGCCGATAACAGTCATCTGATGTTAAAACTATGCAATAAATCCGGATGAGTTCAACAACAAAATATACTGTTCAAAAAAAGAAACGCAAAATGAAATTTTGCCACCTGGGGTGGACCATACAGTTGGAACACGCCAAAAACCGGCCCTGATGTATGTCTTGAACGTCGACGTGCTAGGATAACATTGATTCAGGTTGTCACTATGTGCACGTGCGTGTTGTGGGCCAGGGCGACAGTGCAAACATTGGGTTGTGCTTCTGTTGTTTCGCCTGCAAAGCATGCCCAACTCAGTGGTGAACACACACACACCAGGTCATAGTGCAGTATAAAAGCCGGGTCATTTTGGCAACCCGGGAGGCACACCATACCAAAAAACAGCATGCCACGTTTGAGCCCAGCAGAGAGGGAAAACGCCCTGGGTCGTTTGCAAGTTGGTCAGAGTGCAACTGATGTGGCCCATGCTTGAATGCTCCCCCAGTACCATATGCCGACTTTGGACTCGCTTCCAGAGGAAGGGTCATAGCTGATGCCCGAGGTCAGGGGCCCACCTCATATCACAACGCCAGCCCGGACGCTTTATACGGCTCAGACATCTCCGCAATCGCTTCCTGCCGGCCTCGTCCACTGTCCAGGCATGCGCTGGTGGGCCGTCGCATCTCCGACCAGAAATGTCCGGAACAGGCTGCATGTGCTGGGCTGAGGGCTTACAGGCCCTTTCGTGGCAACGTAATGACGGGGCGCCATCGACAGACCAGACTGCAATGGGCTACGCAACACCAGACACTGGACACTGAGGAACCTTTGGCGCAGTTGGTTCTCGGATGAGTTACAGTTTCTGCTGCGCGCCATGACAGGAGGCGAAGGGTTTACCCCCGGGTTTAATGAACGCAACCCGCAGAACTGTGTCGACGAGGCACCTCCGCATGGTGGCGGCAATGTATGGTATGGGGGGCCATCAGCAACACAGGCAGGAGCCCGCTGGTGCGCATGGAAGGTCCCTGACAAGCGAGCAGTACGTCCAGGTCATTGTTCAGCCACACGTCCTGCCTCTAATGGCCACTCCCAGGGCCGTGTTCCAGCAGGACAACGCCAGGCCCACAGCAAAGCCTGATCACAGCCTTCTTTTACCGCCAACAACATCAACACCCTGGCCTGGCCTCTCTTTCCCCGGATTTGAATCCTATTTAGCACGTTTGGGACGTTTTGACAGACGCCTGAGAGTGAGGGCCAACGCCCCAGCGACGCCAAAAGAACTGTTCCGGGCATTGCAGGCCGAGTGGGGGGCCATCCACAGCAGACAATCAGGAACATTATTGCTTCATTGCCCCCCAGATGCCAGGCTACCATTGCAGCCAGAGGGGGTCACACCCGTTACTGACTTTGGAAGCGGCCTGGCGATTCCCTGAGGGTCTGGGGTGGTTCTTTACCACAGCATTACAGGGAGACTTCTGTCCTACTGATGACCTGTTTTTGTCATTTTCACATTAAAGTGTTGTCACACTGGCTTCAATAAATTGTGTTTCAAACGGCAGTTTGGGCATTTTGCTTTTTTTTTTTTTGAAAGTAATGAACGGGGATTTTATGGGGGCTCTGTAAAAGATAAAAGGACATAGAGGGGTGATCGGAAATCTTTATAAATTTCTTCTGTAAAGTGAAATTTGTCCATAAAATCCATCTCCAACACACACACACAAAACCACACACCACACACCACACACACACACACAAAAAAGTGCGCCCACCCACGCACGCCCCCTAACCCAGCGCGCACGCACGCATAAAACACACACAAAACACACACCCACACCAAAAAAACCCACACACACACACACCCCACGCAGTACGTACAAACCCCCAAAACCACACACACACACACATCGGGCCCAAACCCCCTGCCCTTTTCTTAAAACAAGGAGAAAAAACTTTTTTTTACCAATTCTAACTCCTTGTCCACCCCCAAGTTTTTGGGAAAAAATGGCCTAAAAGCCCCCTTTTTTCCCTGTTCTCTGAAAATAGACTTCAAAACCAAAAAAACGATTATCTACAAACAAAAATACTGGTGGGTTTCCGTTTTTAATACTAATTTACTAAAAATTTTAGTTTCCGTTTTTGCTTTTCCTGTTTTTTCCCGATCGTTTTCAATAACTATTTTTACGCAAAAAATTTTTTAAATGAGTCTCTGCTTTCAGTGAAATAAAACTACAGTCTTTAACTGTTCCAAAACTTTTAAAAAATGAGTTTTTATTTCGACATAAAAAACCACACTTTCCGAGCAATTTTCCCCTGAAAGCTAGTTTTTACAAAGTGTTTTTCCCTTTTTTAAAAGTCTCTTTTGCCCAACGTCATCTATAATAAATGTGTCTGCGTTCCTTCAAACAGTTTAAAAAACTGTTTAAACACTCACTGTTTTTGCTGGGATCAAAAAAATTTTTTTCATACGCCCATAAAAACCCTTCTTCATGATATGCTTTTTCCTTTTAAGTTTTGGGAAGAATCCCACAAAATGAAAAATTATAGCGATAAAGTTTGTAATTTTTGTTGTTGGCATCGTTTTCGGGAGACATGGTTTTGCGCCTTTAAATGTTTCTTTGGGTCATACACGTCTGCTGTGCTGTATGACCACTGGGGGGCAGTCTTCGCTTTGTGCACTTAAACCCCGAGTCGCTTGGCAGCAGCTGTTTGGTCTTTCTCTGTGCAGCTTTGCTTCCAAGTTTCCCGGGAGCTTCTTTCCCCGCTTCCACCCCATGTTCACGTGTGTCCCTGGACTTTGAGCAACCCTTTTCCCCAGGTGTTGTGTCGATGTCGAGCCCCTTCAGGTCGCGTTTTGCAACTCCTTGAAGGGGGAGTTGTGGTTTTTTCCATTTTTTCTCTTCCAGGGGCAAGTTGCGTACGAATGTCTTTGGGGACCCTGCCGTCGCCTTCGACGCCTGCCCAAACCACCGGGGCCCCCGGACGGAAAAGAGTGGTCATCGGGAATCTTTGCACGTTAAGACATCGTTTTTTGTCACGCGATCACTCCATGTACCCCAAAGTATCCCGGGAGACAGGCATGGGGAAAGGGCACTCGCCTCTTTTTGTGAGGATACGGGCCCCGGTTTGGGCTGGCGTACAGGAGGGTTAGCAACAGGCTCGGACACAGCAATTTTGGGTTCAATGTTAACATGCTTTGTTCCACCACTCTGAGTATTTGGGCCCGGGGTGGTAAGGCCTTGCAATCCTTCTTTTTGATCTCTGTATCCAGGGGGTTGTCGGTGTGGTGGAACCGGGGAAAGTGATGCTAACGGCCTCAATTCGGGGTTGTTGAGGTGATGCGGGTTGTTCAGATCCTGAGCCATCACGTTGTCTTTTTAAAAGCTTATTGTACCCCCAAATCATCAAAACCCTTTTGCAAAAGGGTCCATCAGACTTGAAACTCTGCCTTCGGTGTGGGGGCCGAGCGGTCATCTGAAAACGAGCCCTTGATGGTCACTACCGTACTTGCCTTTGCCTTCACCCGACCCGGTTGAACGTGGGAAAATTTTGGGGTTAAAGGTGAACACCCCTCTTTGATTTTCCCAAAAGGGTGCTTCAGCAGGACAGCGAAGAAATGCCGAAAGGGGGTGGGAGCGGGGGACACACCCCTGTTTGACCCCACTGCTTTTATTTTTTGAAGGCATCTGTGTAGCCCGTCGTACTGCACGGCCTTTATGTCGTGTGGAAAAATGGATACACTCAAAAAGTTTTTGGTGGGCCCTATCTGCTGGGACTTAAAGAGCCCATCTCTGCTGCAAGACAAATCCCTTGGGTCGGTCCAATGAAGGCCAAAAAGAGGGGTTGTGCTCTTCTACTTTTCTCTTGCAGTTTTATGGAAAAGCCCCATGTCGTGGTTGATCTCCCCGAGGGGAAAACCCGCACTGCGATTTGGGGCCTCTGCACGAGTTTCGCAGCCTGTTCGGACGACTTTGCAAATACTTTCCCTACAATGTCAGGAGAAATTCCTCTGTAGTTTTGCGTCTTTTTGTCCCTTTTTCTTGAAATGTGACAATATTGGCTCCTCTGTTTTGAGGTACGCCCTTCCCCCCGCGGGACAAAGGGGTTGGCGGGTGTTAAAGCGTGCACTGCCCACACTTGTGATTCGGGTGGTATGCCATCCTTCCCTGGGTTTTTCTGGGGACAGGCTCCGGATTGCTTTCTTAGTTCTCCCAGAGGGGTTTCTATCCATTTCCCGCATGAGGGGGGGGCTTTCAATCGCATAAAGGGGCCCTCGTCGGGACGGGTTCTGTCTGGGTAAAATTGGGAAAATAATGTTCCACCCATCGTCCATCTGCTTGCCCTTGCCTGGATGGCTCCCCCCGTGGCGATTCAGTGGGGGCGTAGTCTTTTTGGGGGGCCCCTTTGTTTTTTTTGATCCCGTCGACATCCCCTTGAGTTTCCGTATCACCCGATATTGGATGTTTGACATAGTGGAGCCGTAGTCTTACGCATTTGCCTTGCTAATCTTGTACTTTGCTCTTTCGGTTTTTCCACCTGCGGGTTTTTTTGGGGGGACGCTTGTTTTCCCGGGTGGGCGCTGCGCGTTCTTCTAGGTGGAGTAGTGTGGAGGAGTTGGCCTAAAACCAGTGTTGTTTTTGGTTCTGTTTTTTTTCCAAAAATCTTCATGGCAGTGGGGTACTGTCTCTCTGATGTTTGCCCATCCTATGGGGTGAGCCACCGGGGGGGTCTGTTCGAACACCTCGGAAGGGCTTGGGAAATTTTCCCCCCGCCTTTTCAGGATGTGTGGTTTGTTGCATCGTGCGGGTTTGCCTTCAGGCCCGAGCGATGTATTTCTTAGGCTGGGGCTTGTCTTGCAGCACACCAGCGAGGACGGTGTCGCTCGGGGCCCGGGAAGGTGCAGTAAAAAGGGCACGCCTCAAGGCAGACCCCTGATGAAACGGTCTAGCTGGTGCCACTTTGGGGCGGGGTTCTCCCTGAATTTCTTGGGGTTTGTCTGAAGAAGGAGTTGTGATGCTGAGGTCGTGGTAGAGCACATCTCCCGGGGTCGTGCCCATTTTTTATTCATCTTTCCCCACCAAACTTTCCGAAAGGAGGGGGAGGGGTCAGGGCAGCGCCCCCCTCTGGGATTGAAGGTCACCCCGCAGTAACAGTTGCTCGTCTTTGGGGGGTCCTCTGGTAGTGAGTCGGCTGATCGAGAACTGCCCCGCCTTGGGGGCGTGAGTGTTTGGGGCATAACGTGATCGGTTTCGGGACAGTGGTGGTTTGAGGCGGAGTGATAGCAGTCTTTCAGTTTCCCTTTTTGGCGGGTTCTATCATCCCTACAAGGTTCCGGACAGCAAATCAAGCCCTATTCTCTGGTGTTTCAGCGCTTTTCCCGCCAAAAAAAGTAAATCCTTTTCTCGGAGGGTTCCGATCGCCAAACCTCGTCCTTCATGTGGCATGTCGACCTGGAGTCCACAAGTTCATCGTTTTACGGGGGTCTTTCGGCATCGCTAAAAGCCTGGGGTCGTCCGACATCCCGGAGTCATTGTCCTTACATTCAGGTGCCCCAAATTGGAGCTAAGTTTTTTTTGTTTAATTTTTATTTTCCCTTGCTTTTTCCCGGTGCAGGATTGGGAGTGCTTGTCAAACTTCCCCTACCCTGAGCCTACGCACCCTAAGGCGGGAACTGTGGGGGACGACCCTATTGGTGGGGGCGCCCGTTAAAGGGGGGCGGTGCTGTCCAAGAGATGATGTCTCTCCCCCCGACGGAAGCAACCCCTGGGCACCTTCGCCAATCGAGGGATGGTTATCCGGTAAACGCTGTTCCCGTGTTTTTTTCACGTTTTCAGCGAAGCGAAGTGTCCTTCCGGGCGCAAGCCTGGGCAAAGTTTGGGATGGAAATAGCTGTTGCCCAGCGCAGATTCCCCCTCTCCACACAGCTGTGGACCAAGGGAAAGCAGACCGTACAACTGTTTGTAAAAGGGGGACAAAATTGTTTTTCCAAACCTCTGCCCCAAAACAATAGCAAAAGAGGAGTTTTTGTCATAAAATTTAACTGCTCCATATTTTTTTTAGCAGAAATTAATCTAATCCGTTATTATTTTTATCAAATCTTGTCAAAAAATTTTT
This sequence comes from Conus ventricosus, assembly GCA_018398815.1. NCBI lineage: Eukaryota > Metazoa > Mollusca > Gastropoda > Neogastropoda > Conidae > Conus > Conus ventricosus. Next base: position 19,790,708 of record CM031601.1, read on the forward strand.
CAGTATAAAAAAAACCCCACGGGCCTAATGGTAAAATTAATCCCAATTCGTTCTGTAAGTTTTTTTTATTTAGCAAAATTGATTTGTTGCTTTTGTTATGTCTTTTTAAACCTCGCCATTGTGAAGAACGACGATGGTAACGTTTTGGGCGTTTAAAAGTCTAAGTTTTTTCATAATATTAATTCCTTTTATAAGGTCACACTAACGCCCACAACCCCTCCCTTCCACACTTTTTAAAAGAAAAATTTTAAATATTATTTTGAAACGGTCCCTAATTTTTGTTGGAAAGAACTGTAATTTTGTAGAGTTTTTTTACAACTGTTTTTTTCTGTGGGGGATGTACTTTTTTCCCTACGGGGTTATTTCAATTTTTTTCCCACTATTTTGTCCCCGGGATAAAATTACATGTAAAGGGGCCCGAGTTGAATGCTTTTCGAAACTTTTTTTACGGTAAAATATGTAAAAGGGCTTATGAAATTTAATTTTATTTCCCATTCTAAATATGGTTCTAAGTGCCTTTTGAGGTCAGGTTTTCGAACTTTTTATATTCATACTGGCCAACTTTATTTGCTTCTAGATTGCGCAGCTGTTCTGTTTAGGAAATTTTTGCTGTCGCCAACCTCTTTGCGTTTATAATCACCATCTTTAGTCCCACTCAAAACCATACAAAGCGCCTATCTCACCGTTCTGTTCAAAGTCCGCAACATCTGCAAGGTCTTTTAATTCTAAAGTTATACACCTTACAGGCGCTAATGTAACTCCGGATTCTTCTGGCCCACGCGACTTTTTAGTACAGTTTATTATTTTATTCCCAAAACAATGTGTAGGTTATCGCATTTCACAATTTCCCTGCTTTGTCTGCAATTTTTATATTAAATGATCCAACCCTCCCACAACTAATCTTTTTAAACTGTAAATTAGGGAATTGTATAATTTATAATCGCAATATGCAGCTTTCCCCGCGGTAAAGCTCTTAAACATTGAGGGCCTTCCATCATATAAGTTTTCATCAGTGCTCAGCTCATCCAAATGAACATAAAGTAATGAATGTAATGCAAGATCGAGCGGGTTTTCCCCTTAAAAGTTTGTTTTGTTTGGCGCAACAACAAATCTTTTAGTGAATGAGTGTCAACTTTAAAGCCTAACTTTTAGCTAGCTCTTTATTTTAAATAAGTAATCTGCATTTTCAGGTTCGAAGTTAATATTGTTTTTGATTGCATTGTTAAGTTTGAGAGTAATGCCGAATTTTCTCATTGCTTCTTTTATGAGCATAACCCGTAATAACCATCGGTATTGTTAAAATGGTTAGCTTTGAGCCCCACAACTTTTGTAATCTTATTTTTCCCTTGGTTTCGCTTATATTAAACCCTTCGACTTTGTAAAAAATTTCATGGAGCGCGACCGTTTTGGCCCCGCAATTGTTATCAATAGCTGTTCTAAAAACGAAGGACGGTCTTGGGTTGTTATTGTTACAAACATTTTTTTAAACGAAATAAAAATGAGTGCATTCAAATATACTGGTGCAAAATATTCTGTTGGGCCCCACTACAATCTTAAAAATTAGCAACTGATACTCTTGACATTGCTGTGACCCAGACTCCCTCTTTTCATAAAAAGGTGAGTACTCCATTGAAGAGCTATCTTAACCCCCCTATTGAAAACGCCCACATCAAGAAAGCGGGTTTAGTCATCCGATGCAGTTTTATCAAAACCCAGTTAAACTTTGCTGTGTTTTGCGCATCAACTGGGTGTGGAGTGCGTATGCCGATAAATTTAAATCCATGATCCTTTGGTGAGGTCAGTGTTACAGATTTCATTTTTATTACACTTCAGACGTTATTTGAGTGAACTGCAAGCCCCATTCCCAAATGACAAACCGTTTAATCCATTCAGCAACAGAATAGACATGAAGGCTTTTGAAAGGCTGTAACGAATTCAATTTTAAACATCAAGACAGGCTTTAGACAAAAGTTGGATCATAATCATGGCCTAGGCGACCTTTATTTTCGGGGCACGCACAGAAAGTATAACTATGACTGGCATCCTCCTTTAAAATCTTTTTTTTTTTTGGCACAACTGTTGAACCCCGGGTCCCTACAGCAAGAGCATAAAACAGCAATGGACAACATTTATTTAGACACTTCTAAGGGCCTAAATAGAGCGGGAATAGAACGAATAAACGACTTATTCGTACTTACGTTTGGTGTTTGCTAGGGTCGAAAGCACAGCGAGATCGAGCATAACTGATCTTCTACTGGCTTTGATGCACAAAAACAATACTTAGCAAATTTAGAGGACGCCATTAATTCTACAGTTGATTTACCTTCAAGTATTTTAAAGGTACCAAACATTTTTTTACAATACGCAAGATCGAAAGTAGACTTTGCTGTTGGCACTGGTTTATACATGCTGCCTTCTGACCTCAGACTCAGATAGGTCAATAATAAACTATAAAAAATGAAATTCTTATAGCAGGCAATGAAACAGAAGGTTGGGGAAAAACGACATAAATTTGAGCCAGTAATATTACAAACAATAAAAGAACACCCAAGATTAATTTATCCAATCCGAAGTCCAAACCCCCAAAAATCATTGAAGACCCCAGCAAAGCTCGCGGACTCTGTTCGCGATGACCATGAATATGAAAAAACAGCGCTTGTTCTTGGATTAACTGGCATAGGATTACTTGGTCTTTATCTTTCTAAATAGTAACCCAACTATTACAAGAACTAATGTCCTAAATGCTCGGGCCCTAAAGCCAACTACTTTGCTTGCAGTAGACAAAAGCCAGCTGACAATACTCCCCAATATTCCTGGTAAAGCGTCCACGGCTTTACCGGCTAATTTTTTTAATAAACTTGCAAGATGATCAAGCTGTTTTTTTTACCCATGATTTATCAGGCGGAGGCGTGGAGTGGAGGTACTGAACTTTGGCCACCGCCGCCTGTAATAGCCAACACCAATGTCTTATTGCAAATCCTAAGGCAGTTAAACGCTTGCTAATGTGACTCCTTGCTCTCTAAACAGTGTTCGTATTCGTTCTGCTAGTGTTGTGTCTTCAATAAAATTTTTTCGATAGTTTCTCTTATTCTGTTCACTGAGTTCGTAATTGGTCTCGGTTAGTAGTCGGGCACTTCTAGTCTTGCTGATCTTTCTTGTTCAAGATCTTTTGTCTTTGTCTTATTCTTTCTTTAATATCAGGCCTAAGTTGGCGTCATCAGCCCCAACGAGTTTTTCTTTTCTTTTTTTATTGCTCATCTTGTTCGCCCAGTTTTGCAAATTGTTTGTTAATTCGCCTCTGATGCTTCTAAAAGCATGTCAAGGGCCCCTATTCTCGCATGGGTAGCGGCGAGTCGTGTATAGTCTTTATGCTGTTTCTTCTGAAAAACTGGTTTCTGCTTCTATTGCATTTATTATTTCATCTGCCGTTGATTTAATTCTTCCCAAATTCCATTTTTGTATTTGGGTAGCTGTTTGGGAGTTCCTGCAGTGTGTTTTGAAGTTTAGAAAAATGCCTCGCCCCTTTAAATTTTGGGCCCAACAAGACCAAGGCGATTTTGTTCTTTCCACTGAGTCTTTGTATAATTGTACTCTTTTGGGTAAAACTTTGATGGGTCGGGTTTAGTTGTAAGCCGAACAAGTTGCCCTTGATCGTTTTTTTACAGACAAATGATCACTTTTAATTCAAAATCATTGTTGGGTCTATAAATTCGGGAGGTTCTTGGGCCCAAACTTTCGTAAATGATTTAACCTTACTTTCTGTTAATTCATGCCGCATTGAGGCATTGAGCGATGCTGTGTCAAAAGGGGTCATTTCATCATGTCGTCTCCAGGATCAAAAACATCATAATCTTCTTATCTTCAATTCCTGCCATGTTTTTAAAAAATTAATTTTTATTTTGCTTCATAAAAATGTCGCAAGCACATGGCTCGATTTTTCCCCCATAGAAGACTGAAAGAACCTTTGGCGTGAAGGGAAATAAGCGGACTATTACTGTTCAAAATAATCCATCTATATTGATGCGATCAAGTTCTTACTGTCAAATTTCCAGACCTAGGAGCAGATGACGTGATTGTGCCAGGCTCTGCGCGTCTTACTTTTCAAAATAGTACTCGATTCAACAACAGACCCAAACAGGACAGTTGTACAGAATCTGGGGCGGGCAATCGTTAAGAAAATTTCTATAAAAAATTGAGGGGCAGAATATTTTCTTTAAAAAAAACCAATGGCCC
>CM031601.1:19800940-19817692 GCA_018398815.1 Conus ventricosus
TGAAGACACAGGTGAACCATGTCTGTTAAATATGCTTTCTGGAAATTAGACGTATAGGTGCTATCCGACATCTCCTTACCACTGAAGCAACCAAAACTCTCACCACTTCTCTCGTGCTTTCGCGTCTCGATTATTGTAAATCTCTACTAGCAGGCCTTCCCGACTACCTCACCAAAAAACTTCAGCACGTTCAAAACTGTGCAGCTAGACATCCTCAAAGCTCCCTTCAAAGAGCACCCCCAACTATTATTACGCAGACTTCACTGGTTGCCGGTCAAAGCCAGGGTGACATATAAAATCGCATGCCTCTGTTTCAATGCTGTTAAATCTAGAACTCCAGCCTATCTGTCTGACCTTCTAAACTCATACTGCCGAGCTAGAACCCTTCGCTCGTCTTCTGACTCGTTGCTCCTGGTTCCTCCCAGATTCAAATGCAAAAGAAGGGGGGATCGTTCCTTCTCCTTCCTGGCTCCTAAAACTTGGAATTCTCTTCCACACGACATCAGGCACTGTGACTCTTTTCCAGTTTTTAAAACGAAACTAATAACTCATCTTTTTACCCGGTCATACACAGATGTCATTTTATGTTAGTGCGCGTGTGCGAAGGTGAGCGTGAGTGGTTGTGCGTGTCTGCTTTCCCGTGTGTGCTGTACGTATCTGCTTCCCCGTGCCTGAGTATGCGGTTTGTGCGTGTGTGTGTGTGTGTGTGTGTGTGTGTGTGTGTGTGTGTGTGTGTGTGTGTGTGTGTGTGTGTGTGTGTGTGTGTGTGTGTGTGTGTGTGTGTGTGTGCGCGCGCGCGCGCGCACGGTTGTGTGTGTGTGTGTGTGTGTGTGTGTGTGTGTGTGTGTGTGTGTGTGTGTGTGTGTGTGTGTGTGTGTGTGTGTGTGTGTGTGTGTGTGTGTGTGTGCGTGCGTGCGTGCGTGTTTTCGTTAGTCCTTGTATTGTAAAGCGCTTAGAGCTAATCTAGGATTTGCGCTATAGAAATATTCATTATTATTAACCTCTGTATCCTGCTTCCTTGTCCGGCGGGAATCTGTAGAGGGGGGCCTGAGGAGTTGCAAGAGGTGTCAGTGGTATCGTGTGCAGCCAATGCTCACAAGGGTGGCCCTCCAGAAGAACTCAGACCCTGGTTTTGCTAACCGCGAGCTGCTGGAGGTGGAAGGCGAGGAGATCTGACAGCAAAGTGGAACAGGCTGTTTTGGGTTTTTTGTCTCAAGGATAATTGCTCTGTATTGAGGAGACCTGACCATGTTGAAGCTAAATAATCAACAGTCACACACGCTCTGGTTGATCAGAGTTGTGGATCCTGAAAAATCCGGGAAGATAGAGAGAGAGAGAGAGAGAGAGAGAGAGAGAGAGAGGAGAGAGAGAGAGAGAGAGAGAGAGAGAGAGGCAGACAGACAGACAGGAGCCGGAATAGCTCAGTTGGTAGAGCGCCTGACTCGTAATCTTGGTGATCCTGGGGTTGCGGGTTCGAACCTCCGCCGGGGCGTTTCGGTACAGGGGGATTTTTCCCTCGGAGTTAACATTGGTTCTGACTCCATTTCCCATACAGTCCTTCGAATGAGACTATAAACCGAGGTTCCGTGTGTGAACGCATGCATAACATCTTGCACACACGTAAAATCCCATCACCAACTTTCGGAAGAGTAGGCCAGTTTGGTATGGATGACACGTTACACATAGCATTCACCCTGCGTGAGAAATGGAAAGAATGAAGGAAGTAAGGAAAAACGAGTGAACGATATTGAACGATACTGACAGGATGACACGGGAAACGACTGAATGAAGCGCCAGCTGGCAGCTCTTCAGTCGGCACTACCCAGGTAGGCAGCCCGTTGTATAAACGAGTGTTGATTGTAAAGCGCTTAGAGCTTGGCCTCTAGCCGAGAATAGGCGCTATATAAGTATTCATTATTATTATTATTATTATTATTAGACACAGAGACAGAGACAGACAGACAGACAGACAGAGACAGAGACAGAGAATGACAAAGAAAGACACAGGCAGACAGACAGACAGGCAGACAGAGTCTGACAGACAGACAGGCAAAGAAAAGAACACAAAAAAACGGTTATCGGCAGTGCTTTCACGTCAAACACGACGGGGTAAAGACATGTCGACTTGCCACTGATTTTCACTGTCAGCGGTGCTGACGGCATTCAGGCTTGTTGACCTGGGCATCCAGACTTTTCTCCTAGCCCCCATCTCTTGTCTATTTCGAGAACTCCCGTCGAGGTGTCACGTGGCAACATGAAACAGGAGGAGCCAAGGGAGGTCAATCTCTTGTAGGCAGGTGAGCGGTTTGACAGGTGTGGGTTATCGAACGCAATTTGTAAATGATGTGGTAGTCTGGCTGTTTCAAGCGTCGAGGGCCACTTTATCTGATTACCGCAAAACTCTTTAGATGTTGCCACGTGCCCCCCCCCCCTCTCTCTCTCTCTCTCTCTCTCTCTCTCTCTCTCTCTCTCTCTCTCTCTCTCTCTCTCTGGTAAGTAATATTTGGTAAGTGAATATTTGCTTTTATATCCGGCCTCGCTCTCTCTCTCTCTCTCTCTCTCCTCTCTCTCTCTCTCTCTCTCTCTCTCTCTCTCTCTCTCTCTCTCTCTCTCTCTGTTTGAGTAGGGTTGGTTGTGAACGGAGGGGTAGACGGGGTGAGGTGGGGTGTTTGTTACGAGGGGCGAGGATGGAATTGTTTCCAGAGAACACGGGATAGAGAGGAAAGGGGAATTGCGTGCGTATCTGGAGGGCGCAAAAATGTGTGTTGTACGCCCCCTTCCGGAACAGATTCTTGGTTTCAATATTGATTTACTATCATGTGGATTTATATTTTTGATTATTATGTGTTCTGTATTTCTATCTTTTCAGATCATGCTATTCGATAGATGTAATGTTTGACAATGCATATGTATATATGTGCGCAGGGTGTTATATTTGAATTGTAATGTTTTCATTTTTAATCATTATCATTCATTGCTATTGTTATTGCTATTATTATTGCTTTGAAAGGATTGTTCGAAAGGTGGATGTTTGGTTAATGGTTGGGGTGTGGAGGGTGGCTTTTGTGTTTGAAATGTTTCTTTTTCATTTTTGAGGGCAAGATGCAAACAAGCCTGCTATGTGCTTATTCTTTTCCCTCATTAAACAAATTTCGTTCGTTCGTTCGTTCGTTCTCTCTCTCTCTCTCTGTGTCTCTGCGTCTCTGTGTCTGTCAGTCTCTGTGAGTGTGAGGGCGCACACGTATTGTGTGTGTGTGTGTGTGTGTGTGTGTGTGGTGTGTGTGTGTGTGTGTGTGTGTGTGTGTGTGTGTGTGTGTGTGTGTGTGTGTGTGAGTGAGACACGCTCTTTCTGTTCATCTCTCTCTCTCTCTCTCTCTCTCCTCTCTCTCTCTCTCTCTCTCTCCTCTCTTCTCTCTCTATTCTCTCTACTCTCTCTCTCTCTCTCCTCTCTCTCTCTCTGTCTCTCTCTCACACACACACACACACACACACACACACACACACACACACACACACACACACACACACACACACACACACAACATACATATACTGAGAGGCAAAGAAAACGCAATTCCATTGTCAACTGACAATTTTATTGAAATGAAACAAACACACATCAAAGCAAATACGTGTGACAAAAGTGCGACCACTGTACATTAATTTGCCTATAACAGGTGCACATTCGCCTGAAGTGAAGCCCATTTAGGCGCGACAGAAGGAATACACTGTCAATATCTGGTGTGTCCCCCTTGAGCACGAACACAAGCTTGCAAACGTCGGGGCATTGAAGCGCACAAACGACGGATGATACGGATCGGTATCACGTTCCAGTGATGCTGCAATGCTTGGGTGAGCTCAGCAACGGTAGTTGGGGGATTCTGCTGACCTTGCACACGTCGTCCAAGTTCGTCCCACAAATGTTCAATGGGATTCATGTCTGGGGACACGGAGGGCCACTGCATGACATCCACATTGCTGTCCCGAAGGAAATTTCGTGTGAGAACGGCTGTGTGGGGTCGAGCATTGTCCTGCTGAAACACTAGTCTGTTGCCACCATGCTGTCTCCAGAGAGGAAGAAGAACTGGCTCAAGAACAGTGTCAATATAACGCCTTGCCGTCAAGTTGCCTGGCACAAACACAAGCTCCGATCGAAATTGAGCATTTATGGCACCCCAGACCATTACCCCTCCACCCCCATAACGATCTCGCTCAATGACACAGGGTTGCGCAAAACGTTCACCCTGACGTCGATACACACGATCACGGCCATCCGGGAAAGAGACATTGAACCGGGATTCATCCGAAAAAACAACATTCCCCCAAAACCCTGTTCCCCAGAAAGCCACCTGCGGCAGCCCATCGCTGGCGTGCTAGTCGATGGCGATGGGTTAAGATCTGACCTTGGTATGGTCGACGTGCCCGTAGCCCTGCTGCTGCCAGACGCCGACGCACGGTACGGCTGCTGATTGGTCTTTCTCTAGTCCCAATAGTGTTGCGGGCTGTTTGTGCAGCTGGCTGGAAACGATTCCGGAGGTGCTGCGTGACAATGTAGCGGTCCTGTCGTGCCGTCGTCACACGTTGGACGCCTGGGCGTGGACGGCCGTTTACACTTCCAGTGTTTTGGTGCCGAGTCGCAAGACGGGTTATGGTTGATGGGTGTACACTGAAATGTTGTGCGGCCCTGATGTGAGCAGTGCCTGCCCTCAGCATGCCAATGGCTTGATTTCTCTGGTCTGTAGTTAACCGCGGCATGGTGCGTACGAGTGTCAGTAAAACGCCAATGTGTGTTTTTATAGGGGACAGCCATGGGCTGTTTGCATGCAATCACAGTATGCCTGTGTTGCACGTGTTTTGCAGTTATCAGTAAAAGATGTGTTGGAGTGGTTTACTCATGACGTCATGAACCCAACTGTGCCTGTCAATACAGATCGTCGCAATACAACATACGCGTGCTAGGTTGCATGCCTCGTGCATAATTCACATTATTTTGGCTGAGGTGACATTTTCGGGGACGAAATGGGGATTGCGTTTTCATTGCCTCTCAGTATATATACGCACACGCGCAACTAACATGCACACACACACACACACACACACACACACACACACACACAACACTTACGTTTGTCTGTCTGTCTGTCTGTCTGTCTGTCCATTCCCTGAAGACACCTATTTCCCTCTTTATGCAATTGCAGTTTAGCAGCGCTTTCTAACAACACCATTCGTACTTCACACAGTGTCGCTTCCTATGTCCATTGTAAAAGCGGCGTCAGTGGCAGCACACCTCGGCTTCAGTGGCTGCGTCATCTTCTTGCGAATAATATGCAGAGAGGGACGGAGAAAGAAAACACACATACACACGCTTACACAGGAACTCACCCATACTGCCTCCTATACTACCGAAGACAAACAACGACAGTTCACTCCTCTCCTCTATAGGCTCACGTGCTGTCCTATGTAGGCTCACGTGTTGCTCTATATAGGCTCACGTGTTGCTCTATATAGGCTCACATCTTGTCCCATTCAGGCTCACGTGCTGTCCTCTACAGGCACATGTGTTGTCCTATATACGCTCACGTGCTGTCCTCTATAGGCTCACGTGCTGTCCTCTATAGGCTCACGTGCTGTCCTCCATAGGCTCACGTGTTGTCCTCTATAGGCTCACGTGCTGTCCTCTATAGGCTCACGTGCTGTCCTCTATAGGCTCACGTGTTGTCCTCTATAGGCTCACGTGCTGTCCTATGTAAGCTCACGTGTTGTCCTCTATAGACTCACGCGTTGTCCTATATACGCTCACGTGCTGTCCTCTATAGGCTCACGTGCTGTCCTCTATAGGCTCACGTGCTGTCCTCTATAGGCTCATGTGGTGTCCTCTATAGACTCACGCGTTGTCCTTTATACGCTCACGTGCTGTCCTCTATAGGCTCACGTGTTGTCCTCTATAGACTCACGCGTTGTCCTATATACGCTCACGTGCTGTCTTCTGTAGGCTCACGCGTTGTCCTATATACGCTCACGTGCTGTCCTCTATAGGCTCACGTGCTGTCCTCTATAGGCTCACGCGTTGTCCTATATACGCTCACGTGTTGTCCTCTATAGACTCACGCGTTGTCCTATATACGCTCATGTGCTGTCCTCTATAGGCTCACGTGCTGTCCTCTATAGACTCATGCGTTGTCCTATATACGCTCACGTGTTGTCCTCTATAGACTCACGTGCTGTCTTCTATAGGCTCACGCGTTGTCCTCTATAGGCTCACGCGTTGTCCTCTATAGGCTCATGTGCTGTTTTCTATAGGCTCACGCGTTGTCCTCTATAGGCTCACGCGTTGTCCTCTATAGGCTCACGTGCTGTCCTCTATAGGCTCACGCATTGCCCTCTATAGGCTCACGCGTTGTCCTCTATAGGCTCACGCGTTCTCCTCTATAGGCTCACGTGCTGTCCTCTATAGGCTCACGCGTTGTCCTCTATAGGCTCACGCGTTGTCCTCTATAGGCTCACGCGCTGTCCTCTATAGGCTCACGTGCTGTCCTCTATAGGCTCACGTGCTGTCCTCTATAGGCTCATGCGTTGTCCTCTATAGGCTCACGCGTTGTCCTCTATAGGCTCACGTGTTGTCCAACGTAGGTTGACGTGTTGTCCTACATAGACTCACGTGTTGTCCTGTATAGGAACAAGGCTCACGTCTTGTTCCATTTCAGCAGGCGGTGCAAGTAATGCAGATAGTGTCACAATGGCCAACCTTCCTCCGATACTAACGCCTTGTCCAGGTCGCATGGATGATGTGATTGATCTCTGACGTCACGCTGTCCAGCCTGTGGCACTTGCCTGTTGGCAGGAGGGGGGGGGGGGGGTGAATGAGTTCTGTCGTTTGTGGCAGCACTTGAAATCATTAATGTGTCGTCAGCATGTTCGTGCTGTGGAGGGCGTGGGGGATGATGGGGAGGGAGGGGATTAATGGGGGGAGAGGAAGAGGTCTGATGAAGTTGTTTAAGACGAATCTAGATGAGCGGGAATTAGGAAAAGAAGAAAGAATGGAAATAGACTAAATTGTAAATGCTTGGCGATCATTACATTCCTTATTGGGATTTGGAGGACGGGATGGCCTGTGTGTAAAGAACACGTGTTGTATGATGGCGTGTACAGTCGTGTCGCACACACATACAGAGAAACGCGCGCGCGCAAGCACATCAACACACACACACACACACACACACACACACACACACACACACACACACACACACACACACACACACGTACGCACGCACGCACGCACGCACGCACGCACGCACGCACACACACACACACACACACACACATACACACACACACACACACACACACACACACACACACACACACACACACACACACACACACACACACACACACACACACACACACACACACACACGCACGCACACACACACACACATACACACACCATCAGCTGTCGTCATTTTTATTGATGGTATACCCGAGGTCCTTCCCAGTCTGTGCAACCAGATAATGAAGCGTACAGTGGTCCAATACCTGTGTCTTGCTTCCTTATCTCGAGGGAGAAAGTGAAGAGCGAGTCAGGGGAGTTCAAAGAAGGGGTCAGTGGTACCCGGATGAGAGGTTTGCTGTACAGTCAACCCACACCTCGGAATCTGCCAACACTCAGACTCTGACTGACCACAGACTGTCGGGGGCTAAAAAGCGAGCAGTTCTGCTTCAAAAGCAGAACACGAACACTTTCAGGGGTAAGTGCTCTGTATCAAGGAGGCCTGATCGTGGTCAAGTAGGTTTTATTCTCTATTTGATTGTCAGGAACTGTGCCAAGTTTCCTGGTCTTTAATATGTGTTGATATACAAATCAGGTATGTCGACAGAGAACAGATTATTCATGCAAATTTTAAAAAGAGAAGAATTTTTTTTCTCCAAATGACATAAACCTACCCGTGCTTTGGCTCAGCTAGTCAAGGAAACCGTTAGCTCGTATACATCGAATATAGTGACAAAACGTCACAGGGCGATTGGATTATCACCTTTACGTTATTCAGTTTTCTCGGGGGACGAACTGTTCAGCAACGACGTATGTGGCGACGTTGCAAGGGCGCATACCTCATAGTATTTGAATGACACAGGAGGAGTCAGTGATAAATACAAAGTAAAAGCCACGACAGCCTTTGATACCCACTCCAAACCTGCCGAGAAGATGAGGTGAAAAGAAATGAAAATAGGGGAAAACAAATGTTAATATTTCTACAAATAAGGACACTTTCTGGATGAATCTGAACTAGACCATCGATCATGTTACCTATTCTCTCCAGACACGCTATAAACACATGGTTTATGTTCTTTCTTTCTTCCCTTACTGTGAAGGGTAAAGGCACAGTTTATAGTTTGTAAGTCGATGTGAGATGACATGATTTATAAATGTTTCGTGGCATTGTTGAAGCCAAATGCAGGAATAAACAAACAAAAAACCACACCCTTTTTATCCATGAACAAAGTGTGATATGGAATGCATTTGGAAACAAACACAGAGTGCAGAGACTTGCGAGCGATACACTCTTCAGTTTTACACTGGTGTTTTAAATTGTCAACAAAGCTTTGCTTCACGAGCCTGTTTTAGGTCAGTTTACAGTAGCACTTCTATGGTTTAGTTAAAAATACAGAAAAATGAAAGTGGGATCAATTGGTATATTTTCAACGCATCCAATGTTACCAAAATATCCAATGCAAAATCAGCTTTTGTATAATGCATAAATTTAAAGCACAAGGACAATGTTCACTGATGCTGATTCTGTATAACATAAAAAAAACACCTTTGAATGACAATAACAATAATAATAATAACAACAACAACAACAACAACAACAACAACAACAACAATAATAACAGTAATGGTGACAACAATAATATCAAATGATGATGATGATGGTGATGATGATAATAATAATAATAATAATAATAATAATAATAATAATAATAATAATAATAATAATAACAATGATAATGATGATGAAAATGATAAGAACAATAACAACAACAACAACAACAACAACAATAATAATAATAATAATAATAATAATAATATAATAATAATCTAATAATAAAAATAATAAAAATAATAATTGTTTTTATTCTACTCAGGAAAATATTTATGATTTTAGTAATCTCAAACTATCACACCTGATGTCACTATTTTGTAGAATCACAACTGTTTTCTACATTAAAGCCGGCACATCGTATAGCAATGCAAATGACACAAGCGTGTGTGTGCGCTTGTCAGGAGAAGTGGCGATCATAAAATTTTCCTGCCGTCGCCTTTTTTTCTTTAGACTTTAGCAGTTTTTATAACAATAAAAAGTACATTATCCTTCAGAAAATGAAGAAAATATCTACGATCCTACAGAAAAGGGAAGCATTAGTCATTAAAAAGAGGGTTGTCGTGATCTGGCAGATAACAATATTTATAGTAATTGTCCCTGTTGTTGCTGTTTTCCACGGGAATACCAGCTATTCCCTACCGAATGGTTGCTCTTGCCCTTACACCCCACAGTGCTCCAAGAAAGGAACACTGGCGGATTCAGTCCCTCTCTTGAGAAACGTGAGTTGAAGAACTACAACCAAAACGCCCTGATAAAATAAATGAGAGTTGTCTGGGTGCTTGTGACTAAATATCAGCCTTCCATCCCGACCAAATAAAACTCTGCTCTCTCTCTCTCTCTCTCTCTCTCTCTCTCTCTCTCTCTCTCTCTCCTATCAAAAGTCTGCACTGTGAAACAGTGCACGGCGCAAAAGGAACCGTCTGGTCATGTCTGAATGGATGTAAAGAAAATGAAGAAAACATGTCTTGACTCTTGACTCTGTCACACAGATGCTTGTACCCGATGCTCTTTGTTTTATTTACCTGATAAATGTATTATCATTTTCATATGGCTCTTTGTTTCACTTGTTTGCATGATGATTTTGTCATTTTGTGACTGAACCTCTTGTACATTTACAGAGCTGGTCCGTCAGTCGTTCCATTATACCTATAAGCAAGTTTGAATTAAGGAGGGGACGAACCCATTTCTTGTTTTCATATTTTATAACATAAACGTTTCAGTAGACAGCATTCTTTTCACTTAGGAAGTATGATCACTATGAAGCAGCAGTCACACCGCTCCAAATCACATTCAGTGCCAGCTCTCGACCTTTCCTTTACATCACTGTGTTCACTACAAAACTAGTTCCAGAGGGCATTACTGTCGTCGACAGATCGGACTTTTTGCCTTGTACCATATGCCAAAGAACGCACACGTTATCCTGCGGAACTCAGTTCTGAACTTGGCGCCCGTTAGACAGTACAAGTAGAAGTTGATGGCACTATTGCAATACCACAGGACATGGCTGGAAGCGTGTAAAACTTTAGTTTGTCCATTCGTAACTGGGTCATTCCAATCAACATATGGATACCTGATCAAGAAGACTGTGATTGGCGCTGTGAAGAGGAAAAAGCAAATACTTGTAGCAATCAAGGTAACAGTCAATGAACTCACTTTCCGCTCTCTTGAACCCTGAACGGCTTGTTGTACACGGGGATGCCTGCCTTCTCTGACAGCTCTGATAACAGTCCACAGTAGAGTACTGTTGCAAGCCACCAACAACATGAAAGGCAGAAAGCAATTCACAGTCATGTCTATCCAAGGCCCAATGATGTAATAAAACCTGTTGTAAATTTTTGAAACGGCATCAGGACAGCATATCACACCACAAGATCCTATGTCAAATCCATAGAGAAGGTGACAGTTAGACAGAGTGAAAAGAACTGCCATTGTGCCTGCAGTAACTCGCGACTTTGCTTTCGTCCACACAGCGTTGACGCGAAGTGGCCACAGCACAGAAGCTGCTCTTAACATGGTGAGTGAGACAAGCATCCATGGCGATAAAGTCTTTACGATGAGCAGCAACATTCTGAAAATTTTGCATTGCCAGGAACCGAGATATTCAAAGTATGGCACATTGAATTCTTTGTTGAGCAAGTCGCTTAGGGGAAACATTATCAATATCAGCAGGTCAGAGCATGCCAGAACAAGAAAGAAAACACTAGAAGTGGATCCCTGAAGGCGAAGCATGATCAAAATGATCATGACATTTCCGAATATTCCAAACAAGCATACAACATAGTTACCAATCTTCCAAACCTGGTCGGAGATCCTTTTAAATGGTTCGAATTGTTCCCACCAAAATTCGCTTGTGAAACGGCTTGGGCTCTCCATTATTTTACTTCTGAGTCAATAAGACTGCCTGTTAATATCAAATTTGGAGGTGATCAGTGGGATAAGAGCTATACTTTGGTGGTAAAACTGTCAACATTGAAAAGCAGTGACAGATCTACATCTACTGCATTCATTGTAAACCCTAGTTTTAAAAGTACTTTGACCTTCTCAGTCTAAATGGACTAACTTAATGCTTACCTAAACTGTCTCCAAATGCATGCCAAGGGACAGATCAATCAAATATGGCAGAATTAAGAGAGAGAGAGAGAGAGAGAGAGAGAGAGAAGAGAGAGAGAGAGAGAGAACAGAGAGAGAGAGAGAGAGACAGAGAGAGAGAGAGAGAGAGAGAGAGAGAGAGAGAGAAAACGACAATGACAATGACAATGATTCTTTTTATCATAACGGTGAAAGTACAGACAGGCAGAGGGAGAGAGACAGAGAGAGGGGGGGGGGCTGATTATTCTGTAAGAGAGAGAGAGAGAGAAGAGAGAGAGAGAGAGAGAGAGAGAGAGAGAAATACACACTTCGTACATGACAAGACCACAATAAGTTAATAATGATGTGCGATAGAGTCTGTGAGATCGGTAACAAATCGTGCGTCCATGTCTTTTCGAGATTTAGAAAAGCAACAGCAAAACAAAAACAACAGCAAAACAGTTTGTCAGCGAAAGTTTCAATGTGAGACTGCCTCTTAATCATACGTCCATGTCTATTTCAGACTTAGAAAAAGACACACACACAAAAACACAGTTTGTCAACAGGAGTTTCAATATGAGACTGCCTCGAGCACCGCCCCCGGGACTCGGTGCAAACGTATTTGTTCGATGGTGTGGACGTCTGTCATCATTCTTGTACTCAGACTCTCTGTCTATGTTTTGCCTTCAAGTGATATCAATGTGTTCCTTTTTCTTAGGATTATTTGCCATGTAAATGTAAGAAAACCACTCAGAGACATCGTTTTAACGTACCAGTTAGGAGTTTTAGACTGTCAGTAAGTCTACCTAGCTTGATTTGAGAGACGTGTCAGCAGCAAAAAGATCACACAGGAGACTCAGTTCTCAGACAATTCTAGTGGGAAACCGTACAAACAGAATACGGGAAGTTCTGAAACAGACCTTTCCGACACTCTAGATTAGTCAGCCTCAGCAGATGAGAAGCAGTAATTGTTAAAATTTTGAAAGACTGATAATACATTTAAAATGTAAACAGTAAACAAGTGGGGTATGTTTTGCTCCCATAAGGAAACCTAACACAGAGTAACTTTTATTCAAGACTGGCACAGCCTTTTAAACTTGAATAAAGTCAGACAAAATACATAGACGAACAATCTAATAGTGGGGAAAAACAAGCGCAGGCCAACAACTGAACTGTCTGGCAAAGATTTGGACTTGAGGGGAGGGGAGAGGGGAGTTTGAAGATGGAGAAACTGGAAAATGAAATTTTTAAAAAAAATGTTACAGATATGAAAACTCTTCACTAGCTGCATAAGGGAACCATCGCAATCCCTTTTGAAGGCAGATATATTTGTATTGCCTGCTCCGAGGCCTTTCGCTCGCTGGATCGGGACTCATCAGGGAGACACGGCTGGTTGTGTCTGCGCTCCCGGCGTCAAATAGAGACACACCACAGTCCATAATACTGTGGTGTTCTCAGCACCATGGGTGCAGAAAAAAATCCAATAGCACCCCCAGAGCAGCCAGCGAAGAGTAGTAAATGCAACCAAACGAAAGTGTGGGAGGAAAAAAAGTTGCTGTAAAACTAAAGACATTATGCAAATAAATAAAATGTAGGGGACAGTCTTTGAGCCTATGCCTGAGGATCCACCCAAAGATGCAAGGGAGATCAAAAGACAAACACACAGACGGACAGAAACAAATACAAATAACCTCAATTTAATCAAAGCAAAATCGGAAATGAAATGAGGCAGGGAACAGTAAACTATAAACAGTAAACAAGTGGGGTATGTTTTGCTCCCATAAGGAAACCTAACACAGAGTAACTTTTATTCAAGACTGGCACAGCCTTTTAAACTTGAATATAGTCAGACAAAATACATAGACGAACAATCTAATAGTGGGGGAAAAACAAGCGCAGGCCAACAACTGAACTGTCTGGAAAGATTTGGACTTGATTTATCAGGTCTGAGACTTCTGTCGCAGAATGTTTGGAGAGGAGAAGGGATGCTGCAGTTTTCTGAGACGCAATTTGGATTTTGATTTTGAAATAACTTCAATGAGATTTGATATATGTTTATCGAATTAGTTTGATGACCACTTGCTTTGGCTTTGTGATTTGCTGAGTGATCTAGGTGTAATGAAATTTATTGCCTGCCTTGGTTAGGTTATGCCTTTGTTTGGATTTAACATTTTGCTGAAATATTGTCTCCACGGGCTGTAAATATTAGTCATACCTTGTATGCGTCTAATTAGATTTTCTTGTTTTCCCTTTCATATTTGTTTGTGCTCCTATATCTATCGGTAGTAAGTCAATGTTTCTCTTAAATTTCTGCTTTGTTTCAGTTTTAGTTTATAGAAATTCATGGCTTCGGTTATATTCGGAGTGAGCCAACCAGTGACTTTGGGAAACTTAACTCTCTTTTGGCAGAATGGTATATGTTTCTCAATCACAACTCGTAATGAACCATAGAAGGCGTACATTTATTTTTTTTATTGAAATGTTTGTATAGTACATGGCAGCGTTGTCTTTGGTTCGAGCATTGAAGGTGGTTTTTTTTGCCATATGTATTATATGGGAGAGTTACCATTCATATTTTGTGCCATAGAAATATTTAGTGATTGAAGACTTTCTGTTAGTGTAGATGTGGTCTTGTGAGGTAGACGTGGATGGGTCACTCTCATAAGATATGGACAAGTTGGTTTGGGGCTAAGCAGCGCAGAAGCTCATTGCCAGTATGCTTATGGTTGAAAGGAAGTACAGTTAAATCACGAAATCACATACAATTCGATTGTCCACGCTGATTTCATCCCTCACATGACCAAAGCTTTTAAGCCAGGTGTGTGGTAAAACAACATTTCATTATACATAAACAATCTAGTATGGGATATAACTTTGGATATATTAAGCTCAGTCCAGGTGCACTCAATCTTTGCGGTTTCTGGGTAAAAAAGCACACACACACACACACACACACACACACACACACACACACACACACACACACACACACACACATATATATATATATATATATATATATATATATAATATATATATATATATATATATATATATATATATATATATATATATATATAATATATATATATATATAATGCTGAACAATTAAGTAGTGGGGAAAACAAGTGCAGGCTAACAATTCTTCAGTCGTTATAGTAATGACTTGGCAAAGATTTAAACTTTTAGAAGAAAACAAAAATTGAAGATGAAGAAAATGGGGAATGTATAAAAAATATAGAGAAACCCTTCACTAGCTGCCTGAGGGAACCATATACATATATATAATGCTGAACAATATATACATATATATTGAATTATAAACAAAGCTTGCTCTTCTGTCTTAGATTGAAGAAATAGGGGGAGATAAGCATTCATATCTGCAGTGGTAGACAATTCTGCCTAACTAACCATATGTGCTTGAGTGGGTGAATGGGGAAAAATAAAATAAATGCTTCTCAAAATGAGCCTTCAGCAAGCTTATAGTCTCCAAGGGGGAGACCATCTCCAATGGGGAGGAAACTCACTAACATATAACTCCTGGTCAGATACCGATATTTCCAGGATACCTCCCCGGCCCCTGGGAGTTAATGTGTACACGTGTTTTCTGACTCCCAGGGAGTTATTTTGTAACAGAGGGGAGTTAATCTGATCATGACTAAGATGACTCCCTACCCACCTATTCCCAGATGTTTTTCGGTAAGAGAATGGAGAAGGGGATTTAATGTTCATGATCATCATCATCATAGGGAAAGGAAATGTCCGTGTACATATTCATGTGCTCATCTATGCATGTCCTTGATATTTTACTATGCCTTTTTGTATATATTCTGTATGTAAAGCTTGTATATACATGAATTAATGGTTTGGTGCCTTTGGTAGAAATACTGTACCTTCAGTCTTTGGCGTTCTCTCTCTCTCTCCTCTCTCTCTCTCTCTCTCTCTCTCTCTCTCTCTCTCTCTCTCTCTCTCTCTCTCTCTCTCTCTCTCTCTCTCTCATGGAATCTATGCGACTATCAGTCACCCATAAGTGTAGGCCATTACACTCAAAAGGTGTAGAAATGGAAAATTTTCAATTTTTCATTGTGTCATGCCGCCAAGTTAGGGAGTAAGGGGGGGGGGGGGGGGGGGAGAGGGTAAAGAAGGTGGGGAGAGAATGACCAGTGGTCGCGACGTGACGTAAAATTGTTTGCATTGACTGGCTACATATATCTGGGAGAGAAGGAAGGAGAAAAAGGGTTAGCATAGATTAGAAATTTGTATGTGAGACACATGGGATAGAGCCAGGGGGGGGGGGGGGGTGTTTCTGTACAATTTGTACAAGAGGGTGGCTGCTTGGGACCGATCTCATGAAGTTGTCAAGTGACTCGTCACAGGTGTGGTGGTGTGCGTGTGCCAAGCTAAAAATGAAAGTCGGCCAGCCAATCAGAAAAACACACATTTTTCAATAAAATTCAGGACACGTGACTAATTCACAGAAACCACTAATATCGAAGGAAACAATTCTACCTGACAAGTCTTGATCTGGCAAGTTAATGAAAGAACACATACACACACACACACACACACACACACACACACACACACACACACACACACACACACACACACACACATTTCAAAAAAATGTATATAAGATGCATGGGTGGTAGCGAGGTACGGGGACTGGGTGGTGGGTAGGAGTCATTCAGGTGGTATATCAGAATAACTCCCCTGGAGTCAAACTGAAACACAGAGGGAGTTAGTTTTTTTATATTCTAGTTTAACTCCCAGGGAGTTAAAATTTACAAATGAACAGTTTAACTCCCTGGGAGTTAAACCATTCGGGGAGTTAAAACTTTTCGTTACACTGGGCTTACTTGTGGCTTTGCAGAGAACCAGCCTCCATCCCGGAGCTGACGACGCCACACTTCCCTTTCCCGTAGCAATCACCATGAGTCTGCTCACACCGCCGCTGACACAAACTCCACAGAGAGAGGACATAGATACTATAGTCACCTTCACATAAAGGATTTCCTTTAAAAATCTCCCTACGTTCATGTTGTGATCCTTCAAAAAGAGGTGTTCAGTTACAAAATGATAGAAGAACATGAGGTTATTGCTCTCTCTCTCTCTCTCTAGAAAACCTATTCCTTTGAAATTCATTAATTTGATGAATAGGGAACTGCATGTCCTATGTGCAGAAACAAGTGCATGTTTTTTATTTGAAACAAATTTCGTTGATCAAAATCTTAGGATCGTTCAAAGCTATTTCACACGATGTATACCTGTCTGCCAGTGGCTTGTCGCTCTGGTTACG
>CM031601.1:19817792-19820292 GCA_018398815.1 Conus ventricosus
ATCTTTTCTGTGCAGCACATCAGATACTTTATTTTCGTAACTTTATAGAGGGTGAAACACAAGGAGTGCGCAAATCATGCGTCATTCCGCGATTTTTTTGCTGAAATGTGGCGTTGAACTAGTTTACTGACCCCCAAATTCCACGATAAAATCTTTATCGCAAAAAAAAAAAAAATAAATAAATCGTAAAGCCAAGGTGACTTTCATCTGTTCAAATTTGTTACAACTTCATCACACACACACAACACACACACACACACACGCACACACACACACACCAGTATTATTTGACTGACCAAGCCAAACCACTGTGTAACCTAGAAAAGTGTGCTACTGTTGCGTCAAGCAAGATTCACTGCAAGGCAGCGGTGACGCACTCAAAAGTATTAAGAAAAAAAGAAATAGAAAAAAAGGGAATGTGTATCTTAACGACCACAGCTCATTCTGGTGCCGTCCACACAGTTAACAAGACCAGACTTCTTTCGAATTCCTTATGTGACAATTAATAGTTTCCCTCCTAGGGGAAATTAAGATTTTACCCCCAGACGCGTAAAGAAAATAGGCCTATTAATGAATAGTCTAAATAAATAAATGAATAAAAAAAATGATAAAGCAGTCACGCTCATGCCAAGGTGATTTCACACGCGTTTCATTTCTTACACACGCGCACACACGACACACACACACACACACACACACACACACACACACACACACACACACACACACCTCTCTCTCTCTCTCTCTTTCTCTCTCTCTCTCACTCTCTCTCTCTCCACACACACCACACACACACACACACACACACACACACACACACACACACACCTCCCCCTCTCCCTCCTCCTCCACCTCCTCTTCTCCCCCTACCATTCGACAATTTACTTAAAAAGGTGTTAGTCAACAATCGTGTTGGAATGGGATGGCCGCAAACTGAAGCAAGGTCCTTAATAACAGGAGTCAAAGTTCAGAATCACTTGCCACGACAGTTGACTTGCGAGTTGACTTCAACGCGGTGACAGGGATCAACTCTCTCTCTCTCTCTCTCTTCTCTCTCTCTCTCTCTCTCTCTCTCTCTCTCTCTCTCTCTCTCTTTTGGTGACAATGTCCCACTAATGCCATCCTTGGAGCAAAAATAATTAGTCGAAAGTCCACAAGAATTGCTATAGGACTTATCACCAAGGAATTATCGAAAAGACTTCAAAGAGATGTTAAATGAATTAATAAATAATTAAAAGAAATTCATAGATGGATAATCAAATATATGAATTGATGAATACACAGATGAATAATTAAATAAAGAAATAATATTATGCAAACAATTTTATTCCTTAAAGATGCTTACTTTAGAAAATTCATGTTTACATCAGTAAACAATACATTCAGCAAACACAAGCAGAGAACTAAACAAATATCTGAATGTTGAATACACAAATACACATGAGTACTCACAAAAACATAAGATATTGATCTTCCACTTTGATGGAACTTGGAGGAAACCTATGGCATGACCGTGTCATGATAGTAATTATGATAGTACATAAAAATGGTCACATTCTGCTTAAGTTTAATGCCAGAGGGAAAAATATACCTGATGTGATCGTGATCGCCCCATCCTCTCTCTCTCTCTCTCTCTCTCTCCTCTCTCTCTCTCTCTCTCTCTCTCTCTCTCTCTCTCTCTCTGTGTCTCTCCCCCCCCCCTTGCTTTTTTCTGTTTCCATACTTGTCGACATGTTAACAATTAAAGCAATAATGAAGTCAATAAATGCTTTCACAGAAAGTAATTAGAAGTCAAAATGAAAACACTCAACAGTAAAGATTCCCTCTTCGCATAACCATTGGCCTGAAAATCAATGTCGACATTATCATACTAAGGATGATACAGTCATTAAAAAAGAAAAGAAACAACAACAACAACCTTACATAACCAGTAGCATAAATATCAATGTCAACAATATCATTGTTCTAAGGATATCACACATTCATGATTTATGTTCTTCTGATAAACTTCAATTATTTTCAACAGTAATAGTAGTTATACTTGTAGTAGTAGCATGGTTCAATGTTCCTCTGAAACTTGAATTATTGTCAACCATATTACATTATTCGTGGTTGGGGTTGTAGTAGTAGCAATAATTGCGTAAAGTAATAATAACAATACTAGGAATGATGGTGATAATATAATAATAATAATAGTAATATAATAATACTAATTATGATAATAATTAGCATAATAGCAATGACCAATATATTAGCAGCAATAATATCAATATCAATGTTATCAACATATCAATAAAAAAAATGTTAAACTTTTTTTTTAATTTCTCCATAATAAGCATATAATTTTTCAATTAAACCAAAGTTATGAAGGTCAGGTGGGTTTTAGCATGCCACACATCTCCAGCAACCTGGGGTATTCGTTGTACCTCTGCTGTCGTGGCGATCCACGGCCACTACTGGTCTGTGGTCAACTCTCCATACAGTGGTGTCTTAGATCGTG
>CM031601.1:19822792-19836916 GCA_018398815.1 Conus ventricosus
GTTGATATTTTGTTTTGT
This sequence comes from Conus ventricosus, assembly GCA_018398815.1. Classification (NCBI taxonomy): domain Eukaryota; kingdom Metazoa; phylum Mollusca; class Gastropoda; order Neogastropoda; family Conidae; genus Conus; species Conus ventricosus. The sequence goes on from CM031601.1 coordinate 19,822,811, forward strand.
AACATAATTATTATCTGTCACTCATGCAGAAGCTGCTGGTTTGAATCCGTCAGCGCCAGAAAAACAACAACAACAACAAACACAAAAACAAAAACAAAACTGAATCAAACAAAATAAACAAAAACACCGACCAAAGAAGGACATCTGGAAACGCTGACCTGGGTGCGGCCCAGTCCCTTTAGAGTGTATGGAGTTCAAGGCCCAAATATTTGTCTGGGAACCTACATGTAGCCGAAATAATACGGACCTGGAGTATGGGCTTTTTCTGGACATGTATGCCTGACGTGGAACCCCACTAGAAAATAAAATAAATAAATTAATAAACTACATATACATACATACATACATACATACATACATAAATGAATAAAAAATAAGAAAATAAAGAATGAAAGAAATAGATGAAATCCGACTGATTTTCATCGCACGTTTTCATTACCCCTACCCAGACAACAGATTATATCAATATAGCATAAAGAATGACAGGCCGATTACTGAATTAATCATTCTGGAGATTGAAACAAAGATCAGCTTTAAGTTAAGGACTTTAACATATCCCCCCCACACACCCACAAAGTTGTGTGTGTGTGTGTGTGTGTGTGTGTGTGTGTGTGTGTGTTTTATAACAGAACAGATTAAAAGACCGCCAGTAATTTTTGCTCTGGGTTTCCCAGAAGTGTAGTCTTCGTTCTGTGACCTTAGGCGAGCCGATACAATTTAAAACAAAATGTTATGAATGGAAAAGAAAAAAAAAAAACAACGACCAAAATCACAACTAACTGAGAACATTAGAATGTGGGTATAAACGGGAAATCTAAAATTTCTAGAAGGTATTATTTAAAAACGTACGAAAACCCCTTGCATGAGACAATGCCACTTCTGTCCGCATGTCTCCGAAGCTCCCTTACCTCTTCATTCCTGGAGCGGGATCGGACGATCCGCGGACCATGACGTTACTCTTCTTTCCCCATTGCAGAGGGCACCCGTCACTATCTTCACAGGGACATGTCGGCACCGATCACTACAGGGACATGCCGTCATTGATTAGTGCAACGACACTCTCGACATTAATCACCGCAAAGACACAGCAACGCCTTTCAGTACTAAGGGCTCACTGTCGATGCTAAGACGCGAAGTCATGGATCGTTGCAAGAACATACAGTCGATCAATTCAAGGATGCACTAACGTCAGACGATATAAAGACACATTGTTGTCGATACAGCGCATCAACAAAGACACGCCGTCATCCATCCAAACAAGGACACTGTCATCGATCAAAGCAAAGACACACCGTCATCCGTCAATACAAGGATACATCGCCATCCATCAATACAAGGAAAACGCCGTCATCCATCAATACAAGGACAACATCATCAATACAAGGCAATGTCTCAATCAGACAAAACACCGTCATCCCTCAATACAAGGACTCGCATCCATCAATCAAGGCACAGATCAATACAGGCCATGTCATCCATCAATACAACGGCAGTTCATATAATACACCATCATCAATACAAGCACACGTCATCCATCGATACAAGAACACGGTCATCCATCAATACAAGGACATTGTCATCCATCAATACAAAGACACTGTCACATCATCAATACAAGGACACTGTTACCATCAATACAAGGACTGTCATCCATCAAATACAAGACACGTCATCTAATCAATACAAGGACACTGTCATCCATCATACAAAGACAAGGTCTTCCATCAATACAATGGCATTTATCCATCAATCAAAGACACGCCGTCGACCATCAATACAAGGACACGTACCCATCAATACAAGGACAACACCGTCATACACATACAAGGACACTGGTCATCTATCAATACAAGGACACTGTCATCCATCAATACAAGGACACTCTCATCCATCAATACAAGGCAATGTCATCAATCAATTACAAGATACAGCGCATCCCTGACAATACAAGGACACTGTCAACCATCAATACAAGGACACACGTCATACCAACACAAGGACACGGGTCACAAATACAAGGACACGTCATCCATCAATACAAGGAACTCCGTCATCCATCAATACAAGGACAATTCATCATCAATACAAGAACACGTCATCCATCAATACAAGGACATTGTCATCATCAATACAAGGACATTGTCATACCATCAACAAGGACAACGTCACCTCAATACAAGGACACTGTCATCCATCAATACAATGGACACCGATCATCCATCAATACAAGGACATCGTTATCCATCAATACAAGGACACACCGTCATCCATCAATACAAGGACATTGTCATCCATCAATACAAGGCAATGTCTCCATATCAAAGGTACACACAATCATCCATCAATACAAGGACACTGTCATGTATCAATACAAGCATGTCATCCATCAATACAAGGCAATGTCTTCCATCAATACAAGGACACACGGTCGTCCATCAATACAAGGCACCTTGCATCCTCAATACAAGGGCACTTCATATCAATCAGGCAACCGTCATCAAACCATACAAGGACACACCAGTCATCCATCAATACAAGGACTACGTCATCCATCAATACAAGGACACCGTCATCCATCAATACAAGGACACCGTTATCATCAATACAAGGACACACGTCATCCATCAATACAAGGAACACTGTCATCCATCAATACAACGGCAATGTCTTCCATAAATACAAGGGACCACAATCATCATCATACAAGGACACTGCAGTATCAATACAAGGCCAACGTCATCCATCAATACAAGGGCAATGTCTTCCATCAATACAAGGGCAACTCTCCATCAATACAAGGACAACCGTATCCATCATACAAGGGCACTCCGTCATCCATCAATGCAAGGAACACTGTCATCCGTCAATACAAGGCACATCCTTCCATACACATACAAGGGCACACGCGTACCGTCATACATCAATACAAGGGCACACCGTCATGATCCATACAAGGCACACCGTCATCCATCAATACAAGGACATGTCTTCCATCAAACAAGGACATACTCGTCCATCAATACAAGGACAACGTCATCCATGATACAAAGAAATGTCATCCATAATACAAGACAACGCCATCCGTCAATACAAGGCACACTGTCATCCATCAATACAAGAGCATGCACCATCATACCGCGACACACAGTCATACCATTAAACAAGGCACAACTGTCATCCATCAATACAAGGACACACAGTAATCCATAATACAAGGCATGTCATCCATCAAACAAGGCAACCGTCTCCATCAATGCAAGGACACACCGTCATCCATGTATAAAGGAACACAGTCATCCATCAATACAAGGTACAATGTCATCCATCAATCCAAGGACACCGTCATCCATCAATAAAGAGCAATGGATCCTTGATACAGGACACACCATCACCATCAACAAGGACAATGTCATCCATAATACAAGGACACAAGCCCACCATCAATACAAGGGACATGTCACCATCAACAAGGCAATGTCATCAGAATACAACGGCACATTGTCATCCTATAATACAACGGCACATTGTCATCCATCAATACAAGGGCCACTGTCATCCATCATACAAGGACACCGTCATCCATCAATACAAGGACACCATTCATACATCAATCCAAGGACAACCGTCATCCATCAATACAAGGCACACGTCTGCATCCTTATCAAGGACACACCTCATCCATCAATGCAAGGACAATGTCCTCCATCAATACAAGGAAACACCGTCACCATCAATACAAGGACATACTGTCATCATATACAAGGACCAGTCATCCATCATACAAGGACAATGTCATCCATAATCAAGGACATGTCATCATCAATACAAGGACACTGTCATCCATCAATACAAGGCAATGTCATCCATCAATACAAGGACAACCGTCATCTATCATACAAGGCACACAGTCATCCATCAATACAAGGGACAATGTCATCCATCAATCAAGACACCGTCATCTATCTTACAAGGACACACGTCATCCATAATGCAAGGAACAATGTCATCATCAATCAAGGACACCGTCATCCATCAAACAAGGACACACGTCATCCATCAATACAAGGACAATGTCATCCATCAATACAAGGACACTGTCATCCATCAATATCAAGGCAATGTCATCCTCAATACAAGGACACCTCATCCATCAATACAAGGACAATGTCGTCCATCAATACAAGGACACACCGTCATCTATCTATACAAGGACACACAGTCATCCATCAATACACGGAACAATGTCATCCATCAATCCAAGGACACCGTCATCCATCAACAGACGGACACACAGTCATCCATCAATACAAGGACAATGTCATCCATCAATACAAGGACAATGTCATCCATCAATACAAGGACAATGTCATCCATCAATATAAAGTCAATGTCATCCATCAATACAAGGACACACCATCATCCATAAATACAAGGACACACAGTCATCCATCAATACAAGGGACATTGTCATCCATCAACACAAGGACAATGTCATCCATCAATACAACGGCACATTGTCATCCATCAATACAAGGACACTGTCATCCATCAATACATGGACACTGTCATCCATCAATACAAGGACACCGTCATCGATCAATATAAAGGCAATGTCATCCTTCAATACAAGGACACGCCGTCATCCAACAATACAAGGACATAGTGTCATCCATCAATACAAGGACACTGTCATCCATCAATACAAGGACACGCCGTCATCCATCGATACAAGGACATAGTGTTATTCATCAATACAAGGATATAGTGTCATAGATCAATACGAGGACACTGTCATCCATCAATACAAGGACACCCCATCATCCATCAATACAAGGACGCTGTCATCCTCAATACAAGGACACTGTCATCCATCAATACAAGGACACGCCGTCATCCATCAATACAAGGACATAGTGTCATCCATCAATACAAGGACACACTGTCATCCATCAATACAAGGACACGCTGTCATCCATCAATAAGGCAAGTGTCATCATCAATAGACCAGTCATCATCAATACAAGGACACATGCCATCCATCAATACAAGGACACTGCCATCCATCAATACAAGGACACTGCCATCCATCAATACAAGGACACAGTGCCATCCATCAATACAAGGACACTGCCATCCATCAATACAAGGACACGGTGTCATCTGTCAGTACAGTGAGACACCGTCATCGATTATCTCAAGGACACTGTGTCGTCCATCAATTAACCTACGCGTACAGCAAAGTTGTACTGTGTGTTATTTGGATTTGTTACAAAAATTAGACACACACACTCTGTGAGAAAGGAAGCAACCAGCACGTGAAATGCACAGGCATTAAAACCTTTAAGGGGAGAGGATTTACTTGGTATTAAATGATCGTAAACGATCGTGAATAACATTAGCACCAAAAGCAATGAAATGGATTATCAAATGAAGAAAACAAGAAAACGTTAAAGTCCATTTGAATCGTTATGTTTATTTCCCAGGTATGATAAACGATTGAGATAAACCAAATTGAATCAGTTCATTTTTGGTGCTCCTTGATGAATAGAATTCATTAGGCATTTGAATACACTTTACAGTACACAGTTTGTTGGCACATCTTGGTACAAAACTATTGAGAACAACAACAACAAAAGTCTGGAAATGCTGAAATAGACACGCGCGAATGAGAACACCCTCTGTAGATATCTTTAAGTTACTTATATATATATATATATCTTTTTTAGTTTTGCTCTCTGAACGAAAAAAAAAAAAAAAAAAAAAAAATATATATATATATATATATATATATATATATATATATATATAAATATTGTTAAAATAAGGTATTAACATTTTGGGTATTTTAACCACATTGATCTATATATATATATATATATATATATATATATATATATATATATATTTTTTTTTTTTTTTTTATTTTTTATATATTATTTTTTTTTTCGTTCAGAGAGCAAAACTAAAAAAGATAACTGTACCAAACAGACTTTTTTATGGGTCTTCATATGTTGACGTTTGTGATCAGCACGTAGAAAATCCTTGTGGCAGAAGTCACACCTGTGGGTTTTTTCTTTGGTGTGACTACGATAGTGACGTCTTACCACGTCACTCCGGGAGAACCTCTTACCGCACCCTTTCCATGTGCAGCAGTACGGTTTCTCCCCTGCACACACACACACACACACACACACACCACACACACACGTAGGTGTATGATACGTCAACTCTTACAGCCAAGTATTTAATTTAGCAGCATCAAAAATCATTTAACAGGCATAACCAATAGTCACCAGAAATCGGCTACAGAGCTTTCAAAACTTCGGGAACATAACAAGGTCTATATAGTAGTAGGAGGTCCACAATCATAACCAGTCACCACTTGTCAATAAGTCTCATGACATAATACCAACATAGAATTATATTACCTATGACATATACCGACATTAGCTGCCGTCATGAAATAATGCCAAATACTTTAGTGAATTGTTATAAGTATCATGCCAGCAGGTACAAACACAGACTATTTAGTCCCAGAACTCGAGTTAATTTTTCTGCACCTTTTCTTTCTTTTTTCTTTCTCACCTGCCTGAACATATTTGATGACAAAGATCATTTATCGCACCTTTTCGCCCACGTGTTGTACGAATGTTGAACAAATTAGTAGTGGGGGAAAAATCAATTGCAGACTAACAATTCCACCGTCATCGCGACAATAACTTGACAAAGATTTGTTATTGAGGGGGGGGGGGGGGGGGTTAAAGAAGGGGCTATGAGAGAACATTGTATAAATATGATGGAAAGGTGTCCGTTTGCGAGCATTTTATGCCACTTTTTTCAATACGTGAGATGGAAGAATGTTCATTTTTCGCGCCTTTTCTGCCACCTTTCTGAACCAACCTGTATCTCCTTGACAAGGCTGTGACGTTTGCGCCCAATTCCATCGGCAGGATAACACAAAATTTGCTCAACCAATATTCCTGCAACTTCATAGCAAATACAGACTGTAGGCACATGACTGAGTCATCAGATCTTGACGCGTATTTGTGAAGCGGATCTGGATTAGGAGACTTCGAGATCCGGTCAACTGAATTATTACGAGTTGTCATTTAAAATTGACCTTTGTGAGCTGAATGGTTAAAGAACTGATAATGATAGAAGCCGGATACGTTTTCAGGAATATTGTAAATTGTTGTCTCACCCCATTCCAAGTACGTGGGAAGGGACTCAGTTCATGTCATACTCCAAAGGTGCTGTTATATTATGGGGACGCTTCTAACTATGCCAAAATGTTTTGTTGGGTTTGTTTTTTTTGCACGTATCAATATTACACACTATTGGATCATATCTTTTAATCTGTATTTTAAAGTTTTTGTCTTACCTTCTTATCCCTCTCTCTCTCTCTCTCTCTCTCTCTCTCTCTCTCTCTCTCTCTCTCTCTCTCTCTCTCTCTCTCTCTCTCTCTCCGATCAATCCTCTAATGCTGTTTCATCCATCCTTTCAAACTGAAGACAAACAGCTTTTCAAGGCTTAACATAACTTTTTGTTCATGACAGTCAGATCAAGAGTTCCCAAAGATCTGTCGTAGGTTCAAATTTACTTTCTATCATTATAAATAATCTTTCCTTGAGAGCTGTCTGCTGATAACACCCCATATATATATATATATATATATATATATATATATATATATATATTATATATATATATATATATATATACTGACTTCCATAAAAAACGCAAAAAATTGAAAGGCTATTTTTCGGGTTGAAACGGGGTGAATATACAATATTGAACCATTGTGGCAAGTTGTTTGGGTCCAAGACTCACGTGCAGTGAAAACATTGTGTGAGCAACACATCATTCCCGGCATTGAAGGGTCAACAAAAATGGCAAACTGGTTGCTGCATGTGGGGCACGTGCACACCATGCAGAGCAAAGTTAACCAGCGACAAGTACGCAGGCATGCAGCCTTTATAAAGCCGTGCTACAAGGTTCAGATAACGACTTTCCGTCTGAGCGCTACAGAGATGCCAAGACTACGAGCAGAGGAACGCAATCGTGCCCTAGTCCGTCTGGAGGCTGGTGTGGATGCCAGGCAGGTCGCCAACATCTTTAACGTCCACATCTCAACCATTTATCATCTGCAGCACCGCATGCGAGTCACTGGTACCACTGATGATCGTCCCCGGCCAGGCCGTCCTCGGGTCACCACACCAAGAGAGGATCGCCATTTTGTTCGAACCCATCTGCGGGACAGGCGGCAAACAGCCGCTAACACTGCTCGACAGGTGCCTGGGAATCTCCAGCAACGAATCAGCCTCAACACTATGCGGCGGCGTCTTCAGGAGAACGAGTTGGCATGTAGGCATCCTCACAGAGGTCCGGTACTGACACCAAGACACCGGCAGGACAGGCTGCAGTGGGCACAAGCCCGAATCAACTGGCGCAGGCAGCAGTGGGGACGCATACTGTTCTCAGATGAGAGCCGTTTTTGTATTGACATGGCTGACGGTCGTGTCAGAATATGGCGTCGACCTGGTGAACGCTATGCTGACTCCTGTGTGGTAGAGCAGAACCCCTGGGGAGGCCCGAACGTTATGATATGGGGTGTAATTGGCATTAACCACGCCATAGGACCAGTCATCTTTCAGAACATTGGTCCTGGTCGCGGACAGGGTGTCAATGCACAGCGCTACATCCACCAGGTGCTCAGACCCCATGTCGTTCCTTTTTTTGCGCAACACCCAAACTGGACATTCCAACAGGACAATGCAAGACCACACACAGCCAGGGCCACTGAGCAATTTCTTCAGCATAACAACGTCAATGTGCTGCCCTGGCCAGTCCTCAGTCCCGATTTAAACCCAATAGAACATTTTTAGGATGAACTTGGCAGACGGTTGGACCTCCTGCGTCCACGACCAGCAACAGCGGCTCAACTTCACCAGGCCATCGTCCATGTGTGGGCTGGTGTGCCAAGGGGACGCATCAACCACCTGGTCCACTCAATGAGCCGCAGGTGTCAAGCAGTTGTCCATGCAAATGGTGGCCACACACGGTATTAGGACTTCAAGCTGGTTTGTCACGTGACCTTGGATTTTCCACACAAAGACATATTGCTGATGACATTTTCACACATTACCGGTGTAATGAATCAAATCACGTTGAATTCTCGCTTCCACTCTGTACAATTGTGACCAATAAAATTCGCCCCTAACCTTCAGCTTGTTTTGCTTTCGCGTTTTTTATGGAAGTCAGTATACTTGTTTACCCCCACTACTTAATTGTTCAGCATTGTATTGTTTGGTCAATCAGTGGGAGATTGCATCTCTTAGGAGATCCAAGTAAAGGTTGTTCTGCACAATTCTTAGCCACTGACAATGCTTGGGCTATTGAACAGCAGAGCTCACCACTCAAACTGTTCCATATCTTTTGATTTCCCTTGCATCCTTGAATGGATCCTCAAGCATAGGCTCAAAGATTTTCCTCTACATTTTCTACTGTTTGCATAAAGTTTTAAGTTTTTTAGCAACTTTTTTCCTCTCCACACTTTCGTTTTGTTCCACTTACTACCCTTCGCTGGCTGCTTTGGGGGTGCTGTTGGATTCTTTTCTGAACCCTTGGTGGTGAGAACACCACAGATTTATGGACTGTGGTGTGTCTCTATTTGACGCCAAGAGCACATATACAATCAGCCGTGTCTCCCTGATGAGTCTGATCCTGCGGAAGAAAGGCCCAAGAGCAGGCAACACAAGTAGATCTGCTTTCGAGAGGGATTACAATGGTTCCCTCAGACAACTAGTGAAGGGTTTCTCATATTTATAATATATTTCCTCCATTTTCTTCATCTCCAATTTCATCTTACTCTCTAAAAGTTAAAATCTTAGCCAAGTCATTATATAATGACTGAAGAATTGTTAACTTGCGCTTGTTTTCCCCCTGCACGTGTTTTCCAAGGAGGGGGTTATTAGAGTAACTATTCAGGAGCGAAGAATGGTAGGGAAATAGTCCATTGGCCCTACTGTAAGAAACACAAAAGGAAAACGGTGATGTAAACTAGGTACACTAGTGGTAAATTATGATGCTAATGACAATCCAGGTTGTTTACTTTAAATCGTGTCGGGACTACAACCTGAACGGTAGTTTGACACTTCAATGGGGACGATGATTTGTGACACGGCAAAGAGGTACCTGATGTTCGGACGGTACAACTCAAAACTTACTCTTCAGCGCTCCTCCACATCAAGACAGAACTGAGCGCTGTAAGAGAAAGAGGATGCGCTCACACTCGTGTAACTGGGATATATCTTACGATTACTGTAATAGTGTTGTAACTACTCATGACATTACTGATGTCTCAAACGGTGTATCTTTCTCACCTGTGTGCGTTAGTTTGTGCCTTTCCAGCTGAGACTTCTTGCCAAAGGATCTGCCGCAGTCTGGCACGTCACAAACGTGGGGGCGGGGTTTCTCCTCCCCACGGGGCTCGGTCTCTTTGGTCGGGGCCTGCGCTGACCTCTCCACCGCGTCCTTGTTCTGCGTCCGGCTCGAGGGGACGTTCAAGAAACTACTGGCCATGGCGGGCTGTAAAAGGGGTAGAGAGCCTAGCCCGTACGACGGTGTGACATGGGAATGATCTTGCAGGGGTGACCGGGTGGGGTAATGGCCAAGCAGGGGGGTATTAGAGTAACTGTTCAGGAGCGAAGGATGGTAGGGAAATAGTCCATTGGCCCTTCTGTAAGAAACACATAAAACACAATGCGTTAGATCCTCAGAATAGGCAGGTGTTCCAAAAGTATATCTATGTTCTAGATAAATGTCTGCGTGCCAGAAGAATGTTCTTGTCTCTCTATTAAGCGAGTCTTTTGTCCCCACCCCCACAAGTCTAATTATTTAACTGCGTATTTATCATAATAATATGTATTTCTATGTCCCCAAAGTATGTCCCCAAATTTTATCACAAGTATTTCTATGAGCCCAAAGCATGTCTGTGTCCCCAAATTACATTTTCATGGCCCCATAACATATCTATGTCCCCAAAATACGCCCCAAAGTGTGGTAGCTATTGTTTGCAGAAAGTTGGGCATGGTATGGTATATGACGCCCGTCGTGTGTGCGTAGCCAAAGTATATCCATGTCCTTAAAGTACATTCATGTCCCCAGAGTATGTTCATGTTACGACAGATGTCCATGTCCCAAAAGTATGGCCATAAAATATGTTGCGATATTTCCAAAGCATGTCTATGTCCAAGAGTACGTCTACAAAGAATGCCTGTGTCCCTGAAACATGTTTACCTTCAGGTTTATGTCCACAAGTTTGTCAATCTTCCAAAATTTATCTTTGTTCCCAAAGTACATTTCTGTAATCCACAAAGTATACCTAGGTCCCAAAATGGAATGCATTTTCAAAATTTGCTCATGTCCCAAAGTATGTCTATACCCCTAGTATGGCTGTACGCAAGATGTGTCATTGTTCCAAAGTGCGTCAATGTCCCAAAGCTTGCGTGCGTCTCAAAATATATGTATGTTCCTATGTATGTCCTTGTCCTAAAGCATACATTTTTCTCTCCGAGTATGCCTCTGACCTAAAGTATATGAATGTCCTAAAGCGTCTTAATGCCTCACAGTATATCTACGTACCCAATATATATATATATATATATATATATATATATATTTTATATATATGTATATATATATATATATATATATAATTATAAAGAGAGAGAGAGAGAGAGAGAGAGAGAGAGAGAGAGAGAGAGAGAGAGAGAGAGAATTGAAGTAAAAAGGCAAACAACCAATGTAAACAAATATAATCCAATATTTCGAGCGGCTGCTCTTTTTCAAGGACGACAGACTGTGTAGTCACGTCAAAAGTGGAGTGACATCATCAGGTCGATGCTAAAAGAAAATTTGCGTCATGACAGTAATGTCATCACCAAGTGATGCAAAGTTTAACACACCATCTTGTTATTATTTTGTACCTCCCCACCCCCACCAATATACAACAGCCCCCCCCCCTCTCTCTCTCCCTCTCTCTCTCTCTCTCTCTCTCTCTCTCTCTCTCTCTCTCTCCAGGTTTTCACTTTGCTAGTTGTACCAGAGGGAACAACTGAGTGACTATCAAATGCAAGGGAACTCGGTGCGTGTCACTAATAGTTAGTCATGTGTGTTCAGGCCTTGTGGTGCTTTGTTTGTAGTTTACGAATCCAGAATTTTCCCCTGAGGTCTCTATGAATGTCACTGTCTATGAACTGTTTTTCAATATATATATAATAAACCATGCCCAAACAGTATTCCCCCAAAAGCGGTGTTCTAGCTCTTGCAGATTGACAAGGCGTAGTATGTGACGCCAGAGTATACGACCGCTTCTGAAATATATTTACCCCAAAGTATGTCTATATTCCCCACAGTATATCTATTTATCCCAAATATGTCTATATCCCAAAGTAAGCCTATATCACAAAAGTGTATCTGTGTCCCTACAGTATGTCTATGTTCCCAAAGTCTGTCTAAATTTCAAAAGTATATAGATTGTTCTCTAAATATTGTTCTCTAAATATATCCGTATCCGTAAAGTATGTCCCCAAAGCATGTCTACGTCCTCAAAGTATGCCTATTTCTGCAAATTAAGTCTATTTCTCTGAAGGATGTCTAAGTACTCGAGGAATGCCTTTTGTCCCAGAATATACCATTGATACCGAAATGTCGGTCTTCCCCCTAACCTAACTAAATCTCCAAATTACATATCGACCTACTGCTGTTCCCAGATAGTCACATTTTGAGACCTTGTACATATACCCAGGGTATGTCTATGTCCCCCGATTGTCCGTCGCCTGATATATGTCAGGATACAAATACTGCTGGGCATACATTTCTGTGTTACAAGGCGGTTCAAAAATATGAAATTGGACGAACTAGTTTTACAGTATGCCGAGGTACTATGAAACGAAATTATGAAATATTGATACGCCGAAAATGTTAAAGGTCTTAGAACTGTGATTCTTGACATCCTTGTGTGAAATGTAGCCTAAAAACTTCACTCTAACCTTTATCCCCATCCATAATGTAGTATCACCTATCTCATGCTAATCACTCTATCATTTTCGAGGTAAATTTCCGTTTGAAATTTGAAAACAGTTTAACTTATTTTAATATCTCCACCCTCAAAAACGAACGGGAGGGGAGAGGAGGAGGGCGCGGAGGATTGGGGGGGGGGGGGGGGGGGGGGGGTGCGGGGTAGTAGGAGAGGACTTCACTGATCAGCGGGCTAACAGTATTTCTGAATTTGGCCTGCACATGAGTTCCGTCGTTCAACGATGATTGCAAGCGAGCTGTTGCAACGGAGGCCAAACATTATGAATTGACAATTGAAAAATATCAGAATAGGTGAACACTGGAAGCCTGGAATAACTAGAAGATGCTCCTGAACCATAAGAAAACGTCTACTAGGATCCCAAAACGGGACAAAAACACAATAAGTCTTGAATAAGAAAGGGAACAATTAATAGTATATAACGAACACTCTTGCTCCCCAAAACAACTATACGCTGGTCCTGAATTGGTGCTAGTTTGTTCGTTTCTTTCTTTCAGTTCCTTTTATCGCTGTGCATGAATGCTTGGTAAAGATGATATGGACAGTCATGGACCATCCTTTGGGGAAGAAGTCTCCTTGTTTGTTCCGTGTGCTTTGTGTTCGCACTTTCTTTCTGCAAGGCCATTTCGTATAGTGAGCCGCATTCGTTTTTGAGTTACGGTATTGCAATTATCTCATCGTGGTAGCAAGATTTCTCCTCCTTCTTGGTTACATGGCTGTTTTCATGATGTAACAGTCCGCTCACCCTAAAGCTCCTTGCTGTGGATGGAAGGATCCGGAAACCACGGTGCTGTTTCTGTCCCTCAGCACTGCAAAACACACCGCGGCATCGGTCATAGCAGGTGCATATCAACATTGATCGATGATAGGACAATTATTAATCAGTACAAGGATGCACGGTTATCGGTCAATACAAGGATACACTGTTATCAATCAGTGTAAGGATGCGTTGTCAACAATTACCACAAGGATGCGTTGTCATCTGTCAATACAAAGGTGCACTGTCA
>CM031601.1:19837016-19869516 GCA_018398815.1 Conus ventricosus
ACAATCAGAACAGGAATACACGGTCATCACAATCAATGTAAGGATGCGTTGTCAACAATCAGTGTAAGGATGCGTTGTCAACAATCAATGCAAGAATGCGTTGTCAACAATTAACACAAGGGTGCGTTGTCATCTATCAATACAAAGATGCACTGTCAACAATCAGAACAGGAATACACTGTCATCAATAAATGTAAGGATGCGTTGTCAACAATCAATACAAAGGTGCACTGTCAACAATCAGAACAGGAATACACGGTCATCAATCAATGTAAGGATGCCTTGTCAACAATCAATGTACGGGTGCGTTGTCAACAATCAACACAATGATGCACGGTCTTCTATCAATACTGAGGTGCACTGTCGTCAATCAGAACAGGAATACACGGCAAGAGCACACTCATTCTCAGTCATCAATAGGCTAGAGACATCCATCAATAGGCTAGAGACATCCATCAATAGACTAGAGACATCCATCAACAGGCTAGAGACATCCATCAACAGGCTAGAGACATCCATCAACAGGCTAGAGACATCCATCAACAGGCTAGAGACATCCATCAACAGGCTAGAGACATCCATCAATAGGCTAGAGACATCCATCAATAGGCTAGAGACATCCATCAATTAAGGCGAGGATAATCCTGATCGAACAGCGTAAAGACACGTCGTCATTACTCAATGCAAGCACAATCTGGCGTCAGTCCATACCAGGGTGCACCAACATCACACAGTTCGAAAATACACTTCCATCAAGACAAGGAAACATCTATGTCGACCAACGCAAGAAAGACGACCATCGATAGATACATAGACACATTGTCATCGGTTAATACCTGGACATCCTGTCATTCACAAACACAAAGACACCATATTATGCAACTATACCAATAATTATAAGAGAAACAGACGAACGAAAAATGATAAACTGAAAAATGAAACAAAGCTATTCATAGGCAACTGCACATTTAAGACACTTCAAAGGAAGGCACATACACAAATGTATGCAGTAACAATAAATGTATTACAATGATGTGGCAAAAGATGATTCATTCCAAACGAACAAAATATATACTGTCGATACGGGTCTGTAGGCCTCCTAGCAAATGTATAATTGTCGTAACACTGTAGAAAGTTTGCTGGATAATGCATTCGGAACCTTTGAAAGTTGCGGTATATTCGTTAATTTAACGTTGCATTCTTCAATCAGTAATCTTATAGTTAGCAGCTTTGTTTTGTTTGCTTGTTTGTTAATTTTTTTTTCTTTCAGAGCATATAACTTATAGCGGACATACACAAATGTAAGTTTGGGAGGGTGGGATGGCGCGCGATGGGGGGGGGGGGGGGGGGGGGGGGGGGGGAGGGGGGGGGGGGGGGGGGGAGGAACCATTGTGAAAAAAAACACAAAGACAAAGACAAAAAAAAAAGACAAAACAAAAACAAAGACAAAAAAAATCTGTTTTAAAGTATTTATCTAACACTTACAATATGAAATGAAACTTTAAATCAACATCGAGGTTTTTTTTCTTCTTTTATTGTTACTTTTTTTAGCCAAAGAACTTCAAAGCAGTGTTCCGAACCGAACAAGAACTGATATCCCATGAGAAATGTTCAGATATTGTGATTCCACAATGTACATTTTGTTGAAGCTGTCATGCCCATTTCGTTTCAAAATAGCGTGTGTGTTAAATCCTCTGGACTACTCTACTTTACAGCCATGTCAAATGAATAATATCCTTGATTTCATCATTTTTTTTTAAAGAAACGTGAGCTAGCTAGAACCTAGGTGGGCCCTAGGACCCTTGCACAAGGGGTACTCTGGGGGAAACCCGTCGACCTCATCTCGCGCACGTGGGAGTCGTACTCACCGTTGTTGGGATTCTGAGCCGGGTCAGCCTCGCGGAATTGACGGCTGGTCATTGACAAGTCCAACGGCTCCACTTGCTCCTCGTCCTGTTCCAGAAACAATCAGCAAACATTGAATCGTGAGCGTATCTATGGCACACACAACCTTCCAAGTGGCCTTACTACTGTTGTCACTCTATGGTCACCTGGGAACAGCAATGTTATAAAAAAAAAAATACAGCGAACTATAATTTTACAGAGTAAGGATATTAATCGCATGGAAGTAAACTGTTTTTTACGTGAAAACAGTTTGTCAAACCATGACTTTAGTGTCCTCTTTATAACACTTTTTTCATCGAAAAACACCCATTTCAATATGATGATTAGTTGCGTATGTTTTAGCTACTGACAAGTCTTCGACCTACTGCATGTAAACTGCTTCTGTTATACCTAACCGTATCTCTGAAAAGGTGAAGAATCTCGGTGGTGCATTCCACTTGGTGCACCACTCGCTATGAAACATGTTCTTTTAGAGTGTCGGGACTCGGGTTATGTCAGACATAAATATTTCACAGCAGACTCCATAAAAATCTTGTTCAACGTTGTCCCACCTGACGTGATTCTTTTTACAATTTCCTTAAAGAAATAAACATTTATTTTTGTTACATGTTTTAATTTGATCTAAGATTGTACAGAGGAAAGATCTTAAAGCAATTTCAGCGAGGTCTTAAAAATCTGTTTTAATGAGTTGTGTATGTGTGTGCATACGTGCGTATTTGTATGCCAGCACGCGCGTGCGCGTGTGTATACGTGTGTTTGTGAGATACATGTACATAACTGACTTAGACGAGGTGATGTAGCCCTTTACGGTTGGGCGGCTAAAAGCAGCTTGCACTGAAATGGGGGGAAAAAGCTGAAGTCTGTATACGTACACGCAATTGGTAACTAACTAACCACAGCTCCATTCAACTGGTGGTTTAACACTGAACTCATTACCTGCGCATGTTGTTAGCGTGTCACACGGTTTTTCATTCGATCACCACACAGGAGAAGCTGAAAAGGACACACAGGTCTCTGGCCTCACCTCAGACAGCATTCGAAAAGCGCATTTGTCAGGAGTCCGACATTTGCGCGTATCATCGTGAACAGAATTTAAATTTTAAAAAAAAATGGACACGAAAGGTTTTCATCCAGTCGTTGGTAAAACGGGTGGTTGATGTATGAGACTGGCTGCGTCCCTCGTTTTAGGGATACAAGATAATGTTAAGTGTGCGCACTGAACATGGCAAGAGCGTGCTTTCTTTCATAATGCGTCAAATCTGTTAAAAGGCAAAACAACTATGCGCTTATTGTGTGCAGCCCACCAGTCATGCCATACCCTTCTCGGATTCTCCAACCCGCACCTCAGTCCCAGCATTGCCACACACACACACACACACACACACACAAACACACACGCCTCCACACCTACTCCACTCCCTTCCCTCCCTTTCACGATCGACACGCAACACCCGTTGTTACCAGAGCTGCGCTTCTTTACTGTGAAGGGTCCCTAGATGTCTTATCGGGACGTCATGACGGGGAGACAATCAAATCAAACCATCAAGAACGCTGCCTGAAAACTGATTTAATCGGCTCAGCCCCTGTCCCTCGATCCCCCTCTCCCCGTCCATCGCCAATGCTTTCTTTTTTCTTTTTTTTTTTGGAACAAAGATAAATAAATTCGTAAATAACGCATTACTTACAGATATATAGTGGATTGGTTCTGTAAATAACAATTATTTATATGAATATGTGAATTACTCAAGTGTTAGTCTGTAAGTAATGTATAACATGTGTAAGAAACTCATTCTCTTTTCATTTTTGTGTGTGCATTATTTATACAAAGTGTAGTAGACGATCGCGAATTATCTTCCCCTGTCGATCACAAGCTACACACATAGCCTAATAGGTCCATTCCTCCACCCTGCTTCCGCCTCGTTCCGATCTCATAGCTCAAACACACAAGTACGCATATTTTTTTTTTCTCTCGTTCTTCATATGTTACTATCGGCACTTGTTATTTAACGAACGAAAACCTGATTCGAAATTGCTTTCTGCACAGTTGCTACGTTTGGCTGATATACACAGGCTGCACACCAAACATTAATGCGCCAAGTCGAGTATTTACAGACAGACACAGTTAGATTGTTTTGAGAATTTTGATTGTGTCTGAAAGTTGATTCTCCACATTTTCTTCCATTTGGCCGTCAAGGTACAAGCCAGATGTTCCAAGCAGACAGATTGAATTAATAGGAATGGGACTATTTATGCGCTTTCAGCTGGCACAAAGATAGGGTTACGGGTGAGTGCAAAGGCCTGAAATGGGACATCAACAAAGGGGAAGGTAATGTATTTGAAGATTGTAATTTCATCGGTGAAAATACCCCCAAAACAAAGGGAAATAATTGGTGGGAGAGTTTTTCTTATGATCAGTTAACATTAAATGCTGGCTCAAATGTATGGTAGGCCTAGGCCTCAAAACGCTTACACGGATTATGTAGTGATCTGGTGCAAAATCTTAATTGTGGCGTGTGGCCACAAGCGGTCAAACCAAGAAAAGGACAGCTGCGGCGGGCCCGGATGTGGGCGGGGGTGGGGGTGGGGGGTCGGCTGTAGTACCGTCCCTGATCACATGCGGGCTTCGGTTCAGCTTTGACACTGAGAGCGACGCTGCGCGCGCGCGCGTCTGTGCGCAAACGTGAGCGCATGTCAGTTATCTGGTACCAGTGTGCGTTTAAAGAGACTGAACAGAATGAGAGAGTTAACGATCGTCCACCAGCCTCGTTCTGCATTGTGTATGTACTATCGAATGCTGCCGAGTAACTAAATAACCATTATGGACATGCAAACTGAATTATTTATGCATAAATGTACGGTTTATCTGAACAAGTAAGGAGATTTCTCTAAATAACGGATACATGCGCGAACATTACAACATTTCTCTTTCAATGTTTCCCTTAAACTATACTGACTTCCATAAAAAACGCGAAAACAAAAACAAGCTGAAGGTTGGGGGTGAATTTTATTGGTCACAATTGTACAGAGTGGAAGCGAGAATTCAACGTGATTTGATTCATTACACCGGTAATGTGTGAAAATGTCATCAGCAATATGTCTTTTGTGTGGAAAATCCAAGGTCACGTGACAAACCAGCTTGAAGTCCTAATACCGTGTGTGGCCACCATTTACGTTGACAACTGCTTGACACCTGCGGCTCAGTTGAGTGGACCAGGTGGTTGATGCGTCCCCTTGGCACACCAGCCCACACATGGACGATGGCCTGGTGAAGTTGAGCCGCTGTTGCTGGTCGTGGACGCAGGAGGTCCAACCGTCTGCCAAGTTCATCCCAAAAATGTTCTATTGGGTTTAAATCGGGATTGAGGGCTGGCCAGGGCAGCACATTGACGTTGTTATGCTGAAGAAATTGCTGGGTGGCCCTGGCGGTGTGTGGTCTTGCATTGTCCTGTTGGAATGTCCAGTTTGGGTGTTGCGCAAAAAAAGGATCGACATAGGGTCTGAGCACCTGGTTGATGTAGCGCTGTGCATTGACACCCTGTCCGCGACCAGGACCAATATTCTGAAAGATGACTGGTCCTATGGCGTGGTTAATGCCAATTGCACCCCATATCATAACGTTCGGGCCTCCCCAGGGGTTCCGCTCTACCACACAGGAGTCAGCATAGCGTTCACCAGGTCGACGCCATATTCTGACACGACCGTCAGCCATGTCAATACAAAAACGGCTCTCATCTGAGAACAGTATGCGTCCCCACTGCTGCCTGCGCCAGTTGATTCGGGCTTGTGCCCACTGCAGCCTGTCCTGCCGGTGTCTTGGTGTCAGTACCGGACCTCTGTGAGGACGCCTACATGCCAGCCCGTTCTCCTGAAGATGCCGCCGCATAGTGTTGAGGCTGATTCATTGCTGGAGATTCCTAGGCACCTGTCGAGCAGTGTTAGCGGCTGTTTGCCGCCTGTCCCGCAGATGGGTTCGAACAAGATGGCGATCCTCTCTTTGTGTGGTGACCCAAGGACGGCCTGGCCGGGGACGATCATCAGTGACTCGCATGCGGTGCTGCAGACGATAGATGGTCGAGATGTGGACGTTAAAGATGTTGGCGACCTGCCTGGCATCCACACCAGCCTCCAGATGGCCTAGGGCACGATTGCGTTCCTCTGCTCGTAGTCTTGGCATCTCTGTAGCGCTCAGACGGCAAGTCGTTACTTGAACCTTGTAGCGCGGCTTTATAAAGGCTGCATGCCTGCGTACTTGTCGCTGGTTAACTTTGCTCTGCATGGTGTGCACGTGCCTCACATGCAGCAACCAGTTTGCCATTTTTGTTGACCCTCCAATGCCGGGAATGATGTGTTGCTCACACAATTTTTTGACTGCACGTGAGTCTTGGACCCAAACAACTTGCCACAATGGTTCAATATTGTATATTCACCCCTTTTCACCCGAAAAATAGCCTTTCAAATTTTCGCGTTTTTTATGGAAGTCAGTATATTTGCAAAATTATTATTTTACAAGCCCATCGGGCTTTATACAGCTATTTCTTTAAAAAGAATTGTTAGTCACTCTGCGAGACAGTATGGACAGATTACAAGACAAAACGCAGTCTGTTTGACTGTAATTATTTTCTTGCAGAATCACCAACAATTCTTATTAAAATTTCTTCCAATTGTTTTCCTTCAGTCACCTCACTATGAAACGAACTTTACATAGCTAGTTACTCTACCTCCTGTCTCCCTTGGTTATTTCCGCCTACTGTCCATCAGTTTCTGTGGGCGTGGAAGCGTTGGCCAGTGCCTTTTGTGGAAGTTAACATGTGACCGTGACTAAGCCACGTCAGTGTCGGCAGAGCTTCTACCTGACCCTGTATTATAGCTGCCCTACATCGCAGGGCGGTGCACACAGCGTGTCGGCAACAGGCCACGCCTCTTGACTGATAACCGCTGACTGCCGGGTAGAGACAAGTAGTCCGATTGGCTGCTGAAAAGTACTCTGCCATATCACTGCTGTTCACACTGGCCAATGAGAAATCTTGTATCGGCCGTTTTGGGCTATTGAAACAGGACGATAGCGTTAACTTAAACCAACTTCGATTCATTCGGACTGCTACCCTTCATGTTTTGTATTTCGCTTCACGTCATCGATTTTAGGTGTACACTTGTGATCGTTGTGTCAGTGATTGCTCGTTCTTAGTTTTCATTGTCCTGTCCTGAATGTTGTTCATCTTGCCTGTACAAGACCTAAGAGGTCAAAACGCGTTGTGTTTTGTCTTGTAATTTGTTTGCCCCTGTTAACTGGCGGATTTACTTTAAATTCCTTTTAAAATTCGAAACCTTTAAGTTTGGTACTTGAATGAATAGTACTAAAGCTATGACTGTGCGAAGGCTATGAATGTATAAGACGATTCAAATAAATCCAAAACATGCACTTGCGATACATGAAATAAGCATCGATACACATTTCTGGATAAGATGTGCACAAGTTTGCAAAAGACAAGTACAGATATGTGCGTGATGTAAGAACTTTACACCAAAAACCAAAGCACGAAAGAAATCATTTGGGACCACTTTTTCACCGCAGAAGCTGACCCTAACTATGATCCTGGTCTTGACGTTTAAACCAGTACTAGACAACGTTGCTTAGGAGCCAGTCAATGCCACAAATACTACACAAATGTGCATCTAACCACATGGGACTGAACAATCCCCAAAACATGTCCTTCCATGAGATTCGAACTCCACGATTCCACGGGCTGCAACCCGTTACGCTAATAAGGTAATTCAGGCAGCTCTTCCACCTGTGTCTTCCTTTCGAGGTTATTTGTATTTGTTTCTGTCCGTCTCTGTGTTTGTCTTTTGATCTCCCTTGCATCCTTGGGTGGATCCTCAGGCGTAGGCTCAAAGATCGTCCCCCTACATTTTATACTGTTTGCATTTATATAAATATCTTTAGTTTTTAAGCGACTTTCCTCCCCCCCCCCCCCCCCCCCCCCCCCCCCTCGCCCACTTTCGTTTTGTTTCATTTACTACCCTTCGCTGGCTGCCTTTGGGGTGCTGTTGGATTCTTTTTTGAACCCTTGGTGGCGAGAACACCACGGAATTATGGACTATGGTGTGTCTCGATTTGACGCCAGGAGCACAGACATAACCACTGCGAATGTGGCATAGCAGTGGACGCCAGAGGAGAGGTGACAGCTCTCCTTCGAGGGATGCTGATGTGTGAGATCAGTGTCGTCGGGCGGCACAGACAACCTTCCAGCCATGTGGGTGACGACGGGTCTAGCCTGTGTCGCCGGGGGACGGCTCCTGGAGATGTGGGGGCGAAGGAGCGCTGCCTGACTGTGACCACCGTGGCCTGGAATACTGTGCTGTTTTGAGGCGTGGCAGACATGGGGGCACTCCTTACGGGGTTGGGCTGAAAAATTGCCCTCTCGGCCACAGTCAGCGAGTGCCCGGCAAGTCTCGTGCAGCGCTCCAGCGACTTTCGTCCTGCTCCCTCCTTGAGGCGGCCTCATGCGGCACAGGACCATCGTCACCCGAACATGAAGAAGGCCGCCCGGTGGTCCTGAAGACGGCCGGATGTTTGGGGACAGCAGGCAACACGCACCGACGCCTATCGTCGGTCGAGCAAGAACGTGAAACTGAACCAACGTTCAAGACCAATCCAACCAAACTTGAACCAACATTCAAGAAGATCACGACCAAAATTGAGCCAATGTTCAAGAGGAACACGAGCTCTGAGAGACAAATGCGACGACCCCCATCGAAACTACCCACTACTGCCAGGCGACGGCAGCTGCCACAAATATGCAGACCTATGTCTGCAGGGACCTTGTCCTTAAGGGCCTCAGGCCGATAGGACGTTAATCTCACCCTCGATGCAATGCAGACATAACCAGCCGCGTCTCCCTGATGAGTTCCGATCCAGCGACGAAAGGCCTAGGAGCAGGCAATACAAATAAATTGCCTTCAAAATGGATAACGATGGTTTTCTCATGCAGCTAGTGAAACGTTTTCACATCCATAATATATTTTCTTAATGTATGTTTCCCATTTTCTTCATCTTCTCCCCCCCCCCCCCCCCCCCCCCCCCAGCCCAAAACTCTACCAAGTCATTACTCTGATAACAGGATTTGTTGGCCTGCGCTTGTTATTTTCCCCACTGTTAGATTGTTTGTATTGTTTGACTTCATTCAAGTTTAAAAGGCTGTGTCTGTCTTGATTCAAAGTTACTCTGTGTTGGGTTTTCTAATGGGAGCAAAGATTACCCCACTTATCTATAGTGTACATTAAACGTCTACAAGTATCTACCCATACCTTGTAGTAATAATATGTCCCCGAAGCAGAGGTCGACGGCTGGGGAATAGCAGGTGTAGAATTTTTTGGGTGTCCCTTTCCGTCTCAACCGTCGCCTGATACTGACGTGGACCCCCGCCTGTGGAAAACGCCTCGTCCATGTCTTGCGATTCTGGAAGGACAAAAGATGATGGGTGGTTAGAGGAGGGGAGGTCTGCACTACTGACGACCTGCGGGAGGATCTCGGCAAGTCTGAGGGTCCTGGCACGGGACGTGGAGTCCCCCCCCCCCCCCCCCCCCCCACCCGTCTTCATCATCCCCGAGATCTGTGCTAACCGTCGAGAAGGGTGGACGAAGGGGAGGCAATATGCAATTTAAAAGAGAAAGTGACGCCTGTCGCTCGTGAGGCTCTAGAGAGCAATGCGGTGAGGCTCACAATCCTGTGAGGAGACTGGTTAATACGATCCGCCATCTGCTCACACATGAACACAAGCATTCGCACGCACACAAGCATGCGCTCGCGCGCGTATGCGTTAAAGAAGAAAGGGTTGCATTAAAAAAAATGCATTCTGTGGCACCAAGCTGTAGTGTTGTATAATAAAACAGCAATATATCGGAGCTTTTGTATTGTATTCTCGAATCCATCGTAGCGCATTAAATGCAGCGTTGCATAGTGAGGCACAAAGCTGCAACAACAATTGTGCGATTTTCCCAAAGTGTTTTGTAGTTTAGAGTATCATTCGGCGGTGGGCAGTTTAACAAATTCATGCGATTTTGGACCACCTACTGTTCAAAGTACATACATAGATGAGTTCCTTCGTTCTACTTCATTAAATTCTGTTTCCGTAAACCACAAAAATGAAGGTTTGGAACAGTCTTCTCCATTCTTTTGTCATCGGTCACTGTTGAACCTTTTTTGGTCACTTGCTTTTTCGGTGTAGAGCCAAGTACAAGCCATTGATATAGTCAAGCAAAGGCACTGTCCGCGGCAGTTGTGCACTTCAGGTGAAAGGTGTTCATGGACGCACACCGTAATAAATTTAGCACGTAAGCTGGAATAAGTCAATTCTGCGCATCCTGGCTTGAGCTGCTTTTGGGGACACTTGTTCCCTCCCAGTTTTCACAGACCAGCAGAGCACCTTACCCCTCCCTCTCCCTCCACTTCACACTTCCCCATGGCTATAAGAGTGAAATGACTGGTGGACGGCCCGCAATATATGAAACTTAAAAATAGTTCGTGTTGCTTTTTAAGTCTTAGTTGTTGTTTTTCCTCCAAAACACAAACTGCATTGTGCTATGTTATTAGCAGAATTTTGTATACAGGCTCTGTTGTCCCATGCTATTCAAATTGTATTGCGCTATGCTTTTTGTCGAATTCTGAATTCAAATGGTATTGTGCTATGCGGTTTGCCGACTTGTGCATTCAAACTGCATTGCGCTATGTTATTCATCGAGTTCTGCATTTAAACTGAATAATGCCATGCGATTTGTAAAATTGACCATTCAAATTGTATTGCGCTATGTCATTTGCCGAATTCTGTATTTTATTGTGCTGCATGCATGCCGAGCGATTCGCTGAATTATACATTCGCATTGTGTTTTCCTAGGCGATTCGCCAAATTCTACATGCAAATTCTATTGTGCTATGCGAATCACCGGATCCTGCATTCAAACTGTGTTGTGTTGTGCTATTCTTTGAATTCTGCTTTCAAACTGTATTGTGTTATGCTATTCTTTGAATTCTGCATTCAAACTGTATTGTGTTATGCTACTCTTTGAATTCTGCATTCAAACTGTATTGTGTTATGCTACTCTTTGAATTCTACATTCAAACTGCATTGTGTTATGCTATTCTTTGAATTCTGCATTCAATCTGTATTGTGTTATGCTACTCTTTGAATTCTGCATTCAAACTGCATTGTGTTATCATTCTTTGAATTCTGCATACAAACTGTATTGTGTTATGCATTCTTTGAATTCTGCATTCAAATATTTTGCTATGATCTTCACCAAAATCCGAATTTAAACTGTAATATGCTACATAATTCGCTGAATTCTGCATTGGAATTATATTATGCAATGCTCTTCACCGAATTCTACATTCAAATTGTAGTGTGCAATCCGATTCGGCGAATTCTTCTTTCAAACTTTATCGTGATGCGCTATTCGTCGAATTTTGTCTTCAGATTGTTTTATGCCCCGGGATTTGCCGAATTTTTCACTCATAATGTACAGCGCTATGCCATTCATTAAACTCTACACTCAAATTGAATTGTGATATGGTGTTTGCTGAATTCTGTATTATACTATGCGATTCGCCAAATTCTGCATTCGCAGTTTTCGTACTCTGCTGATCGCCGGATTCCGGCCGGAATTCAAGTGGTATTGCGCTATGTTCTTCACCGAATTCTGTTCTCAAATTGTATTGTGCTATGCTATTAGCCCAGTTCTACATTCAGAGTGTATTGTGCTATGTTATGAGCTCAGTTCTACATTCAGATTGTATTGTGCTGTGCTATTCACCGCGTTCTGCATTCAAATTGTATTGTGCCATGCTGTTTGTCGAGTTCTGCATGTTTCCCCGGTTCTGATGCCCCACGAACACACGTTTCACACCTGTGGAACAAAGGGAAGAACTGAAAATGAGGTTATGGAAATAAAAAAATAAACAAAAGCGCAACAGATCGCCTTAAGGTCGCTGCACGATATAGTGCACAGAAGAGGCTGCCTGCAGCGCACGCAACTGACCCACATCTGGGTCCAAATATAGCGGCCAATCACAAATACACGAATAGTACCCAGCAGCTGTACAGGGTGCCCTCTTCTAGATATAGCAGCCAATCACATACAACGGAAAAACCCAAAGGCTAAATTTATATACGTCTGAAGCACTCGACAGCGCGATGCCAGGACATAACCCAGTCTTCACGCACAAGATTGTTCACAATTGAGGTGACGTCATCAATATGCCCTCCACGTGAACCAAACCATAAACACAATCAAACGTTTTTATACAAGATTTCAAATATATTAAATTAATAACGTACGTCTTACTTTCAGATTACTTTTACTGGCATGATGTGCATGAAAGAATATCTTCATGGAATGAAGATCTAGATTTGTTTTTTCTTCTGCAAATTGATAAATTCTTCTGGAAATAAATCTATGTTGCTGGAAGTAATATATGGGATCGGTGGGGGAGGGGGGGGGGGGGAGACAATGAGAGAGAGAGAGAGAGAGAGAGAGAGAGAGAGAGAGAGAGAGAGTCTGGCTTGATTACATGTTTACGGAAAAAGATGTTCCCACACATATCCTTGAAAGAAATACGCTGTGGTTCTTCAACCAAAATGTCAAGTCCATCGACACTTTTACGACTTCCCAGAAGTCGGCAAAGTCCTCTGGAATGCGTGCAGCTATAGGCAAGGGTCAGGCGTGGGGGTTGTGTGTTCTGAGCAGTGTTGCAACATGGCCAAAGAAGCTGTCATTGTCTCTAGAGAAGTATACGGACGACACGGTATAATCTCTATATGAAGTGATTCGGGGGCGGAGAAACAAATAGACAGGTGCACTAGGTTGTGCGCCATAGTCAAACAAGTGAAGTTTACCCCTTCGTGAAACGATTGAGCTTTAATCAAATCGTCAGTGACTGAAGTTTGAACTGATGGCGAAATGACAGGATTTTAATCTAAAGGTGAAATGATTATAATCCAATCCTATTTCGAAACGACTGACGTTTGATCCCAAATTCTGAAATGACTGAATATAATCTCACGGTGAAATTAGTCTGATTTTATAATGACAATGTCAAAAGCCGGGAATCCGACAGTTTTGATGATCATCGCAAAGATGGACTAAAGTGAATTCCTGTAATGGCGCAACTGTGCTCATCCTAGGTAACACGCCATGGTTGGAAATACCGGTTGATACTAGGACCAACCAGAACCACGTGAAGCGCACGAACGGCACGGAGGTCCGAAGCGAACACCGCTCATGCTTCGTTGGACTTAATTTATAGTTGGACTTAGTGTATAGTTGTACTTAGTTTACAGCCAACCACACGCACACACATATACACGCGTGCACAGCGAGCACGCATGCATGTGTACGAGCTGTGTTCTTCGCGTTGAAGACCATTCTGCCCGCCCTCAAGGTATTCTACACACGTGCATATTAGCCTTGTTCTTCGCTCTTGGTTCACAATCCAAATGATGCATGTTGGATTACAGTAACCGGTCGGGCTGTCGCCTTTTACGGCAGTCTATCAAAAGGAAAAAAGGGACGAGGAGAGTACGGGCGAAAATGCTGATGACACAGTGAAGGATTTACTGCTCTCCCTTTGACAATGAGAAGTTCGTCGTTTTCTAACTCAGGGGTATTTTTGTTGCGGAAGAAATGTTTTTTTTGCACTCCCCAACCAATCCCCCTCTCTCTCTCTCTCTCTCTCTCTCTCTCTCTCTCTCTCTCTCTCTCTTCAAACCCCCACTTCACACTCTCATTTTGTTTCATATGCTAACTTTAATCAAAGCAGAGGAGTGTATAACCTGGAACCATCTGACGTTTTGTCCACGCTAACTTTACTGCCAATGCTTAAATAGTTACTGCCAATACTTAGGTTTAAACAACTGCAGAGCAAATCAAAACAGATTTTTGTTAACCTCCTTTAGGCTATACCTTTTCGTTCCCCACGCTGGTTCCTGTTCATGACGTTTTGTTTTCTTACTCTTTGTTTTATTTTACCCATCATTTCTTTATTCTAGTTTCTATTCAGCTATACATTCACTGACAGCCTTGGAAAGTTATTTGATTTTTTTTCGGAGGTGACAAAAGTACTACCAAATAATGTGGAATGCCACGGAGTTTTATAAGCGAGGGGTAGATTCCTATCCATCGGTCCGGTCATGGTGCTCGAGAAACGACAAATGTTCTTGGTATAAACTGTCAATGAATTGCTTTTTTTTTCACGTTAAGGCCTATTCATCATCTGTCCCCTATGCTCTCTTAGCTTTCATTTCTAAACCGTTTGATGCATAACGAACAATAGTGACACCAACAGGGGATGTCTTCGCTCTCTAGGGTGCTCACATCGCTCATTACCAGACAAAGAAATGGAACCAACACACACACACGCACACAAACACGCACACAAACACACACACGAAGATGCACGCGCAGTTAAAAAAAAAAGTCTGCAGAGATGTTCCTTACACCCACGCTCCTACCCCATCCATCCCAAACAGGTAAACTGTACTCACGTTGGTTACTCTGGCACACACACACGCACACACTATGATGATGGACTGGAGCACAATGTTTGCTTTCTTTCTTTCTGGACTTGAGCACAGGGTGGAGGCCTTCTATAAGAAAAGAACCGGAAGACACCCGCCACTTCTTCCGTGTCCACCTTTACCCCCCCCTTCCTCTCTCCACCCATCCTTCTCTTCCCACGCCCCTCCACCTCCTTCCCCCCTAATCCAGCAACTGCGTTGGTTGTACATTCACACGCGATTGTTAGAGATTTTAGGTGAGGACACAGGTGTTCAATCCTAAGTCAAAACTGTGGGAACACACTAGACGCAAGTAGCCATGTTTGCTATTCTCAATGTCTGATTGTTCCCGCAAAAACAAATGCGCCACTGGTATTTTGAAAGCATTTTGTCAAACCACCAGTGCCGATTTTGTTATTGTATTTGTTGAAACATTTATTTTCACATAAAAGTGACAATTTCATTTTAAGATGGTTTAATTCAAGGACGTTTTCTTAATTAGCTAGCTTATTCATTGTGATGTGAACACATCTATAACTATGCAAAAAGTTACTTTCACATAAAACAGTTTTATCTGTTGTTGTTGTTTTTTGTTTGTTTTGTTTTTCTAATGATTAGGTTTCAGTTATCATGCAAAAAACATGTTTGCACAAAAACTCTTACTTTCATTATTGAAAACAGTAAGACTGTTTAACGTGAAAACAGTTTTCAGGTGATAATCACTTGTTTAGAGCATGACATTGTCTTGAAAAAAAAAGTGAAATAATAAATACGCTAGGAGGTGGGGTGGGGTGGGATGGAGGGAGACAGGCTGTGTGTGTGTGTGTGTTGTGTTGTGTGTGTGTGTGTGTGTGTGTGTGTGTGTGTGTGAAAACAATTACGACCGTTTGAGGCTAGCATGTTGCCATAAAAATGGGGTGGGCGTATTGGGAGTGGGTCAGTGTCACTCGTGGTGGAAGAGCTCTCCATGAAGTCAAGTCCTCCCCCCCCCCCCCCCCCCCCCATGGCCGCTGCCAGCGGAGTAGCCGGCTGAGTCTCGTCGTTCAGTTTGACCTTTGCACGGTGCCATGGGCCGATAAGGAGATCACTGACTGGGGATCATGAATGATATGTCGTTAACTGCCAGCCGAACACCGGTAATCGTAACTCTCTCCATTTTGTTCGGATTAGGACAGAGACATCTGCGCTAGCAACCCTGTGCAAAATCGCCGATTTGTCGTTTCCATCTTGACCCAGTCAGATTCCAAAAGGCCAATTTTGAGTTGTTTTCTTTTTTCCCCCTTCGACTCATCGCTCAACGCCAGCATGTGTGTGTGTGTGTGTGTGTGTGTGTGTGTGTGTGTGTGTGTGTGTGTGTGTGTGTGTGTGTGTGTGTTTCTCTGTCTGTCTGTCTCTGTCTCTGTCTGCCTGTGTGTGTGCTTGTGTGTGTGTGGTGTGTGTGTGTGTGGTGTGTGTGTGGTGCGTGCGTGCGTGCGTGCGTGCGTGCGTGCGTGCGTGCGTGCGTGTGTGTGGTCGCGCGCACACACACACACCACACACACACACACACACACACACACACACACGTGTGAGGGAATTGTAAGGCGGAGTTTACACTGACTGAAATTCTCAATGACATTAATCCGAGAGAAGTGGATTTTAGATATGACGATTCTGGATGGACGAGGCAAACCAAAGTCAGCATGATTATGTTTAGATTGATTACAAGCCATCGGTCAAGTCTGTTTGTGTCGGTATCTGCAGCTGCTCTATGCCGAATGAATCAGTCCCCAGCTGGATTACACGCGCACGCGACTTAACTGATTAAGGGAATTGTGACCAGAGAAATCGAGATTCCAGAAATCGTGATTATGGAGAAGACGCACCTTTTGCGAAATGTCATTTCCTGGGAAAACTGGGATTAAGAACATGGCAAAGAGAAGTCCATGGCGTCTGTCTGTAGCATGAGTGCCGTAGAGGGGTTTGACGATGTTCACAACACAAGGTTTTCCCAACAAAGTGCCACTGAAACCAGACTTGTCCACTTGTGTTTGACACACCAGGTCCCACGTGTTTCTTTCACGGATATGTATGGGAACATCATTCTTTCCGTAAACATGTAATCAAGCTAGACTCTCTCTCTCTCTCTCTCTCTCCTCTCTCTCTCTCTCTCTATCCCCCCCCCCCCTCCCCGATCCCATATATTACTTCCAACAACATAGATTTATTTCCAGAAGAATTTATCCATTTGCAGAAAAACAAAAACTAGATCTTCATTCCATGAAGATATTCTTTCATGCACATCATGCCAGTAAAACTAATAAGAAAGTAAGACGTACGTCATTAATTTAAGATATCTGAAATCTTGTATAAAAACGTTTGATTGTGTTTATGGTTTGGTTCACGTGGAGAGCATATTGATGACATCACCTCAATTGTGAACAATCTTGGGAGTGAAGACTGGGTTATGTCCTGGCATCGCGCTGTCGAGTGCTTCAGACGTGATATAAATTTAGCCTTTCGGGTTTTTCCGTTGTAATTGATTGGCTGCTAAATCTAGAAGAGGGGCACCCTGTACAGCTGCTGGGTAATGTTCGTGTATTTGTGACTGGCCGCTATATTTGGACCCAGATGTGGGTCAGTTGCGTGCGCTGCAGGCAGCATCTTCTGTGCACTATATTGTGCAGTGTATTTGCAGTTTGATCTTGCTATATATGCAGAGTATAATGCTTTTTGATCTTACAATACGCACTGTATCCGTGCTTTTGAATTTACATGGTGCAGCGTAACTGTGTTTTGATATTACATGTAGGTAGTGTATCTGTGTGTGCAGTGTATCCGTGTAACTGTGCAGTGTATCTGTGCTATGTTAAGCTTACATTGTCAGTGTATCTGTGTACGGATTTTATCTTTAGGTAGTGTACTTAAATTTTGATCTTACTATGTGGCAGTATACTTTTATCTTACATTGTAGCGAGTATACTTTTAGATCGTGGCAGAGTATCTACACAATTATTGTACATGTGGGCAGCGTTTCTAACATTTATCTTGCACGATGGCAGTGTGCTTTTACTGTAGTGACAGTACACCGCGCGTTGTTATGGCGTGATTCATAGTTACCCGATATGCGAATGTAACTGACTGAAGAGTCTTTTCTTACTTTTGTGTGGATTATTGCATATTCAAATACACACGTGTGAGCACACACCCAGAGAGAGAGAGAGAGGAGAGAGAGAGAGAGAGAGAGAGAGAGAGAGAGAGAGAGAGAGAGAGAGAGAGAGTGAGTGAAAAGAGACAGAGAGAAAGAGACCATTAACACGTGCGCGCGCACACACACACGCCCGTGCAACCACACACACATATTTGCGCACGCGCGTGCACACACACACACACGCGCGCGCGCGCACGCACGCCACGCACGCACGCACGCACGCACACACACCACACACACACACACACACACACACACAAAACATTTTAGGTCAGGTTTATTTTGATCGTGTCCAGAACCACTCACGCCTGTTGAAAACACCATATGAACTGTTTCTCAAGTGGCACGCACTGTGGACACTGCACTTTCACATGTCAAGCAGTTCATCTGGCACTGGCCAGAACCCATTTCTTTTTACAGATCCGCTTTCCTCTGTCACACATGATTACAACCATGTCATCAGTTAAAAGTTCTGTGACTAATATACAGTATAAAAACTCATCTTTCATGTTAAAAAAAAAAAAAAACTAGAAAGATTTTTTTTTTCACAATTTCCCTCCAAAAATGACCGTTATAACAGTTTTAGGATTAAAACGATTTCCGATTGTAAACTATTACAACTTTTTTTTTTCTTTTTGCTCAGCGTCCATGGTCATACTCTATTTATCCTGCCTGTTCCTTTTGTTCGTCATAAAGTCGTCTGTTGACGAATGTTCCTTTCACGTAAAAACCTACGAAGGGTCATGTCTGAAACAGCCTGTTCCATAACTGACTCTCGCGGGATTTTTCCCCCATTAAAACAGAAATAATATAATATTTGCTGTCAGACTGGCAGCCGTTAGTGCTTCTTTAGCTGGAGACTGGAAGAGGTCGGGTTTGTCAGGTCCTCACGATCCGACAACCATGTACACGTGAGAACAGGACAAACCGGAAGTCGTATTTTAAAACGTCATATTGGCCACATGAAACTACTAAAATTTTTGTACTCGGCGGCTGGAAATTGGCGCAGTTAACGTCCGTCATGATATCCAGTGTTCAGTTTCCATATTATTCATCTGTTCTACATTATTGAACATTAGAAAACGTCGTCTGAATCGTTTTTCTCTTCTTTTTTTTTCCTCAATTAAATGACACTACATACAAGAACGCTCAAGTATAAGCCCACGGCCATAGTCACAATCTTTCGGTTACACATGAATGAGTAAAATGAATTATTAAAAAAAAAAATTCATTTTTCTCAACAAATGAAACATCAGGTTAGCATGCTCTAACCATGGCGCACCTCTTCCTCACAGACCGCATGTTATGGTCCCGTGCACAACAACCTTGGCTTTAACCGTCATCATTTGGAATTCCTTCTCTCAGATAATGCAGTCTCGACACCCAAGTCGTCAATTTTGTGCGCCAGTCTCGCTGTAGCGATATCTAAAAATATTAAACGCAAACAAATCAAAACAAAAATCTGTAACATTCCACGTGGAGAGGGTGAGTGCCAGCTGAACACGAGGCATGGCATGAAGTAGTGTTACTGGCCAGCCAGCTAATTGAATATAACAATCAAGTTTCCTTTTAGTTTCTCCTCATTAAGGACGCATTTGATTTCCTGCTTAGTACAATTTTGCAGTTCTGTATTCATGCATTGGTTTTTTTTCTTTCTTGAACTTTGTTATTAATTCTATTGGTTTTATTTCATGTAACAATCCTCCCAACTCTTAAAAAAAAAAAATTTCCCCCTTCTTGTTCAATACATGCACGTATGTACTGCAACTGGTTCTCGGGATCGTCAGGCCTGACAGAGTGGCAGACAAAGCCAAGGTTGGGCAGGAACAATGTACTTATTCAGGCGTGAGAAACAAAACGGCAGTTAAAAACAAAAGAATTAGAAAGTGGTAGCAGGGATGACAAAGGGGCAGCTAACAAACAAATGGGAAAAGACCAGCGACAGCAATTTAAAAAAAAACAACCAAACAAACAACAACCCAGAACCGTTGCAGGTTCATTTGGCTGATCTAGATCAAGTGTAGACGAGCAGTAAGGAAGTCAGGAGAAGGAAAGCTGCCCTTACGAGAGGAAGACACCGGAGAAATGGAAGTACAGGGAACAGAGATATGAATTATGGTTGTGGGACTGCAGACAAAGGAGAAATGAATGACTCAAAAACGACCAAAACCAAAACAGAGAGAGAGAGAGAGAGAGAGAGAGAGAGAGAGAGAGAGAGAGAGAGAAAGAGACAGAGACAGACAGACAGACAGACAGACAGATCATAATTTGAAAGCAAACAAAACTTAATCGGTCTAATAGTACACCGCTGTCTGCATTAAACCTTGCATTTTTTTTCTCTCTGTGACTTCTGTTTCAAGGCTTCGGAGCCGAAACTCGCCGCAAATGGGCGATTATTGGTGACGGGGTTGTTTGATTAAGTACAGAAGCTGAAGGGAGGTAAAGGGGCACCGCTCTACACGGGCGCGGCGCCCTGGCCTGGGGAGGCGGGGGTGGGGGGTGAGGTGGAAATCTCGTCTCCAACACACGAATACTACCCTCACTCCATCTCCGAAAGCGTCTGCGATACCGGGGTGCGCGAGACTTGGCCCGGGCGTTGGGGGGCAGGGGGGGGCTTGGCCGGGAACAACTCTGGGGGAGGTTCAGCCGCGGGTCGTGCAGGCAGCGGTGGCACAGTGCATTCTTCGCTGGAGGGCAGGGACGAGATGTTCCGGAACGTGTCGTCCGAGCTGGTGCTGGACAGGGAGGTCTCCTCAGTGTCTTGTCCTCCTCCTCCACTGGACTCGGGCTTCGACGTGGACGACTCCACATCCGCCTCAGCCGCCTCGGCTCCCGCGTTGGCCTGCTTCATGGCCGTTCCAGGCAGGACGTGATGGTCGCCAGGAAGGACCTGGCCGGGACAGACGACCCTGGGCCAGGTAGTACGCCTCCGCTCGCCTCCAGGACTTCCTCCTCCTGCTCCTCCTGCTCTTCGTCTTCCTCCGGAAAGCCTGGGGTGTACAGGAACACGCACGGTTTGGGCGAGGATAAGGACCTTTGTCTCCGCTTGGCCGCGTGAGTTCCAGAGTCCGCCCCTCCCACAGCGCCTTGTTCCTCTCCCCAGCTGGCCTCGGGCTGGCCGCCGCCCTGGCCGAAGGCCCGGGCTAAGGTCTGAAGGTCGGCGAGGGTGGGCGGGGAGCTTTGGCTGAAGGAGAGGAAGGGGCCACGGCTGAAGGGTGGCAGCACGGCACCCCCGCCTGACGCTGGGTAGAATGGGAAAACCGGTCGATGATCTCTTTCAGGTAATGGTCCTGATCCGCAGGTATGACTCTGCACGACGCAGATGGGGAAGACTTAGAGAGAGAGAGAGAGAGAGAGAGAGAGAGAGAGAGAGAGAGAGAGAGAGAGAGAGAGAGAGAGACCGACAGACAAAGAGAAAGAGACAGAAAAGAAACAAACACAACACACACACACACACACACACCACGTGGGAGCGAGGTGGGGCGGAGCAGAGAGATAAAGGTCGAGGGCGCGGGAAGACGAAGCTGAGGGGACTCTTGAAAGAGAGAGAGAGGACTGATGGGTAGCGTGAAGGGCATTTCACGTATAAACACCACACCACAGGCGCGCGCTCGCCGGTTCACGCATGTGGGCCCCTACCCTAACAACAGCACCGTCTCCCCACAGCTGTCCGAAGTACAGCATTTTGCGCTTATTTTCGCCATTTTTGCCGATTAATCACAAAAGTATGCATTGAAGTTAATGTTCTGAGTATGGAATCCACCGCAAATAAAGGGATGATTTTTGTTTTTAAAGAAAAATACGATTTCCGTAATAAAACGCAGTAAATGCGCCACTTGATGACTGTATGCAGACCTCAGTATCGTCTGTTTTACGCTTGTTGAGTGAGAACCGGATCAGTGCCTCTGTCCGCACTGTCGCTGGTCGGTAGCCTATGAGAGGGGCAGCGTGACAGAGCGAGCCCACGTGCCGGCAGTAAAACCTTACAGCGCGTGGGACTTCAGCTTCAAGGCGCGCGCCGAGTGGAACTGGTTTGATGGACAGCAGGCGCTATTATGCGCGCGACTATATGGGGAAGAAGGAGTATGCTACGTCCACAAGGGAGTGTGCATTGTTGCCAGCTTACGGTCAGCTGTTAGCGTAAGGAGCACGTGCGCGCGCGCACCACACACTCTCTCTCTCTCTCTCCTCTCTCTCTCTCTCTCTCTCTCTCTCTCTCTCTCTCTCTCTCGCACGTACGCACATACGCACAAACATACACACACACATATACATATGCAAATATGCGCGTGCGCAGACACTGACAGACAGACAGACAGACAGACACACACACACACACACACACACGATCATTTCATGTTAATCGCAGATTTAATATAGTATTAACAACAACAATAATAATAATTATTATTAACAATATGATAGAACAAAGCGGAACAGGGAGAGTGAGCCATTCAAATCACTTGACTTTTACAAAGGGCTGGGTTCTGCTGGACTTGTTACGTCCAGCCCTCAGAAACTGTAAACAGGAGTGATGCCGCATAGCCCATGTCGCACTCTGCAGATCCGCTCTTGAGTACGAGACGAGACCGCTACGACAATCGAGACATCGACCGGCTGGAGCGAATCCAACAACAGGCAGCTTGCTTCTACACCAGCGACCACAAGCCTTGAGACCCAGGCGGAGTTAAGATGATCATGATAACAATAACATAGCATTTAAAAGCGCCCTCCCGAAGGTTCTAGGCCTTGACAATCCACTCTCGTGCACGCAACGGGCTGCCTACCTATGTAGTGCCGACTGAAGAGCTGTCTGCCGGCGCTTCATTCAGTCGTTTCCCGTGTCATTCAGTCAATATTGTTCACTCAGTTTCCGCACTTCCTTCATTCTTTCAATTTCTCACACAGGGTGCATGCTATGTGTCATCCATACGAACGGCCAAATTGGCCTACTCTTCCGAAAGTTCGTGATGGGATTTTACGTGTGTGCAAGATGTGCGTGCGTTCACACACGAAACCCCGATTTATAGTCTTACTCGAAGGACTATTTGGGAAGTGAGTCAAAACCAATGTCGACTCCGAGTGAAAAATCCCCCTTTATCAAAACGGCCCGGCGGAGATTCGAATCCGCAACCCCAGGATCACTAAGATTACGGATCTGCCGCTCTACCAAATGAGCTATTCCGGCCCCCCAGATATTTTACTGTTACCTGGGCCTGAATTTTACCCCAGGATCACTAAGATTACGGATCCGCCGCTCTACCAAATGAGCTATTTCTGCCCCCCAGATATTTTACTGTTACCTGGGCCTGAATTTGGCCATTGCTTTTAACTTCTTGAATATCGAGTGCGACCCCTTGTTGCCAAATTTGCTCCAGGGGCCAACAGTCCGAGTCGCACTATTTTATGTTATTTTATTTTACTTTTTAACATGCGCGCTGGTGACCTACTCGTTATTGAGTGAACCGGTATTTTAGGAAGAAGAAGCTAGAATCTCTCCACCCACAACTTCTTGAGGACCGCCGAAGTCAGCTCCCGTTTGCCCTGCGGTGCAAGATGGCCAACGGCAGAATTTCTGCCACAGCACCTAAAATGTTTCCAATCCCAGCCATCCTGGCCAAGAGACGAATAAGTTCAATCACGATGTCTCATAACCCTCTTAAAAGACAGGCATTCGACAAGAGCCGAGGGTTTCCCCGAGAGCTGAATGATAACATGAGATTCTTTGCTCATAAGTGTACTCTTGATGGCACCATCCTGTCGTAGAAGCTAGACTTGGGTGGTCACTTCCCATCATTGCCCCCTCCCCTACTTCCCTATCATGATCCCAATACACCCCACACACGCCATTTTTATCCTGCAACCCACCTTTTAAACCATAACAACCTCGTGCTGTGTACACTCCATGCATGCCCATCGCTGTCACGGTTCCTACAGCTGGTCTGCAAACTAGCATCATCAGCGGCGACTCAGGGCCACATTCAGATAAAGATTGGGGTTTAGAGGGAAACAGGCTTTCGACCTGGGAAGCTTCTGAAGTCAAAGACTGCAGCGGCCACTCACCTCAACCTTCGCCATCTCATTCGGCATGCCCGATGCTCCAAGTCGCTGCTGAGGTTCTCCAGTATCTGCTTTCGTCTTTCTTCCACCTGCAAATGAGGCACTGTCGCCTCGGAGCCGTGGGATTCAGAGTCATCCGGCCCGCTGCCAAACCCACTTCGAGTCGGCGGTGAAGATGGAACTCGGGGCAGGAACAGGACCTTGTAACCGGCCACTCCAGTCTTCTTGGATGAACTCTTGCTTCCCTGGCCGGGGTCGTCCCGCGACGCCTTTGAAGACTCGCCCTTGGACTGACGAGATTTGCAGGGCGGCGTGGCTTGGAACTTCTGAGATGCAGACTGTGCCGAGTGTCCCGTCTCCTCGGGGCCCGAACTTTGGGCGAGTCTTCTTTGCGTTTTCTGGGTGATCGGTCACCTGTCTTGTCCGATGCCTGTGCTGATGCTTCTTCTGGACAGTCGGCGCCAGCGCCCCGGGGAGAGGCTGAAGATGATTTGTCTTTGGATGGTTGAGGTGATTTTGGGGCGGGTCTTTTTTCCCCTTCTTGGGCGACTTTTTAGGAGAACGGCCTTTCCCTTGCGGGTCGTCTTTAGGGCTGCCCTCTTGCTTTTGTTGCCTGTCTGAAAGCATGCAGAGATAGATTACTGACATTATCACACCAATTCTAAGAGAGAGAGAGAGAGAGAGAGAGAGAGAGAGAGAGAGAGAGATAGAGAGAGAGAGAAGTAGAGAAGAGAGAGAGAGAGAGAGAGAGAGAGAGAGAGAGAGAGAGAGAGAGAGAGAGAGAGAGATTAACGCCCCTTCGCACTCGGCTGTGCACATGCGTGCGCTCTGGCGCGCATGTTCCTCGTTTTTTACCACTTATATTTTTAACAGACGCTCAGCTCTCTCTCTCTCTCTCTCTCCTCTCTCTCTCTCTCTCTCTCATTCATATCCACAAGCGTGTTCAAGTAGACGGAAGTTAAAACAAAAAGACCTCAGAGAGTGACCTCAAGCTTCGCGCTTCGAACTGTATGAAAACCTTTGAATATTGAACAGCCGATGTTGGGCAGACCAAGTCCGATTTGTTTTCAAGAAATATGAGTCTGCATTCACCGCGGCTCAATGGTACCTTCGATATGACGTTTACGCCTGTGCGCTTTGGAAATGATGTTCTTTGCGCATCCGCCAAAACGTTAACACTAATCTGACCCTAACCTTATCCTGAAGGAGAGGGGAGGGAAGGGGTGGAGGGTGGGCTGTGCATCACAGATGGGCACTTTCATTGGAAAACCGCAAGGTTGCACAGTGCACTACGCTGACCCTGACCAGACTCCAACTCTAATCAAAACCCTAACCTAATCCCACCTAAACGCTAATTCCTTACCTCAACCTTACCCTTAGTGTGCAAAATCTTATACAGTTCACCGACAAATTTGATTGGCAGTGTGGACGCAGTGGAGTTGTCGCCTCCTTTATCTTAAGAAAAAGGTACATTTATCGGCAATTCACCTTGACCCCAGCCCAAACAGCGAGCCAGCAGTGACTGTAAAACGTCACAGCGAGCATGCTTCCTTTTGTTCGTGATATGCGTAACAGTGAACTCCCTTACTCATGTTCTTTGTTCCACAGCGTGCTCTGGCCATAGCTCCTGAGCTTCAAGAAAAGTGAATCCGCAGTGAAGTCTCGGGCAGACTCA
The DNA here is from genome assembly GCA_018398815.1 of Conus ventricosus. Taxonomy (NCBI): domain Eukaryota; kingdom Metazoa; phylum Mollusca; class Gastropoda; order Neogastropoda; family Conidae; genus Conus; species Conus ventricosus. The sequence continues at coordinate 19,862,398 of CM031601.1, forward strand.
GACGGAGCGTATCAACATGCTGACGTGTTGTTCATGTTTGCCTTATCAATGAGCTGATATCTGTTCAGTTCAGTTCAGTTCACTTGGGACTTTGGATAGCCTCACAACTTTTTGTGTCCCAATCATCTTATTTCATAAACATTGGTTGCATAATGCATGCATATGCTCATGATATATTTTAATCTATTCTATCAATCAAATCGAAATTTTAACATATTTAACTTAGCGTTAGTATCCAGAAGGTTTTTAAAAGTATCTGGTGTCGAACTCCTCGATCCCTCTTAAATTAACACCGTTAAACAGTTCTCTTCCGCTAGCGGATATCCCCGCCATCCCAACCATGCCTGTCCCGTTCACAATTATCTGTTCAGTATTTAACAAAAAAAAATGCACGGAATCAAGCGCAGAAGCTGGCTGCTTGGTGAACAAATTAGTTTCTTCCCCTACCCCGTCCTGTCAGGTGTATAGTTGGCAAAACGTTGGCACAACACGCGGAATTACAATATTACGGTTTTTAGTCTCTCTCTGTCTGTCTGTCTGTCTCTCTCTCTCTCCTTCTCACCGCACACAAATACACACACAAACACACACACACACAACACACACACACACACACACACACACACCTATCCATCTACCTATCTATCCATAACATCTTTTGAACCATTCAATATATCAAGAAGGCTGAAGAGGGTGGCAAGACTGGGAAATTCTTACATAAGGGTAAAAAAAAAAGCAATGAGAAGCTAGTATGAGCTAAAAGTGCATATCTATCCGCCCCAAACAGACTTCTTCGTTGAGTTTTTCCATCAAGGATTATCTACACTGACGGCGGTAACTGTGCACATTACCACAGTTCCTTTAAATCACTGACCAAAAAAAAAAATCTTGATATCAATCTCTTCACCCCTTCCCATCTTCCGCTCTCTTTTGCAACTTACAATCTCCAATTTCTCTTTTCTTTCATTCGGTCAGAGACCCAGGGGTAGGCTAAGGTATGCTGTCAGATTAATGAAATTTAAAAAAATAAGGCGCACAAACTTATCCACAGTGGAAAGACTTGTATCTTGACCACCACCACCCCCTGTTCTGCTCGCCCCCCCCCTTCCCTTTCCTGAGTTTTTTCCCCGAGCCGTTTAAGTAATTAATAAAGGAACCCCATATCCTGTTAATGACAACAGTATTTAACAGCAATAATATTGCAGGCTTAAGACACAAAGTGACGTCCGCTGAAAACATCAAGCTGGGAAGTTTTTAGAACTTGGGAAGAACTTTTGAGAACTTTCCAGTGTAAAAAAAACCCTCCTTACCCCCTCCCCCTTCTGTACCTGGCTCAAGTAAATATCATCCGTGGTAAAGAATGCAAAGAAAACACGGATACGTGCATTGGTGCGTCCCTCTCATACCAACTTTTTTGTTGTAAAATTAACTTTTCTGAAAAAGTGGCTTTTGTCTTCCTGCACATCGAACATATAAGTTCGAACTTTTGTTTCGTCTAATAGTGAAGCAGATCCATAGGAGTGAATTCAATGTTTCATTCTAATTTTCAAAAGTTTCAGAGAGAAAAAATATTCTTGCGTAACCACTTCCATTATGAGAGTTTTTCCCCACTAAAATGTTGAAACCAATTTCATGTATTGGTACTGTTAGTTCCCTTCTTATCTCGGGCTTTCTTGCCTTTTCTGCAGCCAAACCGTCCTGAATAAGTCATACGGAACAGAGGTGCGAAAGGAAAGTTTTCCGTTTTCAAACACACTTTCCTCAAGGGTGACCTTTGAAGCTGCTGCACAGGGGATGGGGCTGGGGATGAGCAAAAGTAAAACTTTTTCAAGCCATTCCCTCAAAGATTAAGCATTGTTTAGGTGTAACATTATCTACTCTGTTCTGGTTTGCTATACAAACATACGATGGCATTAGATTTCAAGAAACCAACTTCCTGGACAGATTCAACCACAGAGTCGTCTCCCGGAGAAGATTGTCATATCTCTCTCTCTTTCCACCCACCCCCACCCACACACACTTTTACTATCAGATCTGCTCCCACCCCTCTTTCCACTCCCCCACCCCAATTCCCCCTACCCAGTTCTAACAGATGTCACGGGATTCAGGCCTTATCGCTTCCCCCAGGTAGTGGTGGTCCTGATCTTGTACCAGGCAAGATAGCGCATTGCCTTGCCTCTTCACAGAAGGACAAGCTTTTCGCCTGATTAGGATACCCTCGAACCTCACTCTTCCTCCTCCTTGTCAACTCTTCTTTCTCTTTGTTTGGCCGGACTAACTGATGGTTAGTGCAGCTAGCAGGATCTTATTCCAGCCGAGTTGGCTGCCTAATAATATCACAAAGAAATAACATCTAACGTTAAGAAGCTCTTTCAGTGGGGGCACGGGGATACGAAAGGCAATTTATCAAAGCCAGCTGAGCCTATCATTATCTTGTGTCATTTACCTTCTTCTCTTCTCGTCATCTTCGTCCTGATCTCTTCTCCTTCGCCCTCCACCCTGTCCCTGTGCGTGTGTGGCAGACATGTTGCTGCACTGCTGACAGCAGTTGGGTAGTCCAGTCTTCCTTCACTCCCTGCTGCTGCCCCTGTTCTCAAGCACCACCACTATCACAAGGCCAGAGCGGGCCAAGCGGTTACCCGACCGTACCCTCCACGAGCGAGTTGTCAGTGTCGGGGACTCAAACAATCACGCAAGGCTCTCCCTCTCTGACCCGCTTCTGTGGCATGAACTGGGCACGTGCAATGAGTGACATGAAGCCGATGAATGCCGATGGTTCTTTCTACCAATCGGAAGGAAGTTTAAAGACACGGGCGAATCACGTGACCCTACGTGTATGTAAAATTAATACTTACGGACCAAGATTAAACTGTTGCTGTTTCATCCTCCTTCCGTTTAAGAAATCACTTCATCTTCGGTACAAAGAAGATGAATATTGTCTTTAAGAGGTAGGAGACAAAAAGGAAGTCTTTTTTTATTGTTCTAATTACCCATTATTTTTTCCGTCATGCGCTAAGACTAGCGATGTCCATATGACTACTAGGAAGAGCTATAGGATTTTTACTATCTAAAGTTGAGTAGTTTGAAGTCGAAGGGTGGATAAATTAATGCTCATTCACTACCCCGTCTCTCTCTCTCTCTCTCTCTCTCTCTCTCACTCTCTCTCTCTCTCTCTCTCTCTCTCACTCACACACACACACACACACACACACACACACACACACACAACACACCTTGTTCACTCTGTGTGCTCTCTGTTGTCATTTCTGCCAAGCGATTAGATGTCGTAAGTAGCCTCGGTTTGGAGTTATGGACGTCTATTCATTTGAACAAGGGTGCAAGAGTTATCCTGCCTGTTTTTTTTTTAAATGACCGAGTCCTTTGTTTCACCAGCACAGACCCGACTTGCGACCCTGACAGGGATTCATCAGTGAAAGTCGGCTGGTTGTGTTGGGCCTCAAAGGCACCAAGCGGATGCCTACTTCCTACAAGTCCGTGGTATGTACACCACTGTGGAGGGAAAAAAAAAATCAAACTCCAACAGCTGAACGAAATAGCTAATAATGGACTGAGTAGCAAAGTGCACAGAAAGTTTTGTAGGGAAACTAGACGGAAAAATTAAATGAATTACTAATGAATAATCAGTAGAACAGAAACTCTTTGAACCAAGGCAGGAGCATCCAGCAGGCTTTCAAAGGAGATCAAGAGAGGTCTGGACCCATGTTTGTCTGTGTCATTTGTCAGTAACTTTAGTGATCAGCTCTCCGTTGTATTCAGCTTTTCTCTCGTGTGGTGTGTATGTGTGTATGTGTGTGTGTGTGTGTGTGTGGGGTGTGGGTGTGGTGCGTGCGTGCGTGCGTGTGCGTGCGTGCGTGCGCGCGCGTGCGTGCGTGCGTGCGTATGTGTGTGTGTGTGTGTGTGTGTGTGTGTGCGTATCTCTGTGAGTGTTAGTCCTCTCTCTCTCTCTCTCTCTCCTCTCCTTTTCCTTTCCTTTCTCTCTCTCTTCCTCTCTCTTGATAACAATACCACATCTCTCTCTCTCTCTCTCTCTCTCTCTCTCTCTCTCTCTCTCTCTCTGTCTCTCTCTCTCTGATAACAATACCACATCATCAGCTAATACGTTTGCTTGTAAAGATCTTGTGAGCAGAGCTAAACAACGCCTTATTATGTATCATGAAAATTCTTTAGCACTATTTTAAAGATTGTTTGATTCTCAAATCCAACCAAATGTGCAATATGGAGATGAACACTTTGGGGTATTAGAAGCTCTGCTTATGAGGTGGAGAAGTTACATTAATATGCCCTGAAGACCTTTCTGGGAGTATCAATACATACGCCTAATGATTTTAGTCTATGGGAGACAAATAGGTATCCTATATATTTAGTATCTATAGTCAGTTCCATTCGTTATTGGTTAAAGTTTACAAGAATGCCATCACATAGATTACCCCATAGAGCTATATGTTAGTTGAGTTTGATGCCAAAGGCAAGACAAATTGTGTTTCACGGGTAAGATTAAAATTGAATGAATATGGATTTGGCTTTGTATGGGAAAGTCAGAGTGTTAGGGACATACATGGTTTTATCTGTGAATTTCGTCAGAGATTAATAGATTGTCGATGGCAAAGCTGGCATTCTCATGTTCAGGAAAGTGACAGATCATTGTGATATATATCGTATGTTAAACGCAGTGCATAGATTGCCTGTGTATTTGTCTATAAACTTAGACAAACATTTGAGATACATCTTAACAAAATTTACATTTGATATCACAGAAATAAGTAGTCATTTTAATCGTTATCGAGAATTCAGTGATGATCATCTCCTTTGCCCACTATGTCACGAGGCTTTTGATAATGAAGTTCGTTTTGTATTCTCGTGCCAGGAACTTTATAATATTAGGCAAGAGTTTATTCCAGAAAAATACTATAGACAACCATGTATCTTCAAGCTAATTATGGTAATGACTTTAAGAAATGAAAAACTTGTAAAGCAGTTTGCCCTGTTTTTGTGCAAACCACTTATGATTCGAAGGTTCCTTACAGCCTAGGTTCTTTTTATATCAGTGAATGCTTGAATTTCATTTAACATGTTTACATATATTTCTTTAAGTGTAAACCAATAAGCAGTATAATCATTGATGCATCGCAGGCTTAAAATTTGTAACAATGTGATCGTTGTGGACTTGTTTTGTTTGTTTTACTCGTCACATTGATATTAGAATATTATCTCAATTATTGTATCCCCTTCTGAGGGGCTATGGCCGAACAGAATAAAGATCTGAATCTGAATCTCTCTCTCTCTCTCTCTCTCTCTCTCTCTCTCTCTCTCTCTCTCTCTCTCTCTCTCTCTGTGCACGATACACGATACACGATATTTTATTTGTCCTCATAGAATACAAGGAAAATTTGTTTGTGGTGCCATTATCAAAATTCACATATTGCAACAACTTATAAACTAATATATCATTAAAAATATTCCACTCTTTGCACTGTGCTCAGTCATTCCTTGTCAATTCATTTATCCATCTTGTGTCACTCTATATATATAAATACTAACACATGCACACACACATCCTACCACCCTCTTCCCCATCCCCCACCCCCCAGTTACACACACACACCACACCAATACAGAATCACACACACCACACCAATACAGAATCACACACACCACACCAATACAGAATCACACACACCACACCAATACAGACTCACACACACACACACCCCGCCAAAACAGTGTCATACACACACACACACACACACACACACACACACACACACACACACACACACACACACACACACACAGAGGTGCACACATCACCACCACAAACCACCACCACATATGCAATATTATAACAACACTTAAATAAACACTCCAACTGTAAAACAGAATGCTCCAAGATAAGCTAAAAGTTAAGTATAAAAAGAAAAAAAACAAAAACAATAGCACCATTCAAAAAATCAAATATTCAAAATGTATAATTAGTCTGTAAAAAGTAACTCAGAGTTAAATACAACAGGAATAAAAATTTCTGCTAAAGATGTTTAAGTTGGGGGGGGAAAAGGGGGAGGAGGGGAGAGAAAAAGAGAAGGGGAAGGAAGAAGAGAGGAGAGAGAGAGAAAGAGAGGGGGAGAGAAAGAGAGAGAAAGACCGAGGTGTGTGTGTGTGTGTGTGTGTGTTGTGTGGTGTGTGTGCGTGCGTGCTTCTTGGGGCGTGCGTGGTGCGTGCGTGCTGCATGCGCGCGCGTCTTAATGGTGCGTGGTATGTCGAGCGTAAGCTACGTGTGTGTGTGTTTTTGGTGTTGGTTGCGTGGTGCTGGTTTTAGTGTGCGTTTGCACACCCATATGTTTGCAATCTGATTTGCATCAAAAAATTGTTAAGTTCTGTTTTCGGAAAATGAATTTGAGTAGTGTGACAGGAAAAATCTATACAAATTCTTACGAACAATAAGTAAAAGAAAAACGCATTATCACTGCTGCAAAGGTTAAGAACGTTGTCTGATTATGCACACGAAGTATTCCCGTTTCATTTTATAAAGATGTCACCATCAGCACTCACGCGGCTACCTCTCAGAGGAGACGCTGCACCGCCGCTGAGTCCCTTCGGCGTCTGCTGGTGATGCCGGTTCTGATGCAAACCCAGATAGGCATCTTCTTCTGATCTCACGGCTTTTATTGATAATCCAGCGCGAGGCTGCGCTTTCCTCGTCCCCTTCCCATGCTGTTCTGGCCCTCCTGTCCCTACGGAAGGTACCACTTTTCGGTCTCAGTTGGCTGCGAGGTGGAATAGCAGCGAACATCAAGGAGAGGCAGCAGCTTTCCTTAGAGGCACGTGGATGTGAGAGGTCAGAGTCAGGCGGCGCAGCGATCCTTCCAACCGTATGGCTAACGGCGGGTCTAACCTCTGTCGCCAGAGGACGACTCCTGGAGATGTGGGGCGATCGGCGATGGGCCCGACTACGATTACCGTGGCCTGGGATACCATGCTTTCCAGCCGGGCATGGGGGCACCCCTCACGGGGTTGGGCTGAAAAATTACCCTTTCGGCCGTAGTCTGCGTGGACCGCAGAATACAACGGACTCGCGCAGCGCTTCAACGACTTTCGTCCTGC
>CM031601.1:19874516-19887016 GCA_018398815.1 Conus ventricosus
TCCCCTGAGTCTTGCTGATACCCGGCGACCATCACCTTCCTGCCCGTGATGGGTTCGTGAACTTCCGGTCGGTCGACTCTGCCGATGGAAACGAAGTTGTGAGGAGAGGGTAGGAAAGAGGCGAGAAAAGAGATCTGCTCCTCCTCTCCTTCTTCGCCAGAACAGGCCACCTTCATTGTCGTCACTGACGGGTGGCTGTGCCTCAGCTTGAGTCTGGGTCGCTGCTTCTCTGGCCTCTACTCGCCGTGCACGTCTGGCCTGGATCTGAACCACGGCTTGTCCTTGTATTTGGAGCCGGGTCTCTGTCGGAGGAGGTGGCACTTCCGGTTCCGGTAGGTCAGGATGTTGTGCTTGAACCTTCCTTGGATCTGGACCCTGCGCCTGTGGGTGATTCTGACTCCCTGCCTGTGGTCCAGCCTGTGTGGGAGCCTGGCCCATGCCCTGTCCCTGTGTGTTGTTGACCTGAGACACGGCAGATCTCGCTTCTTGTTGGTCGGTGTATCAATGATGAAAGGCAGCCTGAAACATCCCGGCTGTCTTTGATCTTTTGGTAGCGTCAGCCTGCAACCAGTGTGATAGCACAGAATGGATTCGCTCCGTGGAGACATTGGGGACATCTTGAACTAGAATAGGTAATCGGAGAAATCTTCCTAAGAAATGAAACACCAAATCGCATTTAAAGTTAATCTGATATTTCACAGGAACCGGATCTACTACCCAAGGGTCTCTGTGATGGAATCACACTGTATTTAGGCAATATACTTTATTGTACTTCAACGTAATGAATAAATTTTTGTCGTAGTTAAGGGTGTACTCATAACATTCAGTGCATCAGACGAAAATACTCACCGCCCTATCCCCTTACATTTAGGCAAAGGAGCTGAATGTGATTTGTCCAACAATTGAATTTTGCACATAGATTAGTTATGTTCTTTTTAATAATGCTAATTGATCTCGATTGTTGTGAAATACTACAAGATTAAGTTGATGTGGTCAACCATCCACCCCTTCCCCCATCTCTAAAATAGAAATGTGCGTTGTGACGGGTCGCCGTCGCTCCCCCTCGTTATTAAAATTTGATTTCATATTCAGGGTGCAGGGGGTTATAGACAGAAAGTATTTACGGCCTTTCACACGACAAAATGCGCTCTCGCTTAGGCACACGCATCTGTCACTCTCATCGGGCCCGCACAAAGGCTGGACGGGAATCAATCATTTAATAGGAAAATAATCCAAACTTTTATTCAACTGACTCCGAGCCCCCACCCGTCACTACACAACACAAATATCGGTATCATACAAACAATTAAACAAGCATAACAGACTTTTTCATGAATCGATCCTGTTCTTCAGTTTTACTTACGTTGCCAGGATAAGCCAATACTTCCACTATTCTGTGTGCACTATAACCTTAAGAGCAACTAATCGTCCATTACTTGCCAGCATTCCTTGGTTGATCGTCGAGTTTCTCTCTCTTCCACGTCTGTAACGACCACGAGCTGAAAGCGGCCACACTGTTGTGTCTCCCGATTGGCCAAAAATCCAGTTGGGGGATACTGGCTAACGTAGCTTGAGTCACACCAGTCTCCCGGACTCCACCGTATCTTCGCCCTCTCACGGAAAGGGCTCCTGTCGGCTCTCCACAGGTCTCCTCTGGCTGCAAACACCCCACCGTTGTCTGGCCAGCTCCCTGTCTAGGCCCCAACGGCTGACACGTCTGGCTGTCGACCGTCCCACACGGGAGCACAATTCTTCTCGTCGTGGCGACGAGGCTACCAGCAAACATCCACTGTTTACAGTCCCAACCCAGGAGTATCACGAGCGACAGCTATCTCTGCTTCACGCTGTATTTTATCGAGCCCTCAGCAGACGGGCCGTGTTCACTTTTCCCTTAGTGAGTCACACACACAGCTTCTTGCGCCAAAACAGCTTGGGCACCCAGTGTTCAATGCATAACATCCTTTTCAAACTCAGTTCGATTGCCCAAGCCTACCCAGTTGATACTAAAACAGCCTGGACCTCTCTTCCAGCCATGACTGATGCTTCTAGTATATTTACTACCTTATAGAACAACAAGGCGCAATTCCACTCCGATAGGCCGCAGCCTTCCCATTATTTCTCAGATCAGGTCGACCTGAATGGTCGCTGTACTCATGTCCGCGAGGCTGACGGTCACCCTACCCGTGACGGTCACCTGTCACGGATCGCCTTCCTTTTCAGGCCCACGGGAGGTAGCATCCAGTGTATTGCCAGTGCTCAAAGTGGACACTCTTTCTACCCAGGACTGGCAGGTAGCCAACTCCTTGTCACTATCCCTCGGACATGCGAAACACTTTCCAGCACTCTCCCTCCTTCCATGTATGCGACTCGGGGTATTCCCCCCTGGTTGATGCCTGAATTGCACACTTGATGACCAAGGAACTTGCTTCATTACAATCAGCAAAAACTACCCTTAATGTGCCTAAATGGCTCGTCGAGTACATTCGGCCGAATCATGACACCCCCGTACCTAAGAATGTTGTTCATTCCAACATTTCCTCAAGGACCGAACTGTTCTCAAATTGGTATAAACAATTCCAGTGGCATGGATCAGTGATAACAGTACTCCCTCTATGCTTTAAGACATCACTTCCATCAACATCTCTTTTACTTGGATAATGTACCCAATTAAAACCTAATTTGATCAATCAGATAATCCAAATCTACACTTTATGGTCTGTCTTAACGACTGTGCACACATTTATACTCTACCTGAGCTTACTCATATAATCATGAACTCTGTCCTTTAGCGTTAGCTTTCACAGCATGTCCCATACTTGTTTATTAATCTATTCCATTCACTTCTAATATAGCCATCAACATGATTAAGACAAAGTTTCAATTCAGGTGTGCTATTTTCTGGCCTGTATACTTAACATCAAATATTCAAATTCAGGCGTGTGGCCACAATCACAAAGACACATTCAATTTGAGGTGTTGTGGCCACAAATCTTGCTCACACGGATCGAACACACACAATATGCAAATCAATTCCATTCATCGTGATTTCACTACAACACTTAAGGACATTTTCGATCTATTTACCGAGCCTGTGACAAAACAACATGAGCAAATCAGATATCACCGGTAAAAAATCAAATACATAACACGTGAGCACGTACTGATCCCCGCCTCCATAATGGGCAATGAACAATATAGCCAACAATACTGTATCAACATATATCAAGAAATGAAAAATTAACACATGAACATAGGCAAACCCCGCCCCTATTATGGGCCAATCAAAATCAACATAACACAACTGGCTCAGGCGACACTTATTTACAACAGTAGCTGTCCCATAACAGAACGACTGATCACACCTCTCACCACAATCTCACGCTCGACCGTAGGCACACGTGCTCCTACCTATGTCGTAACTGCTTCTGTTGTTCAAACTGACATTCACGCTCAACACCTGGGAGGACATTCAACTTCCAATATCTTGACCGATCCTGCCCCTCTCAATCTTGACCTCCGTTTGTGGCTCGCCCAACAGTACCTGGAGCAGTTTGTTTGCGCATCAGGCTTTACAAGAGTGTCAGCGCACCTTTCACTACATTGTATCCTTAAAGGAGGCGTGAAAATCTGTGCTATCTTTTTTTAGCCTGGCGCATCCCATTCACAAGCGACACGACGATCATTCCCCTTTTCAAAATTGTTATGAGATGATCCTCCTCACTCATCGCCTATGCGAAAACGATTTTCCTTCTCTCTGAGGCATTCCTTGGTTCGAAAATAAAATCCCGCTCATGGCCTTTGCCCATTACATGATGAGCCTTGATTTACTTTTCCCTTCTGACACTGGATCATCTGCCTCCTTTGAGCTGACTGTCTTTGGCGTTTCCCTAATCGTTAGCTGGTCACTCGACCTTCTTGACATGCGTTTTTATCGCCTCCCTGGTCCCAACCCAGCTGCTGGTTCAGTTCCTCTTGGTCCATGTTGCCCCGACCCTGAGGCCCGCCACCGTGGCATCCTACATTTCTGACTGCCACGGCAAACGCCATACACTTTTGAAAACCACCCACTTCGGCCACCACTGGGCCCACGGCACGCCACGACGGCCACCTCTTGGCCTCGGCACCGCCACTACGACTATCTTCATGGTCCAATGCACCCCACCATGGCCACTCCATTGGGCCTACACTCAGCTCCACTGCCTTGCGGCGCCTGTGCATCCACCTGGCTTCAGTTCACTTTCCTACCCTGCTCACTGCCACTTGCTTTCCTACTTGACTGGCAGCTGGTTAGGCTTCGGGGATGAAACCTAACCCTAACAAAAGCTGGGATAGGGAAGGTTCTTTTGTATAACCCTCGCTGCAGTGTTGATGTACTCCTGACAAACTCTGACTCTACTTTGAACGGGCCAAAGGTAGCCTATTATTTCTTCCATCTGCATATCGCAAGCAGGCTGGTATCCCCGGTATCCAGTCTCGCTCTCTCTCACAAAATACCGGGCTTACCTTTGCGCTAGGTCAGTCCATGTGTTATGGAAGCAGGGGTCACTGGCTTCCCATTACTCGCTGCCCTAGTAGTTGTGGTGGCACCATGCTTCCTGTTCGATATCTGTATCAACAGCAACAACGGAATGTATTCGCAGGTCCGCTACATTCCTTGGCGATCTTATGACCTCTCGCCCACATTTATAAAACATGTGCGTTTCACTCTAAACATTATCTTGAGTCCCACTCGTTGCCACGGGACTTAGATATCGGGAGCATCCTCTTTACTCCCCGGCTCGTTACTCCCCCGGCTCGTTACCTCCCCCGGCTCGTTACTCCCACGGCTCGCCTAACCCTATCCTCTACATCCCATATCCCTAACCCTTTCCCCTAACCCTAACCTCTATCCCTAACCCTAACCCTATCCCTAACCATAACCTATCCCTAACCTCTAACTACCCCTATCCCTAACCCTAACCCTAACCCTAACCTATCCCTAACCCGAACCTGAACCTATCCCTAACCCTAACCTAACCCTATCCCTAACACCTAACCCTTAAACCCCTCATCCTAACCTAACCCGAACCGGGGAAGTAAAAGAGCCGGGGGAAGTACGAGCAGGTGCGGAGTTTTGAGCTGACCGCTTAGAATCCGCTTCTAACTGCGGTCTCGCCTCCTGTTGATGTAGGGAGTCGGCGAATTCACTCCCTGATGTGTGGTCTGGGCATTGCGGGGTCGAATGGTTCGTTCCCTTCATCCCATGACGCTGATCTTGCGGCAGATTCATACTGTCTGCATCTTTCATCAACTCCTCTAAACTTCCTAATTATCTTTCCAGCATGAATTACTGTGAGAATCCATTCCGACAAGTGGAGAGAAGTTGCTCCTTAACGTTCTCCTCCCTCTAAATTCAAAAGTCTTGTTCGATGTTCCCTAACCTTATCCCATTTGTCAAAGAGAGCCTAAGCGATAAAGGAACTGTACGTCGCGTCTCCATGATCTACGAACGTTTCTTCTGAAACAATTTCTATATCTATCGGCGGTTACCTGGTACCTCTGATACAATGCATCGCGCACCGACTCATAATCTGTCTGGTTTTTTCCGGTGGCAAGCAGATAAAGGCATCCCTAGCTTTGGGGTGTCAGCACGCAGACAAATTTGTGGCCCACCGTTCGGTAAGCCTGATCTTTGGCATTCCTTTCAAAATGCGATAAATGATATCCTCTAAAATGGTCGGATATCCTCGAATCCTTGGATAGTGATCAAGGGACGGATCATGTGGTGCAAATTCACTTGGGGTTGTTGCCTCACGTCCGTTTCTTTCTCCCAATTTTAATTTTTCTAACTCAAATCTGCCTTATCTTCTCTCTTTCTCTTTCCTCACTTTCCCCGTTCTCTTTCCTCTCTCCTCTTCTTTCCCGTTCTCTTGTTCATCTCTACTCTCTTTCCCGTTCTCTTTTCTCTTCTCCTCTCTTTCCCGTTCTCTCTCCTCCTTTTCCCCGTTCTCTACTCCTACTTTTTCACCGTTCTTGCTCTCCTCCCTTTTCCCGTTCCCTTTATCTCTCCTCCTTTTCCCGTCTCCTTTCTCTCTCCTCTTCTTCCCTGTTCCTTTCTATCTCACCTCTTTTTCCCGTTACTCTCCTCCTCCTTTTCCCGTTCTCTTTCTCTATCCTCTCTTTCCGTTCATCCTTTCTCTCTCCTCTCATTTCCCGTTTCATCTCTCCTCCTTTTCCCGTTCTCTCTCCTCCTTTTTACCGTTCTCCTCCTCCTCCCTTTTACCGTTCTCTTTCTCTCTCTCTTTTTCCCGTTCCCCTTTCTCTCTCCTCTTTTTCCCGTCTCTTTCTCTTTCCTCTTATTTCCGTTCTCTTTCTCTCTTCGTGCCTTTCCCGCTTGTTGTTTCTGGGCCTCGATTACTCGGGGCAGTTCTTCATATAATATGCCATTCAGTTCCAGGCCTTTAGTCCTAAAGCTTCTTCCTTCCTTCTATGAGTCCATCTTTTTCAGCGGACCCTTTGTCATCTGCACCCTCTTCAGTCGACATTCTGAATGCTATCTAAACCCTCGATCAGCTTGTTATTACATACCTCAGTTACAAGCGCAGTTTACCACCGCATCACTTGCTAATTAAGAGATTCAAAATAGTTGTGATACTCCAAGCAATCCTCACAAGCAACCAAATCAAGCAAGTTCAAATACAAAGGGCCCAGTCATGAAAAAAAAAAGATCAAATACATTCAACACATGACTAACGTCTTTCCCGAAATGAAACAACAATCTAGGTTTCACATATTATGACAGTATTTCAAATCCCTCTTGCAATTGAACAAACCCAGAATTCTAAATCATCTTATGGCCCCTCGTTATGTTCATCACGGACGTGCCCCCCACTCGGGGACGGGTCTCCGACGTCCCCTCGTTATTAAATATGATTTTTCATCATTCAGGGATGCCAGTGTGGTTAAGACATGAAGTAATTTACGCTTTCACATATACCATTTAACTGCGCTCTCGCATTAGCAACGCACTCTTCACTCACAGCGGGCCCGCACAAAGGTGACGGAGTAACCAATGAACATTTATAGATAAATAATCAACTTTTATTCAACTGACTCAGCGAGCCCCCACCCGTCACGACACAACACAACTATGCTGTATACTATACATCATGTAAACAGCTACAGAAAAGTCATATTATCGCGTCCACATGTCCTTCTTACGTAGCCAGGAAAGACTATATTTCCACTATTCTGTTTCGGCACCCTTATATCCTTACTGCAGCAAATAAACGTCCCATTCACTTGCCACGACTTTCCTTGGTTGTTCGTCAGTTTCTCTCATCCACATGTACGACCTACGAGCTGAAGCTGCACATACATGTTGTGTCTCCCGATTGGCCAAATCCAGTGGGGGACACTGGCAACGTAGCTTGAGTCCACTCCAAGTCTCCCGGGACTCCACCGCTACTTCGCCCTATCCACGGAAAAGGGCTCCTGTCGGGCCTCTCCCACTGGTCTCCTCTGGCTGCAAACAACCCACCGTTGTCTGGCAGCTCCCTCGTCTAGGCCCCCAACCCAGGCTGTCACGTCTTGCTGTCGACAGTCCCAAACGGGAGACAATTCTTCTCGTCGTCCCCCCCGGTCCGAGGCTACAGGCAACCTCCACTGTCATTACGTCCCACCCAGGAGACAACAGAGGCGACAGCTAAACTCTGCTTCACGCTGTATGTTATCGAGCCCTAAGCAGACGGGCGAGTTCACTTTCCCTTAAGTGAGTCTCACACACACAGCTGCTAGCGCTTACAAAGCTTGGGCACCAGTGGTTAATGCATAACCTCCTATTCAAACTCATGTGCCGATTCCCCTAGCACTACCCATTGAAACTAACAGCCTGGACCTATTTCCAGCCATGACTGATGCTTCAAGTATTTACTCCTCTATAGAAACAGGCCGCAAACACACTCCGATAGGCCGCGCTTCCATCATTCCTCCAGTAACAGGGACGAATGAGATGGTCGCTGTACTCTGCCGGCAGGCTGACCGCGTCACCTACCGTGTCGGTCACCTGACACGATCGCTTCTTTCCGGCCCACGGGTGAGGCCCAAGTGAATAGCCAGTGCTCTAAAGTGGACATCTCTTCTCTACCCAGGACTGGCTGGTCGCCAACTCCTGGTCACTATCCTCGGATCATGCGGAAACACTTTCCAGCACTCTCCCTCCTTCAGTATTGACGACTCGGGGTATTCCCCCTGGTTATGCCGGAATTCGCACACTTGCAGGACCCAAGGAACTTGGCTCTCAACAACAGCAAAACTACCCTTAATTTCGCCTAAATGCTCGAGAACATGCAGCCGACTCATGACGCCGTGTTCATGCTGTTTGCAGTGTTCTGCTTGTCGCAGTTGATAACTGTGGGTCAAGTTCACTAGGATGCATGAATACAAGCGATAAAATTTGACGTTAATGGCTCTGATGATCTCATCTTGAAACTTGTGTTTGTGAACTTGTCCGCTACTAGTGAGATACTACATCGCTCTGTATCCTGTGTGCTGTCAACTTCAGCTGACCCGCACTTCAGTCCAACACCCTGAAGCACGTAGATGTTCTCTATCTCTCCGGCCTACACTGCCTCGCCTGCCCGCGTATATCCCCTGAGTTGCCCAACTCCACCCCCTGTCAGATCCCTCGTGTCGAAATATCTCGGGACCAACTTATCTTCTAAAATATTCCACATCAAAACAACAGGTAGACTCCAAAAGTGACATTTTCAAATATTCACAATGGTTTGTTTTTTCATCCAACCAGAATGCACATAACACACATCAATAACATCCTACTAGTTACTTCTTATTTTCGGTAAGGACAAAGGTGACATGTGATACTTCGACACAATGTGTCTTCTTTGACTTTACAAACAATGGACACGGTAGTAAATGCACCACAATACAATTACACCAGACCTCCTGACAGCCGTACTTTGTTTCCAAGTCATAATGGGAATGAAAGGTTTTGTTTACTCAAACACACCCAGATGATAATCAAGCAAGGAGGGTAACTTTTGCTCCCACGACAAACAAAAACACACGCTCACATACTCCAGAGGGATGCTGCTTACGACACGAAATCGCCTAGCAGGCATGCACAGCACAGAGCGCCAGAACAAACAAGGAACCACATCCTTGTTTGTTCTGTGTGCTCTGTGCTGCTGTTCATATCTGTTTAGGCTGTTCTTTAGTTCTGTGTGCTCTGTGCTGTATTTCTGTTTCGGCTGTTCCCTTTGTTTGCTTCAGTGATGCTCTGTACTGTATATCTGTAGGTGTTCTATTGTTTGTTCTGTGTGCTCTGTGCTGTCATATGTGTTAGGCTGTTCTTTGTTCTGTGTTGCTCCTGTGCTGTCATAATCTGTTAGGCTGTTTCTTTGTTTTTGTTCTGTGTGCTCTGTACTGTCTCATCTGTTAGGTGTTTCTTTGATCTTGTGTGCTCTGTTACTGTCATATTGTTAGGCTGTTCTTTTGTTTGTTCTGTGTGCTCTGTGCTGTCATAACTGATAGGTAATTCGGTGTCGTAAGCAGCATTCCTTTGGAGTTCTGGGCATGTATTTTTTGTCGTGAGAGCAAAAGTTACCCTACCTGTTTAATATTTACGGTTTACTGTTCCCTGCCTCATTTCGTATTTACTTTCATTTCAATCAAATCGAGGTTGTATTTGGTTCTGTTCGTCAATGTACTTGTCTGACGATATTCAAGATAGAAAACCCTAGACCAGTCTTGAATAAATGTTAATTTGGAATTGTCCATTTCTCCAGTTGTTGTTACCGTGTAGATGTGTCCGGTACAGGGTAAATAGGCAAAATTGGAACATCCTTTCGGGGGGATGTTTCCTTGTTTGTTCTGTGCGCTCTGTGCTGTCATATCTGCTAGGCGATTCGCTGTCGTAAGCAGCATTCCTTTGGAGTTCTGGGCCTGTATTTGTGTCGTCATGGGAGCAAAAGTTACCCTACCTGTTTATTATTTACGGTTTACTGTCCCCTGCCTCATTTCGTGTTTACTTTCACACCCAGATGGTATCAGCAAATGACAATGAAACGAGTGCAAAAGACGTCCCAGCAAGAATCGATTATCACGTGCATTGTCTTACCTCACATTCTCGGCACTGGCGTCCAGAGGTGGGAGCTGCGTGTCTTGGTCAGATCTCGCCGACTGACACCCCTGGCGCTGCAGGACTTCGGGGGTCTGAGGGAGACTTGTCCTGGTACCTGCACTGCCGATTCCCCCGGGACGCTGAGCCCATCTGTGTGTCAGAACCTAAACGGAGACGTCTGACTGTGCTGTAACCACAAAACCACGTTTCGTGGGCTGCTGTGGTTGAGGACCCTGCGGCAATGGCATGTTGAAATGGGTGATGGGGACTGGTGTTCTGTCCGTCGCTGGTGACGTTCCGCTTCCTGCCAGTTGCAATATGTCTTGGAGTGTCCGGGGCGACTTGCTAGGAGATGAAAGCTCGTCTGGAGATAAGGCTGTCTCTGCAGCATTCAATTCCACTGCGCCAAACAGTGACCTCGGGGTTATGTGTCTGCGTTTCCCGGGGGATCTTTTCGGCGTGGTGGGCGGCTCTTGCGGACTATCAGTTTGATTCGCTTGAGATTTCGTAGGTGGTCCCTCCTTCGTGGGCGACCTATCCTTTGGTCCTCTCGACGTTTTTGTGCTGGACACTTCCAGTGGGCTCTCTAGCAAACCCCCTTCATCTTCTTCAGTAAGACTGTCCTTTTCTGATTGCTCGGATTTTTCTTCAGACTCTGATTCTGGAGGCTGATTTTCTTTGCTGCCGTCTTGAGAGTGGCCCTGGTCCTGATACCTGAAGGCATACAGACACATGCAAACACACGCAGTAGGATTTTCTTTCATTTCCTTTCTCTACCCCTTTTATTACCCGAGTTACATTTTCTGATTGTGATTTTATATGAGATGAATATTGATTATTCATTGCTAGAAGAATAGCAGACGCTTGTCTTATACAAATAGGATAAAACATTCATTATTGCTATATCTGAATTCATACTGTTTAGAGTTACATGTATCGGCAAAGTGATGAAGATGTCGTGCGACGGGTGCGTTTTCGCCCTCGGGAGCGGGACTCTCATTTGGGGGTGGTACCATGCCTAAGTAATGAATTATTGGTAGGGGGCACAATAGGTAGTGACGGATCTGAACAGGCACCACCGAACACCATCGAAGTAACTCTGCAGAGGTTCAGTGTCTCCTCTGGTGGATTGCCTAATCATGACTTGGTACGGATTGCTCCCTATGGAGCGAAGTGTTGGGACTCAGACAGGACAAACCTGGGTGAGGCTGTGTCTTAGGGAGCCGGCGTGCGTAGCATGGGAGTAATGGTAGTAAGGGGGCACAAACAATGACACAGAAAAAAAGGACGAAGTCAAGGCGTTATTGTTGCTTCTATTATAATGTCGTAACAAATTGTGGGTCATTTTATTGTGTTTTACATTGCCATAAAGCTCTAGCCGAAGCGAAGGTCAATACAGTAATAGAAGTACTCACTGGATGAAGATTTCTTCTCATATCCCCTTTCTCTTTCATCGTCAGTCTGTCTTTGAGATTGAACAGTTTTAACTGGGACGCATTTTATCCCCATCTGTGAAAATCACAAGCATTTGGGGCCATTCGTTTTATTACATCGCGTCTTGCATCAATCTGTGTGCCCGTCAAGCTTGTGGAGTGATGTCCAGGGTTTTAGCTTGGGATTTTCTGCGAGTAATTTGTTAATCCTTGTCGATTTAATCCCTAGTTAATGCCCTCACACACTATCTCTTTTACATTTCCGCTTTACGATCTTTAGACACATTTTGGTCGACCATCTCATTCAATATCATTAATCCTCCCCATCACTGAATGCTCTTGGCTGCTTTCCGGAGGCATTAATCATGTAAGCAGAGGGAATTTATTCCTTTTTTTATGAGAGTTTGTTATTTGCTTACGTGGAAATGGTTCGCACTCGCCAGGTAACTGGGATCCAGTGGCAAGCCTGAAGAGCTTTTCACAAAGCGAAATGACTGTTGCTGGCTGGTCCTGCTAACTTTCTCTTCGGTGGACCAATATAACAAATGTACTCTGCTGAGGAAGATTTCCTCTCGTAACCCCTTCTTCTTAATCGTAAAGGCAGGCATACACGCTCAAACTTTTCCATCAATAGTATTGACGTCAAATTATTTGACAGTTTGACGTTTGCCCTACACGTTCAATATTATTGTGCAAAATTCAGTCTGTGCATCGCGATGGACGGAGCAAAAGCGTTGGCTCTTGCGCTAGCGTGCAAGCGAAGAAACACAAAAAAAAAACCGAACTAAGTGGGCCAAGCAGTGGTATCTGCAACGCCAAAGATTTGGGCATAGTGAACTATCGCAAGAGTTGAGAAATAATGAGCCAGTTGATTATAAAAACTTTCGAAAGTTTGTCCTCAATGCGTTTATCTTCTTCTTCAGTTCATCTTTCGTGCCTTCCTTGTA
>CM031601.1:19894516-19904516 GCA_018398815.1 Conus ventricosus
AAGAAGGAGAAGAAGAAGGAGAAGAAGAAGGAGAAGAAGAAGGAGAAGGAGATGAAGAAGGAGAAGAAGAAGAAGAAGATGAAGACGATGACGACGACGACGGTAATAGTAATAATGAAACAATGATGAAAATAACAAGATTTCCAGGCCATCGCTGACTATAACTTCAAGCACTCTCAGGGGATGACCTTGTTTGAACGACGCGACACACCTCTCTGAAATCCGATGGCTACGGCATGGTTTTTTGATTGAATTCTCGGTCCTGCCCGCCATTGGAAGCAATGAAGTGAGTGAACAAGCTTCCAAGAATGCCACACACACACAAATGGGCAGATCCTCTGTCTTTCACTCTGATCTGAACACCAAAGCTTGGGCTTACGTTAAAGCCACTGGCAAGCAGAATGAAACTCGCGGGCAGACTTAAGGAAAAAATAAAGATCTTCCAAATTAATTCGTCGCAACCTGAGAGGTTTTTTTTTCCCCTGTGCACTGCCTGCTTTTAAAGAAGAACAGTCTTGTGCCGCAAGCACACCTGCCCGTCCTTTTACTCCCACTCGTTTCTTTGAGAAGGTGAGGAAGCTCCGTGGAGCATTCCATAGTGTGTGCTACTTACTATGTAACATGTTTACAGAGTCTTGGGATTTATATAATATCAGACATAAACGCTTCACAGAAGAGTCCATGAAAACCCTGTTCAGAGATTTCCCGCCAGACGTGATTTTTTGGGGTCTCATAAAAGAGATAAACATTTTCCATCTGATTTAACATTTTAACGATTAAAAATAAGACATGTTTTAATGATATATAGATGCGCGCGTGCGCGCGTGTGTGTATGTGTGTGTGTGTTGTGTGTGTGTGTGTGTGTGTGTATGTGTGTGTATGTGTGTGCGAGTGTGCGAGTGTGTGTGTGTGTGTGTGTGTGTGTGTGTGTGTGTGTGTGTGTGTGTGTGTGTGTGTGTGGATGCGTGTCGCAGAGCGCGTGTAGATGCACGGTGGCTTTGAAATTCTAGGATTAACAAAACTCGGTCCTGTGTTCGTACAACACACACACACACACACACACACACGCACACACACGCACGCCACACAATGAATGTACACCGTAGATGCAAGGGCGGCTATGAAATTATAGATATTGGTAGCGATTTACACAGTTGTACTCGGTGAAGGTTAAAAAAAAAGAGTAGAACGCCTAATGGTGAACGGTAGTGCATTCCCGACTGTCGGGCCTCAATAGAAAAGAGAACGTCAGCCAGCGTATTGTGTTCTGTCAGATGGACCATAGAAAACACCATCACAAGAAACAACAGAAATGACGCAATGCCAGGTGTCGTTCAATGGATACGACACGCTCACTCAGAAGCACCAAAAGACAGAGAAGGAGACCAAGCAGAGACATTGCCACACATTCAATTTTGCACTTTGTTTTATTTTGGTGCTTTCTGTTGATGGTACACTTTCAACACACGTCTGTTAGAACAGGAAATCCGTTCTGTCTGCCATCAATCATTGCACGGCATTTTCGTACCCTTGTGACACGTCGTTGCATCGTTCAATAAAATGAAATATAGTTTAAAAAGGAAGTTTGTCCGCCATCTTGAAACAACATAAAATACTTTGTCTTTTTGAACCATTTTGTCCACTATCAAACAATTTCGTCACTAGTGAAGTATCGAAACAATTTTGTCACAGTATAGTTTTGAACAATTCTGTCATAAAACAATAATGAACAATTCTGTCATAAAGCAATAATGAACAATTTCTGTCACGAATTTGGTATAGAGCAATTGCATTGCACATAATTATGACTAACTTAAATTCTTCGGGTACACCCAAACGGAAGTAACCAAGACACAGCGTGCTGACAACGGCTAACAGCCTCAATCATACGTGAATAAAACAAAACAAAACGAAATAAAATAAAAGAAACTACAGTTCGTGTCCATAAAAGGAGGTTTTATAAATCCACAGCCAACAAAACTACAGTTGGTGTCCATGACAGCTAAAGATTTATAAATCCGCAGCCAGCAAATCGAGCTTGGTGTCCACAAACGTTAGAAGTCCATAAATCCACAGCAGACAAACCAAAGAAGGTATTAATAAAAAATAAGAGGTCTGTAAATCCACAGACAACAAACGAAAGTTGGTGTCTGTTAAGTTAGAGATCTATGAATGCATAGTTAACAGACTAAAGCTGGAGCCCATATATGTTAGAGATCTATAAAGCCACAGCCAACGGCCTGGAGTGATGGAATCTCTAGTTCGACAACCCTCAGCGGTCAGATGTTTGGTACTCTCCGTGGTCACTGCGTTCTCTCTACGTCAGAGGAGGCGGGCAGGTGAGTCAGGAGGTGCCAGACTTGTGAAAAAGGTTCAGGTTTGTCCAGTGCCCGGGCCTGTGAACACAGGTACGGATAACGGGACAAACCTGCTGTCTGTATCATTCTGGTATAACTAGTATTCAACAGTAGGTTTCTTTCGTTTTTGTTAGATTATACTTTACTGTCTTGATGTGTGAACAAAATATTATTCTTGTGCTAGACAAATTGAGCAAAGCTTGTAAAATCGTTCAATCAGATAATCCATATAGCAGAAAAAACGGACGAAAGCCTGTGCCATCATTGCCACACACGCAAAAAAATCTTTTGTCGAGTTAACCTAATTCTATGAGCATAGAAATTCATATATAAAACACGACCCTATTGCACTGGTCACTTTCAGGTAAATCTTTAAAAACACGTTAACAACGCCCCACCCCCACCCCCATGTAAAACTCCAACCGATCACCAAGCAGTGCTTTTTGCTAGCGCGCTTCGTTTGATTACACACAGTTTTTGTTTTCCCCGGACGCACGATATTCGCAAGTGCCCGGTCATGATTATCAGCTATACACAACTCATTGTCCACATTTTGACGAGCGGCACCTTTTAAGAAACAGAAGCTCCAAGTCCTAGCACAGTGTCATTTACGCAAGGTACACAGGGCTCTAAAATCTGAAGTGGTCACCCCTATCACATGTTAGAGACAGGCCAAGTCTCAGTGGACACAGCAGTCTGCACACCTGCTGACCCTTGTCCAGCAGAAGATAGAAGAGGTCGAGGAAGACGAGGAGAAGGATGTGGATGAAGGAGGAAAGGGGAGGGGGGGGGGGGGGGGGGGGGCTGGTGACGTCTTCCTCCTTGTACAGCACAATTACTGCCACCACCCCACACGTGTGCAAGGTTTTCGAGCCCGTCCGTTTTTGTTTGTTTTTTGTGTGTGTGTTTTGTGTGTGGTTTTTTGGTTTTTTTTTTGAACACACGGATCCAGAAGCGGCCCCGCCTACTGGCTAAGATCTGGGGGGGGAAGGTGGCATTTCTGGGGAGGAGATGTGGGGGGTTTGATCAGGGCAGTTGAGGAGGGGTCTTCCTGGAAGGAGATGAGGGGGGCGCGTTCTGGGACGGAGGGGGAGGGGGGAGAGGGCACGTTCTGGTCGGGAGGTGGAGGGGATTCGCTGTGGGAGACAGGCGGAGGGGCAGTGTTCTGAGCGACGGTAGTGGAGAGCATACACTTTGGACAGGAGGTGGTGTCGAAGACGTGCTCTGGGCGGAGGGTGACAAAGGAGCTTGTTCAGCTGGGGGAGAGCCAGCGGCTGTGTTCTGAACTGTGGAAGGCAGGGATGAAGGCACGTAATGAGCAGGACGAGGGGGTAGAGGGGGCGGTGTGGATAACACGCTCTGTGAAGGTCGTGGGGGTAGAGAGGGCGGTGTGGATAACACGCTCTGTGAAGGTCGAGGGGTCAGAGGGGGCGGTGGCCGATTTATGGGAGGCAGAGGTGGCACGCGCTGACTGGGGGGAGGTCGAGGCCACCTGGTTGAGAGGTCCTGGGAACGTTTTTGCTGTCTGGTCATGACAGGCTAGGGGAGGGAGAACAGCATGTGCCCGGGTTGCATACCGTAGAACACCCACTGTCGTCCCCCTAAATGTGGACCACTGGAGAGCTGACCCCCAGCCTGTGTCTGCTGCCCACTGCTGGCCCCTGTGGAGCCGTGCTCCTCCTCTACCTGTGAGCCTGAACTGGTGGGGATAGGTGGCAGTGCTGAACCGGCACTGGAAGAAGTGCTGGAACTCTGTAGCGGCGGCAATTGTCCTGGCCTTTCCCTCGAAGCTGACGGAGTTTGGTCCTGTGAGGCTGAAACCTGGACGTCATCTGCTTGAAGACCCCGACATCCATGTTGGTCACCTTGTACCAGGGTATCAGCACCCTCCGGCCTGTGATCTGCTCGTGGACATACAGTCGGTTGTCGCTCCCGACAGAAGCCAGGTTGTGACGGCGGAGGTAGTTGACAAGGGAGGTGGAGTCGTCGATCGCTCTCCTGCCCTTCCGTGGACTGACCTCCTGTTGCCTCTCCGTGATCATCTTCAGGGGATGTCCGTCTCCAAGGCAGCGCCGCCGCCTGTGTGGCCTGTTCCTGAACTGCACGTCTGGTCCGGATCTGGGTCGGGGCTCGTCCTTGTATTTCAAGCTGGGCCTCCGAGGGTGGTGGTGTCACGTCCTGTCGTCGTGGCTTAAGTGATTGTTTTTGGCCCCCTACCTGTCCCTCACCTTGTGCTTGTGGCTGAACCTCATCCTGTGCCTGTGGCTGAGCCTCAACCTGTGCCTGTGCGACAGCCTGACCCTGAACCTGCAGTTCAGCCTGAACCTGTGCCTTTGAGGGAGCCCGAGCCACCGCCCGTCCCTGTACAGCAAGCTGGGAGACCATGACGGGTTTGGAATGGCGACGGACACATCCTCCGCGATCAGACTGACTGACGGCTCAGAAACAGGGCGCACTTTGGGTGGATTCTCCCTGTCACCACACCTCGAGAACAGCGGGAAGGAGGTTTGAGTATCTCGTTACGCCTAGAGCCGAGCTTCTTCCACCATCGTCCTCCGGGGATGCCTGCCGCTGAGGCAGTGCCGAGGTCTGTTCTCCTCCACCATCGTCCTCCGGGGATGCCTGTCGCTGAGGCAGTGCCGAGGTCTGTTCTTCTCCACCATCGTCCTTCGGGGATGCCTGCCGCTGAGGCAGTGCCAGGTCTGTTCTCCTCCACCATCGTCCTCCGGGGATGCCTGCCGCTGAGGCAGTGCCGAGGTCTGTAGAGCCTGTTCCTGCCCTGCACGTCTGCTCTGTATCTGGGCCGCAGCTCGTGCCCGTGCTTCAAGCTGGGCTTCAGAGGGTGGTGGTGGTGGTGGCGCATCCTGGCCTGGTGGCTCAGGCTGCTGCACTGGACCCTGGTCTTGAGGCTGACCTTTACCCGTGTCTGAGTGGGGGCACGACCCACGGCCTGTCCCTGCACCATAAGCTGAGGCACAATAGCGGATCTGGATCGGCGTTGATAAGACCCTCACCACGACCGGGCCGCCTGTCAGTGCCAGAGGCTGGACGAGGTTTGGGTGGATTCTCCTCCTCATCGTAGTCCAAGATCAGCCGGAGAAAGTTGAGCTTCCCGTACTCCTCTGGCGGCGTAAATCTGCAGTCAGCGACAGAACATGTCAGAGATGCATGGGGCACGGCACCAGACACACAGTAGAGATCGCACTGAAAGAGAGATGCTGAATGATTTGAACACGAAGACGCAGTGAATGTCCAGCCCGAGATAGAGTAGATATATATATAGAAATAAAACAAAAACACACACAACACACACACACACACACACACACACACACGAGGAGTCATAAGACCCAGGCCACTGCTTATCCAAACATCTATTTTCTTGTGAATTTTCGCCCCACATGGGCTTCTTCAAACAAGCTTCTGATTGTAACCCGAGCAGGGCAAAGCGACAATATCCACATCCAAGAGAACAACTCACAGGACAAAAAAAAAAAGGCACTCACCGCCTCCACACCCCATCTAACATACATTCTCTCTCTCTCTCTCTCTCTCTCTCTCTCTCTCCCTCTCTTCTCTCTCTCTCTCTCTCCTCTCTCTCTCTCTCTCCTCTCCTACTCTCATCTCTACCACACACCAACACACACACACACACACACACACACACACACACACACATCCACACACAGAGGCAATTTATATTCCTCAATCAACATACATGTCCCCCCTCTGCCTATTGTGGGCACACTTCACATCAAAATTAGAATATGCAACGAAGCTTACACAGAAAGGATCCTGTCAATTGGTCACTCAACTCACAACAACAAAAATGAATAAAAGAATAAATGGAAAGAAAAAAAGGAAAGAAAAAGGAAAAAAATTGAAAAAAAGGGGGAAAAAAGCGTATCATCCTGCAATTAACTAGAAATAGGAAATAAATAGTTTTCTGCCCAAATATGTAGCCTTTGTGCTTCTGCACGGTGGAAACCAATACTTCATTTAACATAACTGATCACAGAATCTCTCGTTGAAGGATGGACGAAAAGGAGGAGACGGACAGTGAAGGGGTAAGGAAGAGGGAGAGCAGGAGTGGGGTGCCCTTCAGTAGGCCTATTCAACTTACCCGCCGGCCTCCTCACTGACTTCAGGAGACGGAGAGTACCAGTCTTCGGCAGAACTTGCAGATCGGTGCCTCTGGCGCTGCGAGCCTTCGGGGCGTCTGAACGGACCTTGACCCAGTGATAGCACCTCCGATTCCCCCAGGCTTTGCCACCTCTGTTTGCCAGAACCAGCACGGCGACCTCGAGCTCTTCTGCGACTGCCACGGCCACGTCCTGGGCTGCCGGGTTCGTGCGATGGCTGAGGCTTGGGAGGTTCCGTAGGGATTGGCATTTCGAAAAGGGTCATCCGGACTGATGCCTTCTCCGCTGTGGACGCCTTACCGGCTCCTGCCCTTTCCGGACCGCCGTCTCTACTGTTCGCCGGCTGGTTTGGGGATGTGGGCTGTAATGCCAGGGGTGATCTGTTGGGCGACGGTTTGTGTTGGGACGAAGGACTTTCACTTCCGACAGCTCCGGTAGGCGACCACTGAGACGGGTCTCTGGGTTTCCTGTGAGATCTTTTCGGCGTGGTGGGAGGTTCTCGGGACTGTCTGGTGGAGTCTCGTTGGATTCCTTTGGTGAGTCCTCCTCCCTGGAGGATCCATGTCGTGGTCGTCTTGGTGATCTCCTGCTGAGGTCCTTCTGGGCTGTGTCTGGTGATTTCTCTGAGCTTTCTTTCGGTGACGTGTCTGTGCTAGCTGACGACCCAGACTTTCTCTTGGATTTTGACTTTGGGGGTTGGTTTTCTTTGGCACCTACTTTGGGGCGTGCACCCTGTTCCAGATACCTGAAGACAGATATAAAGGAATGCAGAAAACACAATAAGCCTTGGAATACACGTTCATTTCTTCGTTGATACTGTGAAAAATTTCCTCAAATAAAGTATGCTTAGCATGACGAAATTGTGCCGAGTGATGTTTCATACTCTTGTGGTTTGCATCAAAAGGTTACACCGTATTATCTTTGATACTTATGTATGACGAGATTGCGTATAAATGATTCGTTGTTCAGACAACTGCACTGTAATTATGTTTTAAAGAGCGTTCGGTTCATGAACCTACTATTAGTGTGTTTATCACCTTTCTTTTCCAAGTTGAAAACAAACACGAATTGACTTAAAGGAATGCACACACACACAGCAGGACAATGAGTCTCGTAAATATATGGACCCTGGTGAATCAAGCATTTTTTTTAATCTCCTGTTTAAGTACAGCTTCAGCACTCTAGTGTGTGAACTGTGTATACAGGCTGTAAACAATGTATTAAGCATTCACCATTCTTAACTAAGCTTTGGATTCAGTACATCACAATTCATGGCTATAAAGGAGATGATGTAACGTAATTTCAGTGACTTGTTGGACTGATGTAATAAGTGCTTCAGTAAGGCGTCAGTATGAAATCTAGATGCTTATAAAAGGTGTAGGTCTAACTAGCGCTTTTGCGGTTTCCCCCAAATGAAGCAAAAAAAGTTTTATTTAAAAAAAATGTAGTGTTGTGAAGCATTGTGTAAACTACTATGTACCAGAGTGCATATTTGTTACAACCAGACTGTTTACCTTTGCGTTATTTCCTATATTCATCCACTTAAGGGGGTGATTTCTGACAGTGTTCCTCAAAGTCCCTGATTAACACTGCTGGTGTCTGTCTTCCTCGCGCCTGGTTGACACCGGGATATGTTATGAAAGTAAGCGCAGTGTCACGCAGTCACAGACCAGAATGGATCCATCGCATCATTTCGTCTCCTTGTCCTCAGCATTCGACACTTTTGGAGGGAACGGTGGCTTTGTGACTAACATTGTGACTAATCATTGTCAACATTAGGGGGTTTAGTATCAGGATCAGGATCAGGATCAGATCAGGGCGTTGTATCAAATACAACTTAGCCTATTTAGGCTTTTTACGCCCCTTCTGTATGTATATATCCTTTTTTTTCGTGACCGTTGGTCCAGTCATAGGCTAGCTCAGACCTATTGTCCATCAAATTCATATCTAATTTTTGTTAATAATTCATGTTTATCTATGAGGTTCTTAAAAACATTAATACTAGGTGCACGTTTGATGTTAAGTGTTAGTTCATTGCAAAAATTGGTTACTCTATTAGTAAAAGTACATTTTCTTAAATTATTCTGAATATTGTATAAATATCTTATCTTCACTGTTCCTTGTAACATTCTTCTGCGGAGTACAAACTTATCAACATCATCAATTCCATTAAATATCTTGTATGCTTCAATCAAGTCTTCTCTTATTCTTCTTGCCTTAAGTGTTGGAAGTTGCAGATATTTTAATCTTTCCTGATATGAGTAATCTTTTATATTATGAATCATCTTGATTGCTCTTCTTTGTACCTGTTCTAGAGCTTCTGATTGTTCTTTAGCATTGGATACCATACAGTATTGCCATATTCAGAACAGGTCTAAACTAGTGTCTTATGTAATTGCAAAAAAAGTGTCCTTTTCTATAAATGTAAAGGTTCTTTTTATTATTCCAATCATTCTGTTAGCCTTATTAATACTATTTACAATATGATTGTCAAATAGCAAATTTTTGTCAAAAGTCACACCTAGGTTATTCTTCTTCACATTTAGATACTTTTATTTCCTTGCCCCCAATTTTCATTATATACTCCTTTTGTGGGTTTGTTTTACCAATATGAAGTACTTTACATTTTTTCTGCATTAAATATAGTTCCAGTATCAGGACCACTGTACTAATGTTTCAGTATCCTTTTGTAATTCCTTATGCAATTTCGGAGAGTTATACAGTTTTGTGTTATCTGCAAAGATTTTACATGTACTCTTTAATTCTACAGGGAGATCATTTATAAACACCGTAAATAATATTGGTCCCAAAATACTGCCTTGTGGTATCCCACTAATAACATCAGCACTATGAGAGAAGGAACTACCAATCCTTACCTTCTGAGTTCTTTTTGATAAAAAGTCTCTAACCCAACCAAGTACATTTTCTATTATTCCATAAGACTCTAATTTCTTTAAAAGTCTTTCATGTGGTACTGAATCGAATGCTTTTCTAAAGTCTAAATACAAAACATCTATATTCTCTCCTTTATCTATCTCCTTTGTGAAGTCTTCCATCACTTCTAAAAGTTGAGTCACACAAGACCTTTTTGCACGAAATCCATGTTGACACTCAGCATATAATTTATTTTCTGTCATATGTTTAATAATAGCCTCTCTAATAAATGATTCTAACATTTTGCATATAATGCATGTTAAACTCATTGGTCTATAATTTCCTAGATCTGTTCTTGTACCTTTTAGTAGGTGGTGTCCTGCGTATATTGGTTCACAACATGCACCTCTGAACACCGGCGAAGTGACTTAGTAGCAGTGCAGTGTTTTCTTTGGTGGGTCGCCTCATAACGACTTGATATCGACTCTCGCCATGGATTAGCCAATACCGGAGCTGTGACGGGGCCCGCGAATGGGAAGCCATAATGAACGGCGTTGGGGGTAACCCACAAGAGAGGCACAGGAAAAAAAATAACACAGACCCCCCCCCCCCCCCAAAAAAAAAAAA
>CM031601.1:19912016-19956034 GCA_018398815.1 Conus ventricosus
CAATGCATGACACGGAGATCTAATACAACAGTTAGAAAACCTTGTTTCTTATTCAGCTTTTTTTTTTTTCGTTTAAAATTAAAAATCCTCTGCATCTTCAATAGGAAACATAATAAATGTTGCCAAAAAACGGTTTGAACGTCTGACAGGAAATGTATTGTAGTCCTGTTCTAAACCATTTTTCCCCCCGAGGACACCGTGAAGAGAGACGTGCTGCGATTGGTGCACAGTCTGCGCGGTATGATTCTGCCCATGTAACGCGAGGCTCCATGAAGACCAAGAGATTGTTTGCCGCAAGCTGTCTCTCTCAATCAGATAAAAATTTATAAACTGTGAAATTCACGTCACTGCATATGTGTTTATGAAGATTTTGTTATTGAATAAGGAATAGCATAACAAAGACGACATTTTATGGAAAACTTTTGTTTCAAAGTAGCTTATTTTCGTTAACAGTCTACTTTATATTTAATACGAGCAAGGTTTAAAGGGCATGAGGTCACAAAGGAAGTTCCCTGGTTGGCAGGGAGAATTGTCGGTATTCTACCTCGCAGATGCAAGTCCAATTGTCTGCGGAGGATTGTGGGACTCTCACTGTGAGTCGGTTGACAGGAGCTTGGCAGTCAGTTCATTTACCTCCTGTCGTCACACATCAGAGAGAAGGGAGATAATCATGGGTGTCCCTCTGCTGTCCACAGCTGTGGTGCTGTTAGTTCTCTACTTCGTTCTCTTCCGCAGTGTGTTGGTGTTGGCAGGAGTGGTAGGCAAGTTCGGCTGAGTGATTCTGTCGCTATCTGTGTCTGTCGGTCCATCCCTCTCTCTCTCTCTCTCTCTCTCTCTCTCTCTCTCTCTCTCTCGTGCACGCGCGCGCGCGTGCGCGTGCGTGGATGGAGATAGTTGTTTAAGTGAAAACTAGAAACATAGACACTCTTCTGAATACTGCATCACTTCAACGTTGGAATGTGTGTGATCTATCATCGAAAATGAATAACGCAGATTTTATTGACTTTGTTAAACACATATGATTTTGTATTTTAATGCAAACGTTTGTAGAAAATGTTGATGCCAGCTATTTTTTTAAGATCATAAAACGTTTATCAACTAGCAGTAAAATTGGCAAGCAAGGGAGATGTTCCGGGGATAAGAATGTTTTGGTTCGTAAATATTTTCTTCCTTACGTTCACCCTCTTGTTTGATTGTGACAAGTATTGTCTATCATTTATATTGAAAAAAAAGTTTTGACTTACTAAAAATATTCTGCTTTTTTATGTTTGCGTTCTGACAAATTAGGCCCCATACGATATACTGTATAGTCACGATATACTGTATAGCTCATACGATATACTGTATAGTTACAATAACGGAATAGATATGTTAGAGGAATGTGTCGAGGAAAAATTATTGTGCATATGTAGATGATGTTGATTTACTATGATGCGCTGAAATGGATGCAAGGACTTCCAATATTTCCCGTGAAATTCTACATGATTGCAAACTCTGACTTTAACCATATCAAAGATGTGAATAGTAAAAACACGTAGGTCTCCGAAACACTGTACTAATTTCATATAGGAAAAAAGAAAGAAGAGAAAAAAAACTACTGAAAACGTGCAGTGTGCTTGGTTATATATTTACAATGGTGCAAATAATGGTGACCTTGAAGGTCGCTATACGTAAATATAGGTCTCGGGAAGCAATGTTAATGATGACTTTCTGTCATCTGAAAACCTGTTTACTTTTGAATTACTCTTTAGCATTAACATTCTCGAAAGAACTGAATCTGATCACTTATCAATGCGCATTCGAAAACAGATAGAAAAAGAAAGTATCCATAGGTAAAAAATCAATAAATCTCAAATGTTATCATGTTCATAACCAGCTTTTGCTCATGGTCGACACTAACATCGACACTGAACATGCACCAATGCTCTTGTTACTCACAGGGAACGTAGCATTGTACAAGAAGTGCAGCATGAGCTCCTACCACTCGCAGATGAAGTCCGGATCGTGTCGGCTGGCTGTGAACGGCGACACCAGGGGCAGGTACCCGGGAGCCAACAACTGCATCCACACGGCCATAGCTGACCCCAAGCCCTGGTTCGAGGTGGATCTGGGCGGCCCTACCCCATCGTGTATATGATGCTGATGGCACGTGAGAACCGTGAGTGACAGTGAGGCTGATTATCAGGATTTCTGTGTGGACTGTGTCTTCCTGCTGAGTGACTAAGATGTATTTGCCTCCTCTTATCTTTCCATAGGGGGCTGCACATTATGCGTGGCCTTTATGCACATGTGATATGCCACATAAATTATGCTTGGCTTAGAAGACTTTCTTTCCAAGAATTCTAATATGGACAAATGATCTTCGTAACTGCAAATAGATCTTAATCTTCCTAGAAAAAAAAAGCCCGATCTCCGTTTGTTTCTTTGCATTGATTTGAACGAAGGTGATATCACAATAGTTGTACGGTCAGCTTTTTCAGATGCTACTATTTTCTACGACAGAAGTACGTTTCTTTTGAGTTTATGGAACTAAAGCTACATCCACAGCAAGTGCACTTACTTTGAATTGCCCACATCAACCTTCAGTGATGTACGCCATGCAACTCTACTCTCTGACATGAACGTTTTACAAAGCCTAGCTTCATGATTTAACAGGGAAATGTTCTTCTCTTGAAGGCTTTAATTTTCACAGGGGATACAGTCTCAGACGCATGCCAATGAATCAGAATACTGCAGGATGATTACAGTTTCATGGTTACTCCATAATTCTACCCTTCAACCTGACAACATTGTTGACTGGGTTTTCGTTGTTTGTCAAGGTCTTTTCTCAGCGAGTGGTGTATATGGCTGCCAGCCTGTTCGGTCACTACCTTGTTCAAAATCTGGTTAGTCCGGGTCCTTTCCCTTGTTCACGGCTCGTGCCGTCGAGGAACACACGGGCACCGCCTCTAGCGGATGTGCAGGATGACGAGGAGAGTTTTGCTGAATTTGTTAGTGGTTTTTGTTGTCAGATTGTTTGCCAAGTAAACAAGTACGACAATGGCCACTGAAGATTTCTTGACCAGACTTCTCCAGTAGTCGCACATTTTTAGAGGTTGCCACCTCACCCCGCTCTCTTCTCTTCCCCTCCCTCTCCCCTCCGTTTCTCTCACAACATCCCCTCCCTATTTCCACAAGGATGCTCGAGGATGTGAAAGAGGTCTCTCGTTAGCATCGTTATTCTCATCCATGACGGAGAAAGACGCATCTACGTTATGTATGTTCAAAACTGAGAGAACTAGAAGGAGACGGTTCTTTCTAAAGACCAGACCATATAATTTCTTTGACATAATTTACTTTTACCCTTTCTCTTACTTTTTTCTGTTTTAAATGAGATCCAGGGTGAATCAAAGATTCGCCTTCTAACACTTTAGTCTCGGAACTTTTGCTGATTTTTGATAAGATTAAATACATCAGACACGCATGTTCCAACCTATTCAATCTGGCATTTATAGCAGGCAAAAGAACCCAGAAATGCGACTGATCTTTGAGGGATAAAAAGTTGCATACCTCACCTCTTCACTTCATCTATAACAATCTAGTGCGTATTTTTGTCCATTTTGAATCCCCGTGTTAACATATTTTTTTCCATATGGTATCGTTTCATAGTTGAAGCGGGCTGAACTCGTATCATTACTGAGTAGATTTGATTGTTTTGTTTTATTTTTGTTTACTAAACTACTTGAAAGAATAGGAAAAATAAATCATTCCAACTTCAGATTTGCCTTAAAAATGTGTTTGTGAAAATGATTCACCGTACAGGAAGGTTCTCACTCAGCGTCTGCAGACGTCAGAGAGACGTTTGGTACCTTGGATCATTCCTTAATAGACTCAAGGAAGCTACTCATGATCGGTTTTCATCATAGGTAAGAGACAGAAGCCACATACTTGTCCTCATCTCCTCTCTTGTACTGTAAGTGACAAGGCCCGAGACGGGGACCTGCACTTTGCCATAACCCTTATCCGATATGACTGCTACCCATCGCTGCTTTTCACAGTGGTCCTTAAAGAAAGTCGACAGTATTAATTCTGTTTAATCAGATAGAACAGTATGTTTCAGGGATGTACTGAATGCATGACAAGCCTACTAAACTTTCTTGCAAGAATGCAATGGGCACCACAGGAAATCGCTCCCAGATAAAATGTATGTTTAAGCGGACTGTAATCATAATGGTGATGGGTTCTATCCTGATCTTGGAGTCATACTAATCCTCTGTCCACGCCATCAAAACGAAGCTAAGTCAGTCTCCTTAGCATTTGTCTTACTTAACGTATCACAGTTTGTTCATCTGTTGTCGGTCCAAATCCTTAGATCAAAACGGTCATGTGTATTTCCGGTTGTGGTACTGTCTGAGCCCCGATACTAATTGGACAGGAAGAACTTAAAACGATAGCTACTTCCTGATGACCTTTACCAAACACTTCCTGTGACCTTTACCAGATAACGCCCTCAGTTTCAGTCATTTGTCCCGTACATATAACAAATATTGCTCAGGAACACGCACACAGATTAAAGTTCCGCCGTGGTTTCCGTGCTCTGCGTGCAGACTAGTCCATATACGCTACACCATATCCGCTAAGGTTTGAGACCACACTGCGTATGGTTTTAAAGCTAATGGATGGATGAATTAATGACTAGGATGAGAGAATTTAAGAAGAGGGTCTCGCGGTTACGACTTAGCAGATGTCTGACCTACGCATTAGCCTAATGCGCTGGTCAGACCTTGAATACCTACCTAACAGGTCCTGACCAACATTCTGAATGTAAACAATGCTGTTCATTTTCGTCTCATTTTAACAAGAATTTTTTTTTTATCACACAAAAAATGAGGTGCTAGTAACTATAAAAACACATTGAAACCGTCCCAACGTCGACATAGTGCCTAATTCTAGTCAGCTCTGGATGTGCCTGTTGGTGCTACCACGGATGCCTCGTTTTCTGGTGTATTGTTCACGTGGTGGGCAATTAACTTTTGTTTCTTTGTTTCCCCCATTTTCGATTAATGAAAAAGACATTCCCTTTCAGATATAGGGCGAATGGCCAACTGTCAAATCCTGGTGGACGGAGCGGTGTGCTACAGGTTTCCCAAAGATACCGAGTCCATGAAGCGAGAGTTGTTTGTGAACTGCACGCGCGCGTTGAGTGGCCGTGTGGTCCGCATTTCCAAGGAGGTCGTGGGTAATGCAGACGGGGATCAAACCCTCAACTTGTGCGAGTTGCAGGTGTTCAGTAAGTGTAGTGTAGTGTAGTGTAGTGCAGTGCAGTGCAGTGCAGTGTAGTGTGCCATCGTTGTGTGTGGTGTAGTGTTTGTAGCATAGTGTAGTGTAGTGTAGCATGTTTGTGTGTGTGTGTGTGCGTGTGTATGTGCGCACGTGCGTGTGTGTGTGCGTGCGTGCGTGCGTGCATGCGTGCGTGTTGTGTGGTGTGTGTGTGTGTGTGTGTGTGTGTGTGTGTGTGTGTGCGTAAGCGCGTCGCATGTGGCTCCGACCGAGCATAGTGTTGGGATTTGTGTGTGTGTGTGTGTGTGTGCGTGTGTGTGGTGTGTGTGTGTATGCGCGCGCGCGTGCGTGAATGTGTGTGTGTGCTCACGCGTGCGTGAATGTGTGTGTGTGCGCTTGAGTGCGTGCGTACGTGCGTCGTGTGTGCTTGTGCCTGCGCGCACGCGCGCGCGTTGTGTGTGTGTGTGTGAGCGTGCATGCGTGCTTGTCGCACGCGCGCACGTGCGTGTGTGTGCATGTGTGTGTGTGCAGGCTGTGTGGCGGGTCGCTGGGGCAGTGGCTGTGACCAGCCGTGTGGTCAGTGCGACGAGGTCGACGGCGAGGCCATAAAGGGTTGTGACAAGGTCACAGGTCACTGCGAGCGATGCGCCCCGGGCATGAAACCTCCTTTCTGTCTGTACCCCTTCGCCAACAGCACAGGTAAGGAAGCAGTAGAAACAGCAGCAGCATAATCCTCATTGTCATGTTCATCATCACCTTAATCATCGTTATAGCATGTATCGTCACTGTTGTGGTTGTCGTCGTCGTCATCATCATCATCATCATCGTCGTCGTCGTCGTCATCATAGTGGATCGACTAGTGTAATCGTCTTATCCTCATGTTTGTTGTCAGTACCAGGTTAACCTTTACCGGATGACCTTTTTGACTACACAGACCTTATCGTGCGGGGTCGCACAAGACCCACGCATTTTGTAGAAGATTTTCCTATTGCTTATCCCTATTCAGATCAAGTGGGTCGTGCAAGAACCACACCTGATGAAGAGCGGTTCAGCAACTTATTCCTCATCCGATGGTGTGGGTCATGTGCCACCCATTAAAATGTATGGGTCCTGGGGAAACCGCGACTAATTACGTTGATGATTAATTGTGCTCATGCATGAAATTTCTGTGACCAACGGCTATTAAGATCGTTGACAAACGCCTAGGATTTTGTGAGCATAGCTCGATCCGTTCATAGGATACGATGTTTTCATTGAGAATCACTGGGTCATGGAAGACCCAGGAAGCACGGTAAAGGTTAAAGTACTCCTGTTCTTTTCTTTCTTTCTGCGTACGCAGGCTGATACTCCTGCGGACACTGTATAGACAGGCAGTGGAGTTTTGTGTGCATGACCGTTTTTTATCCCGCCATTAAGGCAGCCATACTCCATCTTCGGGGAAGGTGCATGCTATGTGTAACGTGTCATCCATACCAACGGCCAAACTGGCCTTCTCTTCCGAAAATTGGTGATGGGATTTTACGTGTGTGCAAGATGTTGTGCGTGCTTTCACACACGGAACCTCGGTTTATAGTCTCATTCGAAGGACTGTATGGCGAATGGAGTCAGAACCGATGTTACCCCCCCAGGATCACGAGTCCGGCGCTCTACCAACTGAGCTATTCCGGCCCCCGTTCTCCTGTTCATTACCGTTGTTTTTGTTGTCATCATCATCATCATCATTATTATTATCGTAGTTATTAATCTTGTTATAATCATTATATTATTACTGTATAATTTCATTTCTATTATCATTCTGTTATAATAATTATTATTATTACTATTATCATTATATTTGTTATCGTTATTCTTCTTATGATTATTATCATAATTACTATTATTATCATCATTATCATCATTATTATTATTATTAGTGCTATTGTTATCTTGTTCTCATCATAAGTATTGTTCCCAGTATCATCATCATTATTACCGTCATTAATTTTTCTGTTGCTATTGTTAGAGGCTCTGTGTCGTCGGTTGGGCCGTTTTGGTAGAACAAGCGCTAGTACTGCCGCGAATGTTTTATTAAGCACGCATTATTAGCGCTTTGAGCAGTGTACTGTTTATACTCCCGTCTTTCTCTCTGTGCGCGCGTGCGTGCGCACGTGGTAGGTGCGCGCGCGCGCGCGCGCGCGTGCGTGGTGTGTGTGTGTGTGTGTGTGTGTGTGTGTGTGTTGGACACAGTTGTCTGCTTAGTCAATGTCTGGACGTGGTAGAGGTCGTGGTCAATTAAGGACGCCGTTTTCATTCCTGTAGGGGACAGTTAAACGCGCATAACTTTCGTCCACATCCAAGTGTTATTTTGTGCCGTTTACCTTGCGTTATGTTTTTTTATTAACGATTTTGTGTCCGCGTTGCTATTGTCAGCATTGTTCCTGGTCTCATTCCTTGCTTTTAATCATTAATCACTGTTTGTAGTACGTCTTGTCAGCAAGTCTCTGTTCTACAACTTTTTTTTTTTAATCACTTGTTTATTCATCTAGCTATCTTCTCTGTGCAGTCTGGATCAGCACGTGCAGTGTAGCATACACGGTGAACACCCCCGTAATGAAAATGGAACTACCATTGTTGTGATATTTTGTGTTATTGTCGTCAAGTACAATTCTGCTCGTTTGCTCATACAACTATTACTTTTGTTGGCGTGCAAAGCGTGGTCATTACTGTTCTACTCGTTTTGTGCAAACAGAGAGAACACATAACTAAGTTTGCTTGTCGTCCCTGTCATTGTTTTGCGTAGAATTTCTTGAGCATCATCTCCGTGTTAATGTTGTCTTGCCGGACCGATTTTGTTCTTCTTATTGGTTTCCCATTTGCTTCAATACTCTTACTTGGAGTGCCTCTGCGTCTGTCTTCGTCTCCGTCTTCCCGTCTGTTTTCTATCCGTCTGTCTTCTTCTCTCAGTCGGTCAATATGTATGCATGAATGTCTCTGCGTTATGTGTCTGTCCGTCTCTCTCTCCAGTCCTTTTCTCTCCATTTATCGGTCTGTCAGTCTGTGGTATGTATGTACGTCTCTGCCTGCTTTGTCCATCTCTCTCTCTGTGTCTCTTGCATTTTGTCGACTGTAACTACTGTTTGTCCAGACTTGCTGATGAGTTCAGGAGCGAGGTTCGGCGCCTCGTACTGTCTGACAGGAGCTTTAGCTGTCGTCATCAGCATTGTTCTTCTGGCCTAAAGGTGACCAACGCTTCAAGGATCCACATCATTGTGATACCAGGTGTACCTATTTCTGCTTTGACAGCACATGCCCAGCTGTATAGTTTTCATGATGGCGATTCCGGGTGTACCTACGTGTGTATATACATCTTTGTTAGCAAATCCTTGGCTATATAGTTTCTTTTTTCCCCAATTCTTAAGCTTTTGGTGAATGTAGAGAGATTAGTCGATGTCGATGCTTTCGGTGGCATTTTTGAAGTTTGTGATCGAGGAATGTATTACCGGACACGCACTTTCAGCAGATACGCAGCAACGTTAGAACAGCGCACGTTTCCTAGCAGTTTTTGTTGACGACAGGTATACCACACAATACAACACCAAGGACAAGATACCGGGTTTCATCCACAGAACAGACCCGAACTCCCGTTTGCTGCAGAGATTCAAATCACCTGTGATATCCAAATGCCAGATTCATTGTCAGTGTTAAGTGTTTTTTTTTTCACATCTCGCCTACTGTATCGGAATAGGCTGGATAATGACCAGAAATGAAGCCTTTATCTGTGGATTTTCTGACGTGCGCACGTCTCGTTGCCAACATTTTGAATTGCAATCCGAACGGGCGAAGCCAAGAATAAAAACGCCGACACCTGTTCCCACCAGCCAGATGACGTGACTATTTTTCGTGCTGGAGGAATGAAATTAATAATGGCTGGACATACACAGAAAAAAATCAACTCAGTTTCTAGTACTTTTAGAGACAGCATTCAGCTTGTCTCTACTGCAGACGAAGTGCATATGAAACAAAAAGGAGCCCAAACAGAAACGAAATCAATTGAATTACGTCGTTGTTCGTCATCTGTTTTATTCACACATGCTGTCATAGGTATCAAGCGACATGACTCGCCGGACTGTGTTAAATGTCATATGATTGGTAGAGAGAGCCGTTGGGGTTTATCTGTTGGTCACGTGTCAACCTGCAACGTCGATCATGCTGGCCAGTCTCTGGAACCATGTCAACGTTTTAGCACCAGTGTGGCAACATCATTGCAGCGAGGCACGGCGATGATATTGCATTTCCGCCAACACAAGGGACGTTACTGTGCAAAGAACACGCACATGTTATGGGCTTTACACTGCATCAGTTGCTTTCTTAAACATATCTGTTTGCTTTCTTTAAAACAAAGGACTGAGAGAACGGCAGCAGAATGAAGTGGTACGCAACAGTTAAAACAAAGCATTGCCAGATCAACTGGCATTGGCTACGCTGAAATTCCACAGCCGGAGTGGAAAGGTTTGACGAAAATTTAGAATTCGTCTTACACGCATGCACGCAAAAGAAAAAGAAATGAAATCCCAAACACAAAACCAAAATGAAAGCAAACAAAGCAAAACAAAACAAGAATCCCCCCCCCCCCCCCCCCCGAAAAACAACAAAACCCAAACAAAAAGCCCTCCAACGCCAGCAACATGCACACTAGCGCGAACACGCACGCACACAACACCGAACCGTTTCAAATTCAAATCATGTTTTAGGGAGATAAATTGCGTTACACGCGAAGCATACCAAGCGCCGTTTTGCGAGCATCTTTTGACATAAAACAAGTGTATTGAAAATCCTGTGTGGCCCAGGACTGCGGTGTTCGGTTCTATGAACAAGGCCTTGAATGTTTCATTATTTAAAACTACATTGGCTCCGCTTGCATAACTTTTTTTTTTTACTCGAATGCTTGCTGATAGCTTTTTTATGTACCCCCCCCCCCCCCCCCCACTACCCACCCCTTGATTCCCAATATGCAATTACTTTGAAGAGATTCTGATGGCTTCTTTGGATCGCATGTTTGCTTCAGTGTTTATTACTGTATTTCTTAAATTTTTATTTTTAACCAAAAATGCGAATAAAGTTTTCAATTTGCAAATGGTGTGTGTGTGTGTGTGTGTGTGTGTGTGTGTGCGTGTGTGTATGCGCGCGCGTGCGTGTGGTTGCCTGGTTTTGGGTTGGCTGGCAACAGAAAGGCACAGGAAATGTAAAATCAATTCTAAACGATGTTAACGATTTGTCGTAGAGACAGGAAAACATGTTCTGATTACATTCTAATAGCATAGCGTTGACAAGAAAAAAACTGTAGACAGAGATTTCATCAGAATGAAACTCGATAAATACCAAACCGAGCTTGCCCTCACAAATAGCGAGAAGTGGCGTACAGCGAGAAAGTGATTGTATGAAAAAGGACGTGAGGCTCAGTGGAATGACAAACGGAATGTCAGTATTGCGAGTCACCTCTGCGTACCTGGAAGCCTGCCTGGCAGCAGCTTCTCATGGGACAGAAGAAATTCCTGATCTTCTGAAGGGATATCCTGTCCCACTTTGCTGAAGGGCCTGTCTAAATGGAGTGGTTGATAGACATGTTCACGGCTCGCCCGATCATGTCCTAAATGTGTTCAGTAGCAGGTGGCTGCCAAGTGAGGCGACTGCAGGCGGTAAAGTAATTATGACTCCACCGAGCAACGTGGAAAAACGAATCAAGAAAAAACACGAGTTTCGACCACTAGGTGTTCTTCAGGCAAGTTAAGCAACACTCAGAACAAAGAAAATGAAGAATGAGCACTCACTTATCGTTGTCGGATTCAGCGCAAGATGGGCGTTTCTTGCACATTGAAACAAATGTTTTCTGCTTCGACCGGCTCCTGCCCAGTTACATTGTTACTGAACAAAAAAAAAATGTGTTCCGTAGGATTTAGATCTTGGGACCTGGCTAACTACTATGGGCTCATGACCGATACCTCGTCAAAGTACTGGTCTACAGCTATTGTTGTCCATGAGAATGACCGCGAGACAATGGGTCCAACAAAGGTCTGACGATTCGATGGACAGGGGTGGGTGGGTGGAAGGTTGGTTCATCCCGGAACCTTTCCACCATCAAGGGGCCTTTCAGGATCATAAGGTGGCCCCTCTTTCCCTGACCAATGACTCCACACCAGACTCCACATCAGTCGTGCTAGGCTATGTATATGTCGATGAACTAATGACGCTTACGCTTGTCCACACTCGCTGTTGGTGATGTGTCCTGTCCAGGCAAAATATGGACACAGCAAACATAGCGGTCCAGTCAGCTATGGTTCATGTGGTGTACTGCTGTTAAACACTATATTTGTTTTGTAGCCGATAGTGTACAATATACAAGCGATGCTATGCAGGTGCTGCGGGGTATTCAGATATAACATTTCTGAAGTTTCGGCAACCAAAGAATATTTTTTCAAAGTGGGAACCGCTCTGCATTGAAGACATTTGATCGAATTAATATTTCACGGCATTAAAGGATCGTCTGTGGCCAACGATGGTTCAAATATTTACATACATCGGTAAAAATACCCTTAGGATATTTTTGTGGCTTCACGAAAAGAACAGTGAACAAATTTGAATACTAATATTATTTACGATAGAAGGTTCATTGTGCACATCTGTCCTTGTAGGACACGGGTCGAACTGAAGCGTGTCGTGAATGAGGCTCCGATGATACCGACGTTAGTGTCTGCAATACGCACAGTGTCTGCAATACGCACATGCAGTACTGTTTATGTTATCTAGGTGATTATTCAAGCAATGATTCTACCACCCCATGCCATGTATTACTGTCACATTTTGCTGCGTTTACTTTTATGGTTTTCATTTTCACATTAGCCCTGTCACAAAACAAAATTATCTCTCGTGTTCTTACATGTGCATAAAGGCTTGTGGCCGGCGTACAACAAATTTTCAGAATCTGTCGCCGTACACGCACGCAATGATGCACACATGCACGCACGCACACACGAACGCACACAATGCCATATGCAGTTCAGTGCCAGGTTTATTTTTTTTTATATATAAATGCATCGTTGCTGAATATAATCAATGGAGCTGATAATCATTACCACTGTCTTCTATAGATTTCTTGGAACCGTTCCTTGGCGAGTTGTATAATGTAGACCGATTCTTCTGGTTGAAACATACATCAAACCATAACATACCATATATTTAAAATCTTTTTTTCAAACATTAAAAAAAAAGGTTTTCATTCTCTGTACACGTTTGCCATCTTCTTGCTTGTCCGTTAAAAAGTTTCCTCAAATCCTTTTGTAAACAGATAAATATTTGGAATTTGATGGTTACTTCAACTCACAGAACCGATACATTAAAAACATCCATCCACTTAAAAGCAAAGCGTTTCTAAAGTTTGCCGTTATAAAAGCAGTCAGGTGAAAGTTAACAGCCAACGTAATTCTGTACAATTTCTTTGCCTGCTCGTATAAAAGCTGTCACAAGTAGCTATACACTGAACTCGGCATAACCGTTTTGAATTAAGAGAAATACAAATAAGGAGGACCGTAATTTGTACCAGTTCAACGAACGTGAACACCCTCTGTTGAAATGTTTTGCCTGTCGTTTTAGCTCTTTGCAATTACGTGACGCAACACAATCTTAGTGAAGGAGATGGTTAACATTCTTAGTTGTGTACATAGTTTTGTTGACACAAGCTCTTTTTGAACAGTGGGGGTGCATTTC
This sequence comes from Conus ventricosus, assembly GCA_018398815.1. Classification (NCBI taxonomy): domain Eukaryota; kingdom Metazoa; phylum Mollusca; class Gastropoda; order Neogastropoda; family Conidae; genus Conus; species Conus ventricosus. The sequence continues at coordinate 19,925,016 of CM031601.1, forward strand.
GTTTCGTTGACTTAACATATAGCTAAGGCTAAAAGAATTTTTTTTTAAGTGGGTAGATTGGCCGATTTCTCTCCCACATTTTACACGAGGTGTAGATGTTAGTACTGATAGCGGATTTTTTTTTTTTAGGTTTTAAGTAGGTCAGATGAACACAGAGGAGCGTTTCCCGTAACGATCTGAAACATGCTTTGTACTGAATACCGTTATGCTGCAAGCCAATCAAGTTCTTCAAGAAGCAATTCGATATGCATGGTCTTACAATACCGGTAAATGACCCCGGCAGCAGCATTTATTAACCTGTTTAAGTGGTTTTGCGAGTGTCGATCAAAGGTTCATTTTGTTGGGAATCGCATCAATATTTAGTTATGACGGAGCCTTAGGGGAACACAAACTGAAGAGCGGTTTCTGCAGACTTTTGATCTTCAACTACTTTTTCCCCCTTTATGCAAGTAGGATTGAAACCAGTCAAAGACAGTATCTTTCATATTATACACATGTTGAATGAAGACGAGAGAGAAGAGTTTCATGACCTATGTCTAAGACAGCAGACAAGTCCAACAGCAAAAGAAAAGATACGAAGTTGGAACGCCATTGAGAACATAAAGGGGGATGGTTTCACTTACTGTCACCTTTTCATTCTTTTTTTTCCCAGTCGTTAAGAAAAAAATGTTTAGTGTCAAGAAGAAAAATAGGCTCGATCGGGTTGCTGTAACCACAACTTTGGGGGGGAGGGGGGGGGGGGGGCTTGCTGGTTTTCCAGCAGAGATTTTAAAATTGTGGTTTTAAAACCCAGTATCAAGTACAACTTTGAATAAAGCTGCTTTGTCCATCTTAAAATTGAAAATCATAACTTGAAAAGAAATGGAAGCTCTTCCCTTTGCTCGTGAGCTGAAGAAGACTCGGTATTAGGATCTTCCTTCCCGAACAACGGCTAAGGGAACACCAAGACCGCAAACGTGTCACTCAATTACACGGAATAAATTGAGCAGCGTCCGGGTCAGTTCAGACTAGTCCTTTCTATGGAAGTCTGTCATCAAATTCCATCCTTTTGCATCTACTATCAACACACTGTAATCCTGAATGTGTCATTTACATACTGATACGTTTACCTGCATTTTGTCGCCTTAACACACACGCATGCATGCACTCAAAATGAATCTTGTTTCTTTCGAAATGTGTCGGAGGTAATGACAGATTTAAGTTACGATGATTATCCTTGGTGTCATCTAAACCCGAGTCTCAACATTTTAACCTCTACCGGCTGATCATGGCGAAACTCTAAAACAGATGCAATACCGATGACGTCCATCTCTCGGCAGTCGCTGCAGTGCAACATCCGTGGGTGAAGCTGAACGGCAGGACGTTGTTCTATCGGTGCAGTGGATTCACGATCGAACGTTGACCACAAGATGGTACCACTGACGATGTGAAAGCGCTGGCGTTCCTGTACTTCTTACCATTTCACTTCCAGTTAGGCGATTTATCACTGAACTCGGTAAATAAATTTGAATACTGTTACGCTCACGGTTGGCTGACAATCTCAGCACTCACGCTTATCTGCTAGGAACAGCCAATGCATCAAATTACCCGACTAATCATTGCTGCACTATTATTTGAAAAGTTACTGCTGCACTGTGAGCCGACGAGGTACTGCTGCACTAAATTACCTTACAAGTTATTGCTGGACCGAGTTATCACACACGTTATGGCTGGACTGACTTACGAGACAAGTTATTGCTGGATTTAGTTACCTGACAACTTAGTGTTGGACTGAGTTATCCGACAACTTAGTGCTGGACTGAGTTACCTGACAACTTAGTGCTGGACTGAGTTACCTGACAACTTAGTGCTGGGCTGAGTTATCTGACAACTTAGTGCTGGGCTGAGTTATCTGACAACTTAGTGCTGGACTGAGTTATCTGACAACTTAGTGCTGGGCCGAGTTACCAGACAAGTTATTGCTGGACCGCGTTATCTGACAACTTAGTGCTGGACTGAGTTACCTGACAACTTATTGCTGGACTGAGTTACCAGACACGTTATTGCTGGACCGAGTTACCCGACAACGTATTGCTGGACTGAGTTACCAGACACGTTATTGCTGGACTGAGTTACCCGACAACTTATTGCTAGACCGAGTTACCAGACACGTTATTGCTGGACCGAGTTACCTGACAACTTATTGCAGGACTGAGTTACCAGACACGTTATTGCTGGACTGAGTTACCCGACAACTTAGTGCTGGAGCGAGTTACCAGACACGTTATTGCTGGAGCGAGTTATCTGACAACTTATTGCTGGACTGAGTTACCAGACACGTTATTGCTGGACTGAGTTACCTGACAACTTATTGCTGGACTGAGTTACCAGACACGTTATTGCTGGACTGAGTTACCTGACAAGTTATTGCAGGACTGAGTTACCAGACACGTTATTGCTGGACTGAGTTACCTGACAACCTATTGCTGGAGCGAGTTACCAGACACGTTATTGCTGGACTGAGTTATCTGACAACTTATTGCTGGACTGAGTTGCCAGACACGTTATTGCCGGACTGGGTACCCGAACACTTATTGCTGGACTGAGTTACCAAACAAGTTACTGCTGGACCGAGTTACCAGACACATTATTGCTGGACTGGGTTACCCGACAACTTATTGCTGGACCGAGTTACCAGACAAGTTACTGCTGGACTGAGTTACCAGACACGTCATTGCTGGACCGAGTTATCCAACACGTTAGTGCTTGACCGAGTTACCCGACACGTTATTGGTGGTCTAAGGTATCCGACAAGCTATATCTAAACTGAGTTAACCGACAAGTTATTTCTAAACCGAGTTACCTGACAAGTTGGCGCTCGACCGAGTTACCTAACAAGTTATTGCTCGAATCCCTTACCCGCCAAGCTATTGTTGGACCGAGTTATATGTCAAGTTATTGCTGGACTGAGCTACACGACACATTATTGTTGGACTCAAGTATCTGACAAACTATTGCTGGACTCGGGTACCCGGCAAGTTATTGCTGGACCGAGTAACCTGACAAATTATTGCTGAAATCAGTTACCCAAGAAATTATTGCTGGACTGAGTTACCTGACAGGTTATTGCTGGAGTTACCAGACACGTAATTGTTGGACCGAGTTATCCGACAGGTTATTGCTGCACTGACTTACCTAACAAGATTTGACATAGTATTGCTGCACTAAGTTACCTCGCATTTATTGGTGGACTGAGTTACCTGACAAGTTACCACTGCACTGAGTTGTCCGACAAGGCATAGCTGGACTGGGTTACCTGGCAAGATATTGCTGGACCGAGCTACCTGACAGGTTATTGTTGGACTGAGCTACCTCACAAGTCATTGCTGGACCGCGTTACTTGATAGGTTATTGCTGGACTGAGTTACCTGACAAATTATTGGAGGACTGAATTACCCGACAAATTATCGCTGGACCGAGCTACCCAACAAGTTGTTGCTGCACTAAGTTACCTGACACAGCTAAGTGACAAGTCACTGCTAGACCGAGTTACCCGACAGGTTATTGCTGGACCCAGTTACCTGACAAGCTATTGCTTCACTGTTACCTGACAAGTTATTGCTGCACCGAGTTACCCTACCGGTAATTGTTGGACCGAGTTACCTGACGAGTTATCGCTGGACTGAATTACATGACGAGTTGTTGCTGGACCGAGTTATCCGACAGATTTTTGCTGGACCGAGTTATCCGACAGATTGTTGCTGGACTGAGTTACCAATCAAGTCACTGCTGGACCGAGTTCCCGACAAGTTATTTCTGAACTCAGCTATTCTACAAATTATGCTGGACTGGGTAACCTGACAAGTTATTGGTGCACTGTTAACCGATATGTTATCGCTAGACTGAGTTACCCGTTGCCAACAAGTTATTGCTGGACTGAGTTACCTGACAAGTTATTGCTGGATTAAGTTACCCATCAAGTTATTGCTCCACTGAGTTACCCAAGATGTTATTGCTCGAGTTAGACCGATTTAGACCGAGTTACCGGACAAGTTACTGCTGGATGCAGTTACCTGACAATTTACTGCTGGACTCGGTTGAGCGACAAATTATTGCTGGACTCGGTCGCATGACCAGTTATTGCTGGACTTGGTTATGCTACACGTTATTGCTGGACACATTTGCTCAAGTTATTGCTGGACTCGGTTCCCTGACAAGTTATTGCAGGAGTCAGTTCCCCGACAAGTTATTGCCAGACTCACTTCCCCAGTAAGTCACTGCTGGACTCGGTTACCCGACGAATTATTGCTGCACTCAGTTACCCGATAAATCATTGCTGAACTCGGTTCCCTAACAAGTTATAGCTGCACTCGGTTCCCCGACAAGTTATTGCTGAACCCAGTTACCCAACTCAGTTACCCGACAAGTTATTGCTGGACTCTCTTAGCTGACAAGTTATTGCCGGACTCAAGTTATCTTACAAAGTATTGCTCACTCAGTTACGCGACAATTTGTTGCTCGACTCAGCTAGGCGACAAGCTATTGCTAGACTCAGTAACCCAACCAAGTTATATGACGAGTTATTGCTGGACTCGGTTACGTACCAAGTTATTGCTGGACTCAGTTATCAAATTAGTGCTGGACTGAACTACCCGTCAAGTTATTGCTGGACTAAGTTATCCGACAATGTATTGCCGCACTCAGTTACCTGACTCGGCTACCCACCATATTCGTGCTAGACCGAGTAACCCAACAAGTTATTGCTGAACCACGTTACCCGACAAGCTATTGTTGCGCTGTTACCCGACAAATTATTGCTGGACCGAGTAACCCGATAAGTTATTGCTGGACTGAGTTAGCAGACAAGTTAATGCTGGAAAGAATTATCCGACAAGCTCTTGCTAGACTGAATCACTTGACAAGTTACTGCTGCACCGTTACCTGATAAGTAATTATTGCACTGTAACCTTACAAGACATTGCTGGACCGAGTTATCTGACAAGTTATTGCTGGAATGAATTACCTGACAAGGTACTGCTGCACTGTTACCTGGGAAGTTATTGCTGCACTGTAACCCAACAAGTTATTGCTACACTCAGTTACCCGACAGGTAATTGCTGGACTCGGGTATTGGCAACTTATTGTTGGACCGAGTTACCCAAAAAGTTATCGCTGGACTGAGTTACCTGACAAGTTATTCCTGCACTCTTACCCGACATGTATTTGCTGGACTCGGGTATCTGGCAAGTTATTGCTGCCCTGGGTTGCCTGACAAATTATGCTGGACTCGGTAAACCGACATGTTTGCTGGATTCAGTTCTGATAGTTTATTGCCAGACCGAGTTCCCCAACAAAATATTGCTGGACTCCGTTCCCCAACAGTTATTGCTGGACTCCGTTCCCCTACAGTTATTGCTGGACTCTGTTCCCCGACAGTTATTGCTGGACTCTGTTCCCCGACAGTTATTGCTGGACTCTGTTCCCCGACAGTTATTGCTGGACTCTGTTCCCCGACAGTTATTGCTGGACTCTGTTCCCCGACAGTTATTGCTGGACTCTGTTCCCCGACAGTTATTGCTGGACTCTGTTCCCCGACAGTTATTGCTGGACTCTGTTCCCCGACAGTTATTGCTGGACTCTGTTCCCTGACAGTTATTGCTGGGCTCTGTTCCCCGACAGTTATTGCTGGACTCTGTTCCCTGAGAGTTATTGCTGGACTCTGTTCCCCAACAGTTATTGCTGGACTCTGTTCCCCAACAGTTATTGCTGGACTCTGTTCCCCGACAGTTATTGCTGGACTCATTACCCGACAACGTTTTGCTGCATTCAGTTATCCAACAAGTTAATGCTGAACTCAGTTTCCTGACAAGTTATTGCTGATTTTGGTTAGCCGACTCAGTTACCCAACAAGCTATTGCTCGACCGAGTTACACGACAAATTGTTGTTGGACTCACTTGACTCAATTACCCGTCAAGGTTTTGCTGGACTGAATTACCTTACTCGGTTACCCAACAAGTTGTTTTACTCAGCTAGCCGACAAATTATTGGTGGAATTAGTTAGTTAGTTAGTGTTTATAGGGTCCAGCGGACTACTAGGAGCCAAATCAGGACCTCAGCTATCATATCTAAGTCTCTAGATACAAATACCCACACTAGTATTAACATCGCTTAAAATTTATGAGGACAAAAGCACAATTATCTGTTCAACTCCGACACCTGTATACATTAAAACACTATATTTTATAAAATAAGATTACCCCTTTCAAAAAAGAAAAAATAAGATCTACTGAAATCTCACGAAGAACCGATAAATCACTGGTGGAAAAGAACTCTGATACACATCAAATCAGCACATTCTGTCAAAAAATGATTAACACTGAACAAGCTGTCACACGCAACACACCATGGGGGTCTTCCCTTCTGAATATCCAACTGTGCGTTATATAGCTGTGCCCAATATGTAACCGTGACAAAACCGATTCCTCTTTACGGTTACGTACCACCGATGGGAAAGGATTGGTTAAATCTGGGCAAATTTTAAACAATTTATTATGAATTTGATTACACCATTCACTCTGCCACAGTTCACAATACAAACTAGATTTATGACGTAGATCAGAGTGAGGAACAAACTGCATAGGCCTCCTGGAAAGACTTGCACCGAGAGCAGAAGATAGACAAAACAGGAAACTGCAGATTAATAAGGAGAATGTTGAAAGAGAAATGCAGGTGAAAGAACCATGGGTAGGCAGAAAAAACACAAAAAAACAGAAAAAGAAAGCCCACTTAAAACAAAGTCCCACCCTCAAGGGGCACAAGAGGGTGACCCTGAGAACTAAAAAATAAGACACCCCACCCAGGTCCCCCAGGGCAGACCCCGGTGGGGGGGGGGGGGGGGGGTGTGGAATTAGTTACCTGTAAAGTTACTGCTGAAATCAGTTACCCACCAAGTTATTGCTGAACTGTCACTCGACAGGTTATTGCTGGACTCGGTTATCTTACAACTTATTGCTGAACTCAGTTACTAACAAGTTACTGCTGCACTCAATTACCTGAAAAGTTGCTGAACTCGGGTACCTGACAAGTTATTGCTGGACTCAGTTACATGACAAGCTACTGCTAAACCCAGTTACATAACATCTTTCGGGACTCGGTTACCTGACAAGTTATCGCTGAACTCAGTTACATAACACCTTATTGCTGGACTCTGTTGCCCGACATGTTCGTAATGAACCCGAGTTACCCGATAAGTAATTGCTTTACTCAAGTTACCCGACAAGTTATTGCTATGCTCAGTTAGCTGACAAGGCAAAGCTGCATTCAGTTACCTAGCATGTTATTACTGGACTCGGGTTACCTGTCAATTTATTGCTGCACTCGGTTACATTACTCAGTTACCCGACAAATTGCTGGACTGTTATCCGATGCAATATTGCTATACACAGTTACCTGACTCAGTAATGCGACAAGTAATTGCTAGTCTGTCACCCGACTCAGTTGCCCAAGTTATGGCTGGACTCGGTTACCTGACAAGTTACTGCTCGACTCATTTACACAACAGGTTATTGATAATCTCAGTGACCTGACTCAGTTACCTGACAAGTTATTGCTGTACTCAATGACTCAGTTACCTAAAAAGTTATTGGACTCGCTTACCTGACAATTATTGCTGAACTCATAAGTTACTGTTGGACTCGGGTACCAAACATGTTATTGCTGAAATCAGTTAACCGACATGTTATTGCTGAACTCGGTTACCAGACAAGTTTTTGCCTGGGCTCAGTTACCCAACAAGTTTTTGCCTGGACTTGCCTGGACTCGGTTACCCAAAAAGTTATGCTGAAATCCGTTACCCAACACATTCATGCTGAATCATTGCTGGACTCGGTCACCCAACAAGTCATTGCTGGACTCGGTTACCCGACAATTTTTGCTGGACTGTTACCGGACAATTTTTATTGGACTCAGTTCCCCGATAATATATCCGCTGCACTCAGCCACCCGACAAATTATTGCTGCACTCAATTTCCCGAAAAATCATCGCTGCACTTGGTTTCCCGACAAATTGTTGCTGCTCTCAATTATCCGGCAAATTATTGCACGACTCATGTTACCCAACAAATTATTGCTGGACTCGGTTACCCAACAAATCATTGGACTCGGTTGCCTGACAAATCATTGCTTGACTCAAGTAACCCAACAAATAATTGCTGCACTCAATTACCTGAAAATATTGCCACACTGTTTCCTGGCAAAAATTGCTGCAGTCAGTTACCCGACAAATTATTCCTTGACACAGTTACCCAACAAATTATTGCTGGACTCAGTTACCTGACAAATTATTGCTGCACTCAGTCACCCTACAGAAGTTATTGCTGCACTCACAGTTGCCTGACTGAATTATGAGGCACTTCAGATACATTCCTGCACTCACAATATGCTAATTGCATTTATCGCTACACTCCGAGTGACCCATTGCAAATATTGTTGCACTCATCACTAGCTCGTCAAACTGTACCTACAAAAAGTTACTCCGAGAGAAATACTGCCGCACTCACAACCGACTCCATTGTTGCACGTACAGTTACATAATAAAAATGTTGCTGCATTCACAGCACTCACAGAATTGTTCCAATTTCTTTACACTGACAACGGTATTAAGTCTCACTCTTGATCCTGGCACATTATCAGCGAGATGCTGCACCCGCTCGTGGAAGTCGACGACAGGGACTGCATGACCGTTGACAAGCCACGTGTGTGGACTAACGTCCAAGATGCTTCCTCTAACCTTTTATCGGCTACCTCTCTCCTCCTTTCGCCCCCTCCTCAGTCTCAGTCGGAGCTCCCCTTCTCGGCCGGCGGGATGAGGGGGTGCAAGGATTGTTTCGTTCCGAAGACTCGGAAAAAATAGCGGTCGCCAGGCCGCAACCGGCTCCAAGAGATTCCAGAGGACCTGGTGCTACTGAGGGATGGCGTGCGCCAGAGCTGCCGGGCCCCCTCTCTGGCACTGTTCGGCTGCACGTTGAGACAAAAACGGTTCATTATGCATAATATGAGCATCCATGCAATTCACTGTGTTATGCATGGAAGCCGGCGGGTGGTCAGAGTGAACAAGACGAGAAAAGACCTTACTTTTGAAAGATTTGACATTAGTCTTGGTTTTCAATGCTGCCTTTACACACACACGCACACACAAGGGGGGGGGGGGGGGGGGGGGGGGAGGGGGGGGGGGGGAGGGGGGGTGTAATAAAAATATAACAAATAGAGAAAATACTACAGAATTTTAAAAACAGTATCCACACACACATACACACCATCATCACCACACTCACGAAAAAAATGAAGAAAACACATGAAACTGAACCCCTACGTTCGTTCTCTATGCATATGAAATATTTTCTAGGGGTAGTTCAGTTATATCCGCAGTCCTCAGAGCTTTGATTCCTTGTCAATACTGACTCCAGTTGGTTCCAATACCCCCAAAGCGCCCCGCAAGGCCAAACTTTAAAAATGCCGTGGTGCTGACTATCGGAAAACAAACGAACAGGCCCACAGACACGACCCCAAAATAAACCGTGCTCCGCAATGCTACTGCTAACCATGAGAAATTGCACAGAAGAACGAAGAGCAGCAGCAGCAGCAACAGTAATAACAGTAGCACAGCAAGTACCAGCAACTTCAAAACCAATAGCAACAGCAGCAGCAATAGCAACTACAGTAGTAACAGTGGGAACAGCAAAAATAGCGTATGCAGCAGCAAATTCAAGAGCACCAGCAACAACAGTAGCAGCAAGAATAGCAGCAGTGGCAGTGCCAGCAGCTACAGCAGCATTAAAAGCAGCAATAATAATAATAGCTGTGGCATCCGGGGCAACGGCAGTAACAGCAATAAAATCAAGAGCAGTTATTGCATTTGCAGCAGTGCCAGCAACAGCAGTAGTATCAACAAACAGAGCAGAAACAATATCAGCAGCAATGGCAGCAAGAGACAAACAGCAACAGTAGCAGCAGCATTCTACAGTAGCAGAAAGATAAGCAACAGCAGCGGCTGTACCAGCAGCTGCAATTGCAGTAGCAGCAGTAAAAGCATCACGATCACCGTAAGAACGTTGACAGCAGCAGAAGCGATAGTAATGAAACCGCAAGCCAGACCAACCTTTCGTTGTCTTCCGCGTCTTTTGGGGACTGTCCTGTTTCTTCGGAGGTAGGGGGCGGCCTATTGTGGGCAGTTGTGGATTTCTTCGATGGCGTTTTTGGGGCTTGACTGCTCTTCTGGGGTGACTTGTCTTTGGATCTCTGAGACGATAACTTGGCCGCTTTAGATTTCAGGGGTGAAGGTTTGGGCTTTTCTTTGTAAGGCGAGTTTTTCAGCGCGTCTCGAGGGTCGGCGGACCTCTTTGGGCTCGCTTCTGTGGACTTGGGAGGCGACGTCGTCTTGCGCACTACTTTGGTTTTAGGGTGCCATTGTTTGAGCGTGTCTTTCGTTTCGTAGGGCGACTTCTTTGGGGTGGATTTCGGAGTAGCCCCTTTTGGTTCCTGGGATGATTTCTCTTCGTCTTTCTGTGCCCCCTGCACCCTTTGGTCCGACGGCTCTCCCGGTGGATTGTCGTTCGCAGGCGTTTTGTATGTCACGACTACGCGTATCGGAAATGGCCCCTCTCCAGTAGACTCTTTGCTGTGGAAATGAACAGAAGCAAGCTCACCATTACAGAATGCTACATCGATGGGAAAATAATGCTAGGCTGAGTAAGTTAATGTTCAATTTTGAGGGTCAATTTAATCAATTTTCTGGCATTTCATTAAAAAAAAAAAAAGACAGCCATACAAAACAGATTCGTTAAAGAGATATGGATTGATACTTCAATGGGGCAATCCGTTTTAGTCTGGATCTGTCAGTGTAGTGTTTTTAACAGCACACGTGCTGCCGCGTATTAAACACACCTGAAGCACAGAGTTCACGAACCGCTGACCCTCTGTGGAATCGCCACCAATGTCTGCTCCTTCAGCAATTACAGATGGTCAGTGTCGTTGTTAGGCAGAGGGTTGTTGGTAACGCGTACAACTGGGTGGAAAAGGAGGGTACCATTTGCCATAGTAGTTTGCACTAGTAGGTGAAAATGGCACATACCACTTTGCCGTAGATCGTTGTTCAACTAGGAGGGAAAAACAAAACACGTACTACTTTGCGTAAGGTTTGTACAGACAGGAGAAAAATGCACGTGCCACTTTGCATAAGGTCTGTACAGACAGGAGACAAAGGCACGTACCACTTCGCATCAGGTTTGTACAGACTGGAGAAAAGGGCACGTACCATTTTGCGGTAGGTAAATACAGTCGGGAGAAAATAGCACTTATCACACTTTGCAGTAGACTTTTTTTTTGGTGACTTACCAGTAGTGTTCTCGATTCATGCACATAAGGTAACAATGTGATTCACTCACTTTAATGCAAAAGATTTTAAACAAACAAACCGAAGGGGTCTGCATTATGACAATACCAGAGAAAGGATAGGCCTGTGAAACCCGCATTGTAGGAATAAGTACCAGCCTTTTCTTTCTTTACAAAGCAAAATTTGTGCATACGATTGCTAAGTAGAAGTTGAGGCATGTCTACGATTCCAAGTCCTTTTGATGATGATGATGACGTGTGTGTGTGTGTGTGTGTGTGTGTGTGTGTGTGTGTGTGTGTGTGTGTGTGTGTGCGCGCGCGCGCGCGTGTTGGTGGATGCGTGTACATTTTAAAATATGTGGGTCTGCCAGACCCATGAACCGCCGTGAATGTTAACAGATGTCATATTTCAACACACATCTTCATTTGGATTTTTACGTATATTGCACAACAGATGCGGGTGGTGGTGGGGGTAGGGGTGGAACAGATTACCATGGATAGGGGATTTTGTCTCTGCCGCAGAAGTTTGTAGGACAAGGACGAAAAAGGCACGTACTACTTTGCCGTGGAAGTTTGTGCTTGCGACGGGCCCTGGGTTCCGTTCCAAGCCAATACGTCACAGCGTGAGCGAAGTTACTAGCATTAAAACTTGTCAGCCCCACTGTTAGATCGGAAAAATCCGATTCGGTTTCTCGTCTTTCCGGTTTTTCTTGTCAGAACTCTATTTTTATAAATGCAACGAGAGTGCTTATGACGTACCTCCTACCCTCGTTCAGAGTCCGACGCTGTAAGTGCTTTAAATCTACGTTCTCATTTGATTTACACATCGGACTGAGTACAGCCGAGTCGAGTTGCTTGCTGGTGCTACATTCTGTCGCTCCCGTGACTTTCACTCGAATATCAGTTTTTCCATTCGCTTTTTCCATTCGCTTTTTTTCTTTTTTTTTTCTTTTTTTTTTGTATTTTCATGGAAGATGCATGCTATGTATGTACATACTAACAAGCCAAACTTGGCTTCTCTTCCCAAAGTTGATGACAGGATTTTACGTCTGCACAAGACGTTATGAGACGTTGACACATGGAACATCGGTTTATTATCTCCCTGCACCTTTCGGAGTCTGAACAAATATTGACCCCCGAGGAAATATTCCCCATGTGGAGAAGCTGCCCGACGGAGACTCGAACCCGAAACACCACGAACACGACTCCGGCGCCGTAACAATTAAGCAATTCCGCGACCAAGCAGTTACTGTAAGTAGGAGACTAAATACACGGTGTCCTGCGTATTGTGGATAACATGCGCCACTGAACAACGAAGTGACTCGGCACAAATGCGGTGTTTCCTCCGGTGGGTTACCTCTTGTCTTAAATTGTGTGGACTGCCGGTGCGGGGACTGTGGTGGGAATGCCATGCTAAGGCTGTGGACGGGAACGGGAATGGCAGAACAAGCGGCTGTGGGTACAATGCGACTTGAGTAGCATGGCCAATGACACAAAAGCTTTTAATCTATTTATCGACTATACACGCTTCAAGTATCCTCGACATTCCCCTACTGTCATGAATCAGCTGGTCAAATGTTAAAATGGTTTATTCTATTAGTTATGGAAGTGAACCCAATTTCATCGGTTACATTGAAATGTGACACTGGCGTTAACATTCTTTAGCTTTTCCAAGTTTGTCTCTATTGCGTATACTTAGTGTCATACTTTCTCCTTGAGTGACTGATAGTTTCTATCCAAGTCTTCATTTGTCGACTGAATTAGTGTCACCTAATTTCTATGAAATTCAGAAGACACTGAGAGCATCCGTCCATTGGTTTTATTTGGCATGTGTTTTCAGCCTCTGCTGCTGTTTTCGTTATGCGACCTGATTTGCTTCCGTCGTGCTTAAAGTTTGATAAATTTTGTATCAATCTAAAGTTAGTGTGATGTTATTTTCGTGACTTCTAAAGTTAATTTATTTATTATGAGATCATAACTTTCCTGAAATCTACCAAATGAACCTTACCGGCCGACGAGACAGCTGTACTACTGGCGGGGAACATTTCCTTTCATACCCTTCCCTCTACCCTAGAGCTCTTTCTGCCAAAAATTAAAGTGACTTTGGTTGCTGAAAATATCTACAATGCTAAAAAAAACAAACAAAAAAAACCCCACACCATTCCTTTAGATTCAAATTAAAAATCATACTATTTGACAAAAAGGATATGACGTATTGCGGGGAGGAAGGTACAAAAGGAATTCTCTTCACACACGCTGTGGGATAGAGAGGAAGGCAACACCTTGTTCCCGATCACTTTCCTTGAAATAATCCCCCCCCCCCCCCCCCCACAAAAAAAAAAAAAAAAAAAAAAAAAAAAGATCTGAGACGGAAATCGGGCTTGCATCTTTCCTGGACATGTGCGGAATATTGCCATGGTCTGCATGCTCTGAACCTACTGACCATGGAGACTGAAGACAAAACAAGATGGTGGAAGAGGCATGAAGGAAATCTCTGCGGCCGCCTTCTTTCCTGAATAGACGGTGACATATAGGGCTACGAAGGAGAGTGACGGACAGTTCAAATGAAAATGTTCCCAGCTAATGTGAAAAAAAAGAAAGTTCCAAGATGTTCTCTCCGATACCGGTCAAGTAAAGAAATCTCAAATGAAGCAGGGAACAACAAACAGTAAATAACCTGGCAGAAATGAAATGACAACACCGAGCGCAGAAAAACAAGGAGAATCCACCCCCCCCCCCCCCCAAAAAAAAAAAAAAAAAAAAAGTGTTCCAAGTTTGCCCATATACCCTGTACCCGACACATCTACACAGCAAACATTGGAGAAATGAATAAGCACAGACTGAGTTTATTACAGCTTTGTACGGCCTTTCCGATCTTGAATAGTCCAACGCACACACGGCTTAATTAAGAGTACATGGGGATCAATAGGGATAATGTGTAGCTAGTACTTTAACAAGACCAACTTGCATGTCCCAACTTAAAAATCTGCCCAAAACGAAATCTTGCCTTACTTTCGCAGCGGAAGCATGTTAAAAATATATCTATTGCACAACATTCTCTCATTCTAAAGTCTTTCCTTCAGTGACAGAGGGTAATCTAGTAATGATCGACGCCGGCTAATGTTAACATTTATACAAAATGTTCACTGTTCCAAGAACAACAAATGTCAAACTTCGAACTTTTTACTACTCTGATTTTGGATGTATTCGATTTATAATACCGTAGTCGGATCTCTACACAAGAGTAGAATAATGTAGGAGTGGATGCAGACAGGCCACAAAGTCTAGGCGAACGGAAACAAGTCCTAGTTACTATTATCACTCTGCTGAAGAACGCCGTGGGACTGCATCCGCCTGTCAGCAGATACTTATCACTCCTATAAGTGGATTCACAAGCAAGCGGGGGTGTGAGGTGTGGACGGTGGGAGGGACAGGGAGACAGGGGGTATGGGTGGGGGAGAAGGGGCAGATGTGGGACGAAAAGAATCAGGTGAATTGCAAACCGGGGTTCGGAAATCTTTTCTTTGGAGCCTTTGTAATGAAGGAGATATGACAGAAAAAAATCATATAACAAGATTTTAAAAAAAGTATTAAAACGGTTTGTCCTGATTGGGCCAATGAGTAGGGGTGTGGGAAGACCGGGTGGGGAGGGTTGGAGTGAGGGGATTCAAACAAGGAGGAAGCGGAGAGAAAGTCGGGGGTGGAGGGTACTCGCTTGAAAGCAGCAAGATATCTAATTATTTACTTTTTTTTTTTCAAATCGGAGTGAGAGTTGGACGAGAAAGGGCGTGGATGGGGAAGGGGGCAATGTGGAGGGAGAGGGTGTCAGGGCGGGGGGGGGGGGGGGGGGGGGGACTCTCTAGGCTGTTTCCATCCTGTCTTTCACCTCACCTCAGTGTTCCTTCGTCTCTATTTTTGTCGTCCGAAAGTGCGTCGCCGGCTCTGCCGCTCTGTCCTTCGGCTTGGTCCTTAGGCTCGGTGTCGCTCATATTGCTGCTTCTAACGTAAGTGTATTGTTTTGTCTAGCAGTCAGCTTGATCTCTTATCTTCACTCCCCGTTTTACTGCTTTTGTAGTTTTGTTCCGACTGCTGCAGTTCTTTTTTTTTGCACCCCCGCTTCGTTCAACGTCCAAGCCCACTCTGCTGTCCACAGCTGCGGGATTTGAGCGGTTGTTCAAGTTTTGAGTTTTGGGGGGGAAAGAAATGGTTGCTGTTTTGCACGTGCAGCTAGTGCATCGTTCAAAAGAAGAACATCCCGCGTTTCCGTCCTGAACTCCCACTCTCTTACTCCCTCTCATCCTTACCACCTCTTTCCCTATCTTTGCTTGCTTGCCTGTCTGTTGTCTCTCTTGCTCTGTCACACACACACACTCACTCACACACTCTGTCTCTTTCTCTGCCAGTCGGGCTGTCTATCCGTCTCTCAGGCACTTCTCCGTGTGTGTGTGTGTGTGTGTGTGTGTGTGTGCGCGTGCGTGTGTATATGCGTGCGTGCGTGTGAGTGTGTGTGCGCGTGTATGTCTGTGTGTGTAGATGGTATTTCATGCAACATATATTAAACTTAACAGAAGAATTGATAAAGATTTCTAATCAATCCATCCACATATTAAAACGGACTGTACGAGATGTATGTGGAGAGGGGCGAGGGGAGGGAGGGATGGATGGTGGTGGTGGTGTAGCCTTGAGAGAACAGCATTTTACCAATTCTAACTCACTTGCTTCACCACCGAGTTTTTGGGCGAAAGTGGCCTAAAAGCCGCCTTTTCCTGTGGCGGAAGAGAGAGAGAGAATCACCGGCAGACAGACAGAGAAGAGAGAGACAGAGAGAGAGAGACAGACAGACAGACAGAGAGGCGGGCAGACACACACACACACACACAAATGCATGCGAGCGTGCACACACACACACACACACACACACACACTCTTTCTCTTTCTCTCTCTCTCAATTAAATGACATAAAATCTGCACACTTCTTCTGACTAATTTCCACCTACAAACTTTGTACACAGACAGGCAGACACGGGGCTGAAACCTAATCACTTAATTTACGGCTCGCGGCAGTTTGCAGCCAGAGCTCCTAGCCTGCGCTGTGTAAACGAAGCACACTCGGCTGGGTTGCACAACATTGCATCAGAAAATGATTTGGAAAATTCTAGATTGCCACGTCGACACGCCGTATCGAGGCTGTCACGCGACACGACTGGGGTCGCCATTGTTGTTTGAGCCACCGCACAAGAAGGCTGTGTGTTTTGACTGCGCTCTGTTGTGACCACTGTGTTTTACTTGTGTTATTTTAAAATGGCTAAAACGTTACTGAAGAACAGGTTTGTGATATTTGAGACCATAAGTTTTACTTTAACTGCATGTTAGAGTATTTGTTGAAAGAATTAGGCGAAGCATGTTGTGAAACCGGGGAGATTGTTTTCTAGAAAACGAAAAAAGTGAACTAACTGCTTTAGAAATGAACGACTATCTTAAAGGTTTGTTGGTTCAAGGAAATGAAACAAGATGTAGCCAGTTTTAATACGTGTTTGACTATTGATGAGATGGCTCCTTATCTAATAAATGGCGCTGCGTTGAAAGTCGGCCGAAGCAAAACAAACCATCACGCGTTGATTGTTGGGAGCTGGCTTGAGACAGCTAAAGCCATGTTTAAAAAACATGGCGTTCATTTCTTAAGGCGGAGGTAAACACGGCTGATTCGTATGCAAAAAAAACTTATATTTGAAACATTTTTGCTGTTCCTCCCAAGTAAAAAATGTTCTCAGTTTGTATTAGACTTGATGATTGTTAACTACAGATTCAGTGTTCATGTGGCAAGCTGATCTGTGTATTAAGATGTGTATACTTTTTACTTTTCTAATTCTAACCAGTTCATCTGCCTTCAAGTGTGCCTTATGCAACTGAATGGCGATTTTTGAATGTTCTGGCAAACAACTAGATAGGGTTAGGCAGACCTTAGTACATCTACCAGTATGGAGAGGAGTAGTGTGTGGCCAGCACTATCTTCATATAAATGCTTCAAATATACAATGACGGATGTACTACTACTGGCGATTAGAGCCGCCATAAAAGCTTGGCTACGGCAGTAATTGCTGTAACTCTGCCAATTTTCAAGCCTGGTTGAGAAAAGAGGAGCACAGCAAACTAGGCTAAGTGATAAGTTTTATATTTTTGACATAAAATCCGCACACTTATTCTGACTAATTTCTAACCTACAAAACTATGTGTAACAGATAGGCTGACACGAGGCCGAAACCTAATCGCTTAATTTATGGCTAGCGAGACGCGCGACCTTCGTTCACACAGCGCACGGCAAGCGACCAAAAAATCAATAAAGCGGGAGACTGGGCTTGCCAGGTGAGGGGTGGGGGTGGGGGGTGTATTCATTTCAGGTTGACAGCGCGCCAGGTGTCGTTAGCGAATGTTCTAGACTGTTACGTGTCACTCCCACTTTGTGGCCGCCACGTCAGCAAGACCGGGTTGTATTGTCATTGAAGGTGTGTGGTGTAGTGAGAAGATATTTACCGGGTTTTGTGCAGGTTGGTTTTGTTTATATAATATTTTGATCATGGCAGAACAAAGACAGTGGGAGATTTCTAAGCTGACAATACTTGACGAGCATGTTGAGTACCATGCACAATTTGTTAGTGCTTTGGATGAGTTGAGAGCGGCAGGCCCTTCATATTCTCGCAAACTAAGAGAGATTGCTCGTTTGTTGAACCCATATGCTAAAAGGTTTTCTACAGTTGGTCTTTCTTTCATAGAAGTCTACTCTATGAGGAAGGATTTGTATTTAATGTTTCAAGCAGTGAGGAGATAGAAATTATTGGACTACTCCCGTACAAGAACCAATGCAACTCCAAACACACTCCTCTCAAAGTCCGCAGCAGTGAGAGAGAACTAGCGCTCCACCCTAGAGCGGTCAAAGGTCACAGTAGCAAGCCGTTTCTTCAGCGCTCCACCCTAGAGCGGTCAAAGGTCACAGTGGCAAGCCGTTTCTTCAACGCTCCACCCTAGAGCGGTCAAAGGTCACAGTGGCAAGCCGTTTCTTCAGCGCTCCACCCTAGAGCGGTCAAAGGTCACAGTAGCAAGCCGTTTTCCAGCGCTCCACCCTAGAGCGCTCAAAGGTTACAGTGGCAAGTCGTTTGAGAGATCCAGCGCTCCACCCTAGAGCGGTCAAAGGTTATCAGCAGTGAGAAGATTAGACTTTTTTTTTGCTGCTTCGTCGCTTTGCTGTCTACGCTCCACTTCACATACAAAGGCTGTCTATTCAGACGTCTTGCGCCAAGTGGTGTTACACATGACAAATAATAAAGCTCTGTGTACACCACACACACTCCCACCCCCAAGTCACCCCAAGTTCTTAATTAAGTTTTTAATTAAGTCACCCCAAGTTCTTAATTAAGTTTTTAATTAAGTTACTTCAAGTTCTTAATAAGTTCTTGATTAAGTTTTTAATTAAGTTCTTGATTAAGTCACCTCAAGATCATAACTAAGTCATCCTTTAAGTACAACCAAGTTCGTATTCAAGTTATCTTATAATTATCAAAAAAATACAATTTATGTTTTTATCTTAAATAGCAGATGCCTAATATAGTACACACACGCCTCAAAAACGCGGCATCGTTGAGGATGTCTTGCTCAGCGTTCTCTGCATAGATCTTAAGGAAGTTCTTACATCCTAAGCAACCGCATTGATTACAATTCTGGTCTATGGAGATGTCTTTTATAGACTCCATGTCTTTATTTATTGACTTTATCATTTTATAATACGCCATGATCTATTTTTATAAAAAATTAAAAATATTATTGCATTATAAATGGATCAAAATGATGCTTTGTTATTGGCGGTTTTGGCGTGCTGTTGCCTTCTGTATTTAGTGGTTCAGATTTTTTTGATTGCTTTTGTTTCTGCTGCCATTGTGTATATATTTTATAACCGTAATAACTGCCCCCAACAGCAGCAATGGCGCCAAAAATGGCAACAGTTTTTAAGTTCAATATTCCATGAAGACTTTGGGGCCCTTGTATCACATGGAGTTTTTATAGCTGGCATTGAATTAACTTGTTCTGGCGTTAGCGGTGTTATGTTTTCATGATGAGTTATATTCTGTAACATTAATTTTTTTTGTCTGTTCCACTCTGCTAATTTTTTTCCTGCTTTAACACGCCCAGGATGAGGACACTTTTCACTGGCCCCCACCTGGTTCAGTGTTTTCTGCTGATTTTCTGGCTTGGTTACTTTCTCCACCTGATTCAATGTTTCCTGATTCTGATGATTTTCCAGCTCGTTCATTTTGAAGGGAAACAAAATCTATATGATTAAAAGTTATTAATCCCATGATTAATGGCGATAACAATGTTCCAAATCTGTAGTATAGATCACATCCTAGAGACTCTAATGACTTTGTTAAAACTGGATCTTGCGTTAAATCATACGTAAGATCTTGTTCAGAATCAATGGGAGCAAATCTACTGACTAGTTTAGTGTACAAACTAAGAACCGTTTGCCCCACACTTTTCACCATTCTAGACCCTAGCTGCGCTTCATACCTGTTATGATACTTTAAAATGTCTTGTGGCGACATCTGTTGAATCTGTTCAATGCTGAATTCAGTTCCGAGGAACTGTTTTGTTTTTCCACATGCTGCCAAAGAATACAACCTCTCCTTTTTGGGCATAATAGCTTGGTCATCAACTTGGTCATTCATAAGTTCAGGAAGGTTTAGGCTGCCTTGTAGCTGTAGGAGATCATCACTGTTCATGTTTTTTAATAATTATAATTATTTTATTTTATAAAAATGAGCACCGAAAAAACTGTTACCAACCTTGTATACCATTCTGCTGTTATTGGAGGACTAAGTGTAGGATACTCAATGCTTGGTAAAAGCCTGTTAAGAATTAAACCAGCAGATCTTG
Organism: Conus ventricosus; assembly: GCA_018398815.1. Taxonomy (NCBI): domain Eukaryota; kingdom Metazoa; phylum Mollusca; class Gastropoda; order Neogastropoda; family Conidae; genus Conus; species Conus ventricosus. The sequence continues at coordinate 19,945,309 of CM031601.1, forward strand.
GCAAACTAGACTTTGAGGATTCAGCAAAGCTGATTGCTATTGTTGCAGCTTCGTTTGCTACGAAAGATTTTCTAGTTAAGCAAGGAATAATTCCAGACAATATAAATATGTAAGAAAAAAAATACATTTATAAAAAATGGCTTCACTCGCAATAATGATAGGCGGCGCTGTGGTGAATGCGCTTGCTTTTAGCGGAAGTAATTTCGCGTTTAGTAAACTGCGGGATGACGGCGAGAGAAAAAGACATAACAAAGCTATGGAGGAACTAGCAGCTGCACAAGACGCCTATGAAAAGCAGAGACTTGAGCAGTTAGATTTTATTAATGACACACTGAAAAAACAGGGGCATGCAGCTTACACATTTAAAAATGTTGATCAAGCAATAAAACAATATTATCTAGTAACAGGCAAACCAGTCCAGACATTGCCCCCGCCAAAATTCAGTGACTTTTATCAACCATCAGAAAAACAAAAGATGCAAGAAATCGGGTTTATTGTCGTGGGTATGACCGTTGTGTATTTTGTTGCACATAATATTGGCTGAGTAAAAAATGAACAAAATCTATTATTCGCCAAAAGGATATTGGAAGGGAATCACAGCAATTAAAAAGCTAAGCAAGCAGCGGGAGTCAGTGAACAAACAGCAAAGAATGGTTATCTAAACAAGCGATTTGGCAAATTTATTTACCTGCACCTAGGCGAATACAGAGACCACACTTTGTGAACGCATACCGACGACACCCATCAAATGGATCTTCTATATTTACCCTCTGATACGATTAGACGAAAAAGATTTAAGTACGCGATTACAGTCATTGACGTAGCTTCAAGATACAAAGATGCGGAACCATTAACACAAAAGAGTGCTTCTGCTGTTGCTGTTGCTATACAACTGATATACCAACGAGGCCCGCTAACTTATCCTCGCATGATTCAAGTCGATGATGGAAAAGAATTTAAAGGGCAAGTGAATCAATTATTGTTGAAACATAGAGGTACCATTAAAAGAGGCATTCCAGGAGTTCACAGATCACAGGCTTTAGTTGAAAACTTTAACAAACAGTTAGCCGAAAGACTTTTTTCCTACCAGTATCACAGAGAGCTGATTGACAATTCTCGCAACACAGAATGGGTTAGAAGACTGCCCTCAGTTTTGCGCGCAATGAATAATGAAGAATTTAAAGGGCTAAAACCAGTACAAGCAATCAAAAGAAAAACAATAAATGTTGTTGAAGGAGAGTCTTCATCCGGCAAACTATTACCATTTGGATTGAAAGTAAGGTACCTTTATTTACCGGGGGAAGCAGAAGGGGACACTCGCATTAGGGCAACTGATCCGGTTTGGAGTGTTGATCCATATGAAATAAAAAGAATTGTAAAAATGAATCCGCCCGTGTATTATTTACGAGAAACTGACACAACAAAACAACCAGCTCCTCAAAGATCTTTTGTGAAGGAAGAACTGCAGATAATCCCGCCGGACACAGTTCCGCTTTAATTAATTTACGGTTCTCCAGTGCCCAATTGCATATGAAAACTCTGGATTAACAAACACTCGTTTTGTGTTTTGTTCTATCTAACGACTTCTTTGTTACAACTGTTGTGTTGATCTCATGTAGATGAGATCGCAGTTTTACGTTGTCATGATGAAAAGTCTTATTGCCAAACAATGCTTCTTTGTAGTTGTCATGTGATATGTTTGACTGCACAACGCTGCGAGATATTCCCTTTGCTTTCTTAATGATTTTCTCCTGGCTCGAAATACTGTACATTTTTGACCTTAAACCAACAAACTCCTTGATCACCTTTCCAGATAATTCATCCTTCATCTTTCCTAAAACCTTCTTGTTAGTAATTGAATGCAAAGGCGAATCTTTAGGGTAATCGGTCGTGTCGTACCATCCACTCGCTCCTTTAGCCACTTCGATTTCCATGTCTTTATAGATGTCTTCAGTAGGGATATCTATAACAAAACTATCTGTATCTGTGTAAAGCACTCTGGACTCAGGATACGAGGGCTTAAAGTAGTCATAAAGAAACTCTAACATCAAAAGCTTTGATAATTCTAAAACAGTAAACCCAATAAATACAGGTTTGTCCAATTTGATTTTCCCTTTTTTTCATCATTATGCCAAAAAGGTGATCATGAAATCTTCTAAAGTCCTGATAATTTGGTTTAGAAGTCAGCTTAATTCCCTTTTCGTTCTCTTTGGTGACTAATCTGACATCTTTGCGCTTGGCGGATTCCCCCATATTTTTTTCCAAAACAGCTGTTGTTCATCAGCTTGAAAAGTCTTTTTCTGAAGCATCTGTGGATTTAGTTCTGAGATCAGTGTTCTTCATGATGAAATGGTTTCATGAACTGTTCTTGATCAAAAGCAATTATGCGATGAACAGCTGTTAATTTTAAACCATGTCTAAATAAAATTGTAGAAGTCTGTAATGACGGGACATAATTTTTTGGCCGAAGATTAGGCACAAGTTTAGGTGGCTCTCTTGGATCCGTCTTTAGACTTTCTGTGCTAAGGGATAGTCATTATGCAGGTCATGGAGTTCATGAGGATATTCTAAGTAAACTTTCTAGAATGAAACCGCGCTGTTGATCAGGCGCCAAACTGCTCAACCACTTTAATGCCTTTTAAATATTTTCGGATCGCCGCCTCGTACATTTTAAAGTTGCGTAATGGAAGTGATTGCGCCATTGCCCAACCATACAGATTGTTTGCATCTAAAAACATGAGATAGTTAGCCTTTACTCGGATCATAGTCGTCCAAGTATTTGTTGTTTGCTTTACAGTAATGATGCGACGCCATACAAATTTTCCTCCACGCAATCCGTTTTCATCATCTGAATCATTGGTAAATCTGAAAATAAATCAATCTGTACTCCAGTAAACTTTAAGAAAGCGTCCCAGCTCATCCGGGCGCAGAATATAATGCGCAGGATCCAAAATGTAATTTTCATGCAGGTCTTTCTATAATTTTCAAAGACGTCCGCCAACAAACATACATCTGCATTAAATAGGAGTCATGATAGTCTCCCATCGTTTTAAAAATCTAACTTTTGCCCAAACATCTTGAGCATGCTGGGAATCGGAGTCGCTGATGTCCTTTCCTCTAAGACTAGAAAAGAACGCGCCTTTAGGCGGGAAGTGTATCCTTTGTCAAACCTTTCCCAACTGTTCATGATTCATAAGGGTAAACACCCTTTCTAACAAGAGTTGAGTCAAAATATTTTTCCGTTTTTTGGGCAGGACTTTAAGGACATAGCCAGTGACTCTAAAGAACCCATCATGTGTTGCATAGAGTCATAAAAAGACTGTTATTTAGATTAAAGCACATGTACTTTTCTGATGACTGTGCAATGCATGACACCCGAAGGCATCGTCCCCCTGCTTTCATTATAAGTGAGAGTCGTAACCCCGCAAGTTATGAAAGAAGATGGGCAGCTTCCATGTCTTAGGATCAACTTTAGTTGAAGATTGCATTTACTGTGGCGCTGCTCCTCTGAACTTTCCGCTAATGTGACATGGTCTCTTACTGGCGGATTCTCCCGCGTCTGATGAGAGACCTAAACCGCAAATCCAACAATGTGTGGCTGAGTCATACTGTTGTTGGTTTCAGGGGTCATTATGATTTCAGATAAGTTTAGATTTTTTAGAACAGTCATTGCGCACTTGCTGCATGCGTTCTAAGATGTATTCTGCGGCATTTGGCCCTCTATATAATTCTGGCTCTGAATGAACGCCATCCGACCTGACAACGATGAAAGCAAATGAACAAATTTGATGATTATCATTAAGACTGTTTTTCGAAGTTTTTGTGGCGCTGGCCCTTCATAAGGAACAATGAGTGATTCAAAGCCCTGCGTAAACAACATATGGTGAATTTTGCATCCGTTTCCAGTTCTTAAAACTAACTTTAGATCCAGTTGGGGGCGTAATTAGTTCTGTATTACAGTCAACTGGACCAATACAGTGTTTCTTATGTTCGCTCGCGGCTTGAACAGATGGCATTCTTGTTAAACATTTTCTACAGAATTCTTGTTTGTGCCCATCTTTTGAAGTATGCTGCATTAGTTTACTCATTGTTTGTATTAAGTGAAATGCGGTAGCCCGCTGGTGAAAACATCAGTAGTAAGTCAACATGATTTTTGTCTGGTTCGCCAATTGTTGGCTGTTCTTAGACGCTTTAATCGGCAGTAGATTGTTTCCTCATCCCATGTGTATACATTAACAGTTATTGGTTTGTTTTGTTCTTCAAACCGATCAATTTGGTCTACACTAACAGGAAAGGACACCCCACTAAAGTTAAGATCATTGATGTAAGGACGATAGTTAGACACTCTCTCTGCGTTTTTGCGGATATAATGCAGCCTTGCGAGAACACACCACATAAACATTTGTTGTCTGAATTTCTTTATGTTTAGAACTGCTCTTTTCGCTACCAACTCTCGAGCAGGGAATGTAAGACTTGCCAACAATCGGTGCATACTTAGCCTGTTTTAATCTAATCTCTAAAACTTCGCCCTCTGACCAACCAGAGCCTAATCATTTTGCTTCTTCAGGCCGCAGCGTCAAACTGTGCCAAGCAGTTCGTCTGCCCACCGGGAGTTAAGTCATTACGGAAAGAATAGTCTTTTTGTTTAGTCGAGACAGACTTCTAGATTTTCATTTTTGTTACATAGTCATTAAAAGCTAACATTACTTTAACTGGTGGGTCTATTGTTAGTTTACCTGGAACTTGAGAAATAGCATTGAACAACATTGCCTGTACGTTTGTTGGGCTAAACTTCTAAATCAATATCATTCACGCTCTTGATAAACGTCTCTCTCAGCAATTCCTTCAACAATTCGTCTTGTCTTCTATATCTATCCATGTTGAGTTTCTTTTCTAAACAAAATATTTATTAAATTAAAAAATTCTTAATCAGAATCAATATCGAGGGTCTTTTTGCGCGGACTAAAACTAAATTAAACATTTTGGTGTTGTTAATGTGGGGTTTAAACAATTTTTTAAGTCTCGTTATTTTTTTTTAAGCTTTCCCTTTTTATTCTGGGGGTCGGGCTGTTGAAAAAACTTCCCGCCTTTTCTTTGAAGATCAAACTTTTGTCTTTTGTATATAAAAATCGGCCGTAAACGATTAAATTTAAACCGTTGTTTGTCAAAAAGCCTTTATTTTTGTTTTTAAAAAGAACTAAGTTTACCCTTTATTTTTAAACCTAGCTTGTGTTTTGGAGTTTTTTTTATTTTTTGCAGCCGCAATACAGCTAATGAACACGGGCCCGAGACTAAAAACAAACCCCCTAGGGGAAAGCTGGGGGTGCGCCAAAACCCGTTGTAAGAACCAACACTCTTTTTCCTGCTGATAGAGCAAAATAGTCGTGCCCCGTAAAACTATGTAACAGCATTAAAGGCAGCAAATCCTTCTTTTGGGTTTTGCTGTTTTTTGAAAGGTTTTGTCTATTTGGCATTTTGAAAATGTTGGTTTTAATCTAAGGGTTTTTTGTTAGGGGGTTTTACTACTCTTTTTTTGGGCGCTGTGGGCCTTTGGGATAAATGAACAACTTTTTTTAAAATAAAATAATTTAGTTTGTTTTTTTTTAATCTGTTATTTTAAAATTCAGTCGTTCATTTTAAAAAAAAATGTACTTTTAGGGTTTTATCATTTCTTCTTCTTTAAAAAATTTGAATTTTTATTACCCCTTCACAGTTCTCCCGCCCCCTGTAACGATTATCCCCCGTTGACCTTAGGTCAACCATAAACCGTATTTTGTTGAAAAATAATCATCAGTTTACGCTTGAAGGTGTAGCTTTAGCCACAAGGTCAACTTTTGGGTTTCTCCCCCTCCCACCCCCAAAAGTTTCTTATTTCATCAAATTTGCTGAAAGGGTTTTAAGCCGCTAGCTAATTTGGTTGGACTCCCCTCAATCGAAATTGTACTTTCGTTTTTTTGGTTTAAAAAAAATTTTTCCTTCCTTTTTTGAATGGTTTTCATCTTCACACAGCAAAAAAAATACCTTTAAGCGATTTTTGTGAGCGCAAAAACAAAAATTCCATAATGTCCCCCTGCTTCTGGGATATGTTGTATGTAAATCACTCTTTTAAATATATTGCTAATTTTGACTGATATTGTTTTTTCAATCACCTTTCAAAATTTAGATTTGCTAAAAGTCAAACTAACGAGATGTCAAAATGCTGTACTTTGCTTCGGCGTCTGATGATTAAATAACCCTTTTTATTCATTAAAGTTAGTTCATATGACAATCTGTTTTTAATGCCCTTAAAGTAGGGTCAGCGCTTTTAACAATCAAAATCAAAGGGGAATAAAAAGCGTTTTTCCAAAACCCAAAAATTTAACCACAATTTTTGCCGTTTTTATTTTCTGGGGGCCCCTTTCATTTTTTGTGTTTTCATTTTTTTCCTTTAAAAGCAAAATCGCCCTTTCATTCCCGGTTACCATAGTCAAATGGTTAAAAATATGCGCTTGTGTAAAAAAAATTTTTCTTGCCCCTCAAGTTTTAAAAATTTTTTCTTAACGATTCCCCGCCCCAGTTCTTAAATGTCCTGTTTGGGTTGTTGTTAAAATCGAGTACTTTTTTGAAAGTAAGACCGCAGACCCGGGCAAATCCGCTCTCCCCCTAGGTCGGGAAATTTGACAGAAAGAACTTATCCATCAATTAGATGGATTATTTTAAACAGAAATAGCCCGCTTTTTTTCCCTTCCCCCAAAAGGGGGTTCTTTCGCTTCTAGCGGTTAAGAATCGACCATGTGTTTGCGACTTTTTTATGAAGCAAAAAAAAAAATTTAAATTATTTAAAAAATGGCGGGAATTAAGATAAAAGTTTATGATTTTTTTATCCTGGAAGACATGAGTGAAAGACCCCCTTTACACAGCATCGCTAAATGCCTCAATGCGGCATAAATTTAAACAGAAAGAAAGGGTTTAAAATCTTTTTGAAATTTGGGCCCAAGAACCCCCCAAATTTATAGACCCAAAATGTTTTTGAAAAAAAAGATGATCATTTGTCGAAAAAAAACGTCAAGGGCAACTTTTGGGCTTAAACAAAAACCCGACCCATCAAATTTTTAGCAAGGTAAATTATACAAAGACCATGTGAAGAAAAAATCCCCTTTGGTTTGTTAGGAAAAAATTTTAAGGGGCGAGCATTTCTAAATTCAAAACCCAAACTGCGGGAACTCCCAACACACCCAAATACAAAACATGGAACTTAAAGAATTAAATCAATCGGCAAAAATAAAAAATGCAATAGAAGCAGAAACCATTTTTCAGAAGAACAGCTTTAAAGACTTACACACCGCCCTCCCCATGCGAAAATGCGCCCTTGATCAGCTTTAGAAGCATCAGGGCGAATTAACAAACAATTTAAAAAACGGGCAAACTAGATGGCAATAAAAAAAAAAAGAAAAACTCGTTGAGTGATGACGCCAATTTTGGGGCCTATATTAAAAAAGAAAAAGACAAAACAAAAGATCTTGAACAAGAAAGTCAGCAAGACTAAAGTGTGACTACTAACCGGAAAATTTACGAACCGTGAACAGAAAAAGGGAAAAACTATCGAAAAATTTTTAATGAAGACACAACACTAGCAGAAGAATACGAAACTTTTTTAGAGAGCAGGAGCACATTACAAGCGTTATAACTGCCCTTTGGATTTGCAATAAGTACATTGGTGTTGGTATTCGGGGCGGTGGCCAAAAATTTAGACCTCCCCTCCATCGCCTCCGCCTGATAAATCTGGGTAAAAAAACATTTATCATCTTGCAAGTTTATTAAAAAATTAGCCGGGAAAGCCGTGGACGCTTTACCCGGAATATTGGGGATATTGTCCTGGGTTTTGTCTACTGCAAACAAATAGTTGGCTTTTTGGCCCAGCACTTATGGACTTAGTTCTTGTAATAGTTGGGTTATTTTATAATAAGACCCAAATAACCTATCCATTAATCCAAACAAGCGCTGCTTTTCATATTTATTTTATCGCGAACAGAGTCCCGAGCTTGGATCTTCATGTTTTGGGGTTTGGACTTCGGGGGTTGGGTACTTAACTTGGGTGTTCTTTTATTGTTTTAATATTCTGGCTCAAATTTATTCGTTTTTTCCCAAATTCGTTTCATTGCCTGCTATAAAAATTTTCATTATTATAGTTTATTTTGTACCTATCGGGGTCGGGTCAGAAGGCAGATGTATAAACCAGTGCCAACAGCAAGTCTATTTTTGATCTTGCGTATTGTAAAAAATGTTGGTCCTTTGAATACTTGAGGTAATCAAAAGTAGAATTAAAAGGCGTCCTCTAAATTTCTAATATTGTTTTTGTGCATCAAAGCCAGTAGAAATCAGTTTTGCTCGAACTCCCCCTTCTTTACCCTAGCAAACACCAAACTAATACAATAGAGTCGTTTTATTCGTTCTATTCCCCTCTATTAGGCCCCTTTAAAATGTCTAAGAAAATGTTGTCCATGCTGTTTTATGCTCTTGCTGTAGGGACCCGGCTCAACAGTTGTGCCAAAAAAGAAAGATTTGAAAGGAGGGGCCCTCTATTATCTTTTGGCGTGCCCGAAAAAAAAAGGCGCCCCAGGCCATTATTATGATCCAACTTTTTTCTAAAGCTGCTTGATGTTAAAATTTTAATTCGTTACAGACTTCAAAACCTTCAGTCTATTCTGTTGCTGAATGGGGTTAAACGGTTTTTTCATTTGGTATGGGGCTTTCAGTTCACTAAAATACGTCGAAGGGGTAATAAAAAAAAAAATCTGTACCGACCCCCAAAGGATCATGGGGATTTAATGATCGGATACGCCACTCCACACCCGTTTATGCGCAAAAAACAGCAAAGTTTAACTGGGTTTTGATAAAACTGCATCGGATGACTAAACACCTTTCTTGATGTGGGCGTTTTCAATAGGGGGGGGTTTAAAAAGCTCTTTAATGGGGACTCACCTTTTATGAAAAGAGGGATCTGGGGCACAGCAAAGTCAAGGTATCAGTTGCTATTTTTTAAGATTGATGCGGCCCCCCAGAATATTTTCACCATATTTGAATGCACTCATTTTTTATTTCGTTTAAAAAAATTTTGTAACAAAACAACCCCAAAACCGCCTTGTTTTTAGAAATGCTATTATAACAATTGGGGGGGCCAAAAAAGGTCCGCCCTGAAATATTTTACAAAGTCGAAGGGGTTTAAAATAAGCGAAACCAAGGGGGAATAAAAGATTACAAAATTGTGGGGGCCCAAAATAACCCTTAACAATACCTGTGTTTTTACGGGTTTTGTATAAAAGAAGCAATGAGTAAAATTTGGCATTACTCCAAACTAAACAATGCAAATTAAAAACAATTAACATTCGAACCCGAAAAGCGATTACTTATTTTATAAAAGTAGCTAAAAAATTAGGCTTTTTAAAATTGACACCAGGGCCTAAAAAAAATTTGTTGTTGCGCCAAACAAAAATACTTTTTAAGGGGGGAAAAACCGCTCGATCTTGCATTACATTCATTATTTATGTTTATTTGGATGACGAGCACTGATAAAACTTTATAGGGAAAGGCCCCAAAAAGTTTTAAAAGGGTTTTCCGGGGGGAAAATGCATATTGCGATTATAAAATCAATTCCTAAATTCAGTTTAAAAAATTAGTTTTTGGGAGGGGGATCATTTTTAAAATAAAAATTTCAGCAAAGCAGGGGGAAATTTTTGAAATGCGATAACCTACACATTTTTTTGGAAAAAAAATAAAAAATTACTAAAAATTGCGTGGGCCCGAAGAATCCGGATTCATTTCCCCGTAAGGGGTTTTAACTTTAGAATTAAAAACCTTGCAGATGTTGCGGCTTTGACCGAACGGTAAATAGGCGTTTGTATGGGTTTTGGGGCATAAAGATGGTGATTATAACGCAAAGGGTGGCGACAGCAAAAAAATTCCTAAATAAAAAAAGGGGCAAACTAGAAGCAAATAATTTGGCCATATGAATATAAAATGTTCGAAAACCTGACCTCAAATGGCCTTAGAACCCAAATTTTAAAAGGGAAATAAAATTTGAATTCATAAGCCCCTTTACATTTTTTAGCCGTCAAAAAATTTCAGAAAAGCATTCAACTTGGCCCTTTTCATTAAGTCTTATGCCCGGGCGACAAAAAAACGGAAAAAAATTTAAATAAGCCGTATGGGGAAAAACAGACATCCCCCACGAAAAGAAAAACGTTTTTAAAAAAAGCTTCTTTTCAAAATTAAGTTCTTTTCCCAACAGAAAAAAAGGAACACTTTACAATTATTTGAATTTCTTCTTTAAAGATTGGAAGGGATGGGGTTGTGGGGGTTAGTGATGACCTTATAAAAGGATTAATATTAGCTGGGAAAACTTAGACTTTAAAAGTCTTAACGTTAATCGTCGTTTTTCACAAAGGGAGGATTAAGCATAACAACAAGCAACAAAAAACAAGTGACTTAAATAGAAACAATCTTACAGAACTGAAATTGGGTTAATCTTTCACATTTGGCCCCAGGGTTTTTTTTTAAAATTTTAAAAAATTTTTAAAAAAAAAAAAATTTTTTGAAAAAAAGGGAAAATTTTTGAAAAAAAAAAATTTAATTTTTGGAAAAAAAAGAATAAAAAATTTTTTTTGCCTATTTAAAACCCCCCCATGGGGGAAAAAGCCCCGGGTTTTAAAAACTTTTGAAACCAAAAAAAAAAACCCCCTTTCCCCCG
>CM031601.1:19956134-19966134 GCA_018398815.1 Conus ventricosus
AACCTTTACGTAAAATAAAAATTTTTTTAACAAAAGATGTATTTAAATGACCCAAACAGTCTACAGCAAAATTTAGCTTCAGAACTAAAAAACCAATCAAATGACAGTTTTCCATACTTGAACAAAACGATCAGGCCTTTATTACGCTGATAATGTGTTCGTAACACACACCATTACTTTTTGCGATACCGTAAGTACAGAATTTTTTTTCCGACTTTCGTTGGCCGCAAAATGTTTTCTTCTCCTTTGTGAAAGCTGCGAATCTTTTACAAATCCAACTACTCACACAAGAGAAAGAGCACTTTCAACTATTTTGGCTTTGATATTTGGGGTAAAAAGCGCTCTTTCAGGTAAAGGTTGTCGGTGCATTTTTTACAGAGTCTCTAATCTTCAGGTTTGCTGTTACAACCCGGTATGGAAACACTGCCTTACCGCCGACTGCCCCCGTCGGGAGCCAGAATTTTCAGTAAAACTTAAAACCATGGTTTTCGTGCCAGATTTCTTCCACCTTCGAAACGTTTCCCGCTGCCCACAGTCAGGGAATCAAGGGAAACCCGGGAACAAATTTTTCCCGGGCCAAAATTGAAATGGGTCTGGCCCAGATCTCGTCTGCTGTTTGATTGTCAACCAGTCCGGTCAGCCTAGCGCTGTTGATTGGCCCTCACTGCCAAACTTGGAAACTTTTTCATCAAAGGGGAGCGGTCGTGGAATGAGGAACGCGTGAAAAGCTTCTAAACCACTGCCACACGCCACAATTAAGAAAACACATAAATCCATGTACCTTTTTGGGCCCTACCAAAATTTTTGAGCCACATTTAATTTAAAACGAAAAATTGCCCAAAAAAGAACAACTTCACACAAATTGTTTCCCTTGGTTTTTGAAGATTTTCCCCATAAATCACAATTCCAAATACAACTTCCCCTTAGCTGACAACACATTTAAAGCCTTTGCCTCACAGGCCCTACTTTGCGCCGGGGGTTTTTCCCCCAGAATAGTTCAATTCGTTAATTTTAATCTGTCGTTTGGGAACCACCAAACTTGTACCTTGAGGGCCATAAAAGAAAATGAGGCAATCAATTTTCAGACACATAAAAACACAAAAAAAAATTTAAAAACAATCTAATTGGCCATTTCTTTAAATACTCGACCCCTTAAAGAAAGGGCCTTGCGCATTAATTTTGGGTGTCAGCCATTCTGACCGAAGGGAAACCAAAAAGCCCGTCTGCATTCTAAACCCCGTTTCATTTATACACCCGCTTTTTTCCCAAGATAGACTAGCAATCATTTTCTATTTCCTAACAACGTACATCTTTCAAGTAACATTCACCTCGATGTATTTTGAAGTTTTCTTTCCCCAAGCACAAAACATGAGACTTTTACGGGTAAAACCTGGATGCTTGTCCCCTTTGAAATCAAAGGAATTCTCTTTTTAAAAAAAGAGGACATCGTTAGCCGATGCAAAAACCCCCAAAGCGATATTTCCCGTTCATGAAAATTAAAATTAAAGGAAAAAATTTTAAAAGAATTTTAAGTATTTGTAAAAGTTTTTTTATGAATTCAAAAAAGGGGTTAAAAAATTTGGAATAGGGGAAATTTTTTTGAGGTTTTGGGGTTTGGGGGGGTCAATAAAAAGGGGGTTTTCAAAGGGTTCAAGAATTTTTAAAAGTAAAACCATGCAAGCGAGATGGATATTTCCCCCACCTCGACACAGTTTGCACCCAGCGCAGTCAGAAATGTCGAGGCTTTGGAGTAAAAGGGAAATTTGAGTTTTGAATAATTTTTTGCAAATCCGGGGAACGCTTTCAGCGGGAGCGTATTGAAGATTTACACGGGGTTGTAGGTTTTTTTGGTTTTGTTGTTTTTTGTTGTTTTTGGTGTGTGTAAACAAAAAACCCAATTTGTCGAAATAACTCGAAGTATTCACTGCTTTGGGACGGAATGTTTTTAGAACTAAATGCCTTGGATTGGGCCCCCAGGAAAAGGACTGCCCTTACATTACCTCTCGAGTTGCGGGGGTCCAAAACAACAAAGTAAATTGCATCGAAGTAGGGGTTTTTCAAAATGGGTGATAAAAGGGAAGCAAAAAAAAGCAAAAATAGAATCACGGAATAAAAAAATTAAAATTTTTAAAAAAAATCACGGAAAAACAAAATTTAAAACAAAATTCGTTCTAAAGTTTTTTTTGTCCTTTTTTTTTCCCTTTTCTTTGGCGACTAATAACCCTGTTTTGCTCCAAAAAAGTTTGGGTTTTTTTTTTTAATTGTTTTTCTTAGCTCAAAATTCTATTTTTGCCCGAAGTTTTTGGGTTTTTTTTTTAAGTTTTTTTTTCTTAGTCAAAAATTTCTATTTTTGCTCCGAATGTTGGGTTTTTTTTTTAAAGGGTTGATTTTTCTTAGCTCAATAATTCTTTTTTGCTCCGAATGTTGGGTTTGTTTTATAGTTTTTTTTCTTAGCTCAAAAATTCTTTTTTTGCTCCGAAGTGTTGGGTTTTGTTTTTAATATTTTTTTTTAGCTCAAAATTCTATTTTTGCTCCAAATGTTGGGTTTTTTTTATAGTTGTTTTTTCTAGCTCAAAAATTCATTTTTGTCCGAAGTTTTGGGGTTTTTGTTTTTTATATTTGATTTTTTAGCTCAATAATTTTTTTGCTCCGAAGTGTTGGTTTTTTTTTTATAGTTGATTTTTTCTTAGCCAATAATTCTATTTTGCTCCGAAGTTGGGTTTTTTTTATATTTGATTTTTTTTTCTCAAAAATTCTATTTTTGCTCCAAAAAGGTTGGGTTTTTTTTTTTAGTTGATTTTTCTTAGCTCAATAATTCTATTTTGCTCCAAGGTTGGGTTTTGTTTTTATAGTTGATTTTTCTTAGCTCAAAATCTTTTTTTTCTCCGAATGGGGGGGTTTTGTTTTTATATTTGATTTTTCTTAGCTCAATAATTCTATTTTTGCTCCGAAGGTTGGGTTTTGTTTTTATTGTTTTTTCTTAGCTCAATAATTCTTTTTTTTGCTCCGAAGTGTTGGGTTTTTTTTTATAATGATTTTTCTTTAGCCAATAATTCTATTTTTGCTCCGAAGTTTTGGGGTTTTGTTTTTATAGTTATTTTTTTTTAGCTAAATAATTCATTTTTCTCCGAAGTTTTGGGTTTTTTTTTTTAAATCTGATTTTTCTTACTCAAAAAATTCTTTTTTTGCTCCAAGTGTTGGGTTTTTTTTATAGTTGTTTTTTCTTACTCAAAAATTCTTTTTTTGCTCCAAATTTTGGTTTTGTTTTTAATTGTTTTTCCCCTTACTCAATAATTCTTTTTTTGCTCCGAAAGTGGGGGTTTTTTTTTTAAGTTGATTTTTCTTAGCTCAAAAATTTCTTTTTTTGCTCCGAATTTGGGTTTTGTTTTTATAGTTGATTTTTTTTTATCAATAATTCTATTTTTGCTCCAATTTTTGGGTTTTGTTTTATAGTTGTTTTTTCTTAGCTCAAAAATTCTTTTTTTGCTCCGAATGGGGGTTTTTTTTTTTTAGTTGATTTTTTTTAGCTCAATAATTCTTTTTTTTTCTCCGAGGTTTTGGGTTTTTTTTTATAGTGATTTTTCAAAGTAAATTGATTTTTTTGCTCCGAAGTGTTGGTTTTGTTTTTATAGTTTTTTTTTCTTAGCTCAAAAATTTCTATTTTGCTCCAAGGTTGGGGTTTTGTTTTTATAGTTATTTTTCTTACTCAAAAATTTCTATTTTTGCCCGAAGTTTTGGGGTTTTTTGTTTTTATTTTTATTTTTCTTAGCTATTAATTCTTTTTTTTTGCTCCGAATTTTTTTTTGTTTTTATAGTATTTTTTTTACTAAATAATTCTTTTTTTGCTCCAAGTTTTTGGTTTTGTTTTTATAGTTGATTTTTTTTAGCCAATAATTCTATTTTTGCTCCGAAGTTTTGGGTTTTTTGTTTTTAAGTTGATTTTTTTTAGCTCAAAAATTTAAAATTTTTTGCTCCAAATTTTGGGGTTTTTTTTTTTTATAGCTGATTTTTTTTTAGCTCAATAATTCTATTTTGCTCCGAGTGTTGGGTTTTTTTTTATTGATTTCTAGCTCAATAATTCTATTTTTGCTCCAAGGTTGGTTTTTGTTTTTTGTTATTTTTCTTAGCTCAATAATTCTATTTTTTCTCCGAGTGTTGGGTTTTTTTTTTATATTTGATTTTTTTTTACTCAATAAATTTTTTTTGCTCCGAAGTTTTTGGGTTTTGTTTTCATAGTTATTTTTTTTAGCTCAATAATTCTATTTTTGCCCGAATTTTGGGGGTTTTGTTTTTATAGTTGATTTTTTTTAGCTCAATAATTCTTTTTTTTGCCCCGAAGGTTGGGTTTTGTTTTTATATTTGTTTTTTCTTAGCTCAAAATTTTTTTTTTTTGCCCGGTGGGTTTTTTTTTTTATAGTTGAGTTTCCTTAGCTCAATAATTCAATTTTTTGCTCCGAATTTGGGGTTTTGTTTTTAAGTTGTTTTTCTTGCCAATAATTCATTTTTGCTCTGAAGGTTGGTTTTGTTTTTATAGTTGATTTTTCTTAGCTAAATAATTCTTTTTTTCCCGAAGTTTTGGGGTTCTTTTTTTTAAGTTATTTTTCTTACTCAATATTCTATTTTTGCCCCGAAGTGTTGGTTTTGTTTTTATAGTTGATTTTTTTTAGCTCAATAATTCTATTTTTGCTCCGAAGTGTTGGGTTTTGTTTTTAAGTTTTTTTTTCTTACCAAAATTTCTATTTTTTGCTCCGAAGTTTTGGGGGTTTTGTTTTATTTTTTGATTTTTCTACCAAAAATTCTTTTTTTGCTCCGAAGTTTGGTTTTTTTTTTTATAGTTTTTTTTCTTAGCTCAAAAATTCTATTTTTGCTCCGAATGTTGGGTTTTTTTTTTATATTGATTTTTTTTAGCTCAAAAATTCTATTTTGCTCCGAATTTTGGGGTTTTGTTTTTATACGTTTTTCTTAGCTCAAAAATTCTATTTTTTGCTCCGAAGTGTTGGGTTTTTTTTTTATAGTTGATTTTCTTACTAAAAAAATTCTATTTTTGCTCCGAATGTGGGTTTTGTTTTTAAGTTTTTTTCTAGCTCAATAATTTATTTTGTTTCCAAAGTGTTGGGGGTTTTTTTTTTATATTTGATTTTTCTTAGCTAAAAATAATTCTTTTTTGCTCCGAAGGGGTTTTTTTTTATATTGATTTTTCTTAGCTCAATAATTCTTTTTTTTGCTCCAAGTTTTTGGTTTTTGTTTTATATTTTTTTTCTTTGCTCAAAAATTCTTTTTTTGCTCCGAAGTGTGGGTTTTTTTTTTTATATTTAATTTTTCTTAGCTCAATAATTCTATTTTGCTCCGAATTGTTGGGTTTTTTTTTTAATTTTATTTTTTTCTTAGCTCAATAATTCTATTTTTGCTCCGAAGTGTTTGGGTTTTTTGTTTATAGTGTTGATTTTTCTACTCAAAAATTCTTTTTTTTGCTCCGAAGGTTGGGTTTTGTTTTTTTGTTGATTTTTCTTAGCTCAATAACTGTTTTGGCCCGAATGGGGGTTTTTGTTTTTAAAGTTGATTTTTCTTACCCAAAATTTGTTTTTTTGCCCCCAAGTGGGGGGTTTTTTTTTTTTATATTTGTTTTTCTAGCTCAAAAATCTTTTTTTTCTCCCAAGGTTGGGTTTGTTTTATATTTTGTTTTTTCTTAGCTCAAAAATTCTGTTTTGCTCCCAATTTTGGGTTTTGTTTTTATAGTTGATTTTTCTTAGCCAAAATTTTCGTTTTTTGCCCCCAAGTTTTGGGTTTTGTTTTTATATTGATTTTCTTCTCAATAATTCTTTTTTTGCTCCCAATGTTGGTTTTTTTTTTTAATTTTTTTTTTCTTAGCTCAAAATTTTTTTTTTTGCTCCCAAAGTGGGGGTTTTGAAGGATTTTTCTTCCAAATAATCTATTTTTGCCCGAAGTGGGGTTTTTTTTTTATAGTTATTTTTCTTAGCTCAAAAATTCAATTTTTTGCTCCGAATGTTGGGTTTTGTTTTTATAGTTATTTTTCTTACCCAAATAATTCATTTTTGCTCCGAAGTGTTGGTTTTGTTTTTATGTTATTTTTCTACTCAATAATTCTTTTTTTGCTCCGAAGTGGGGGTTTTGTTTTAAGTTGATTTTTCTTAGCTAATAATTCTATTTTGGAAATTTGGGGGCTTTTTTTTTTAAGTTATTTTTTTTAGCTAAAATAATTCTTTTTTTTGCCCCCAATGTTGGTTTTTTTTTTATATTTGATTTTTTTTTTTGCTCAAAAATTCTTTTTTTTCTCCGAATTTTTGGGTTTTTTTTTTAAAAGTTGATTTTTCTTAGCTCAAAATTCGTTTTTGCTCCCAAGTGTTGGGTTTTTGTTTTAAGTTGATTTTTTTTTAGCTCAAAATTCTGTTTTTTGCTCCCAATGTTGGGTTTTTTTTTTAAAAGTTTTTTTTCTTAGCTCAAAAATCTATTTTTTGTTTCCCAAAGTTTTGGGTTTTGTTTTTTAGTTGTTTTTTCTTACTCAAAAATTTCTGTTTTTGCTCCAAGTTTTGGGGTTTTTGTTTTTAAAGTTTTTTTTTCTTAGCCAAAATTCTATTTTTGCCCGAAGTTTTGGGGTTTTGTTTTTATATTTTGATTTTTTCTAGCTAAATAATTCTTTTTTGCCCGAAGTTTTGGGGTTTTTTTTTTTTAGTGGTTTTTTTCTTACTCAAAATTCTTTTTTTTTTGCTCCAAATGTTGGGTTTTTGTTTTTTATTGATTTTTTTAGCTCAATAATTCTATTTTTGCCCAAAGGTTTGGTTTTTTTTTTAAGTTATTTTTCTTACTCAATAATTCTTTTTTTCCCCCAAGTGTTGGGGTTTTTTGTTTTTAATATTTTTCTACTCAATAATTCTTTTTTGCTCCAAAGTGTTGGTTTTTTTTTATAGTTGATTTTTTTTTACTCAATAATTCTATTTTTTGCCCGAAGGTTGGTTTTTTGTATTTATAGTTTTTTTTTCTAGCTCAATAATTCTATTTTTGCTCCGAAGGGGTTGGTTTTTTTTATAGTTTTTTTTTCTTGCTCAAAAATTTCTTTTTTTTTGCTCCAATTTTTGGGTTTTTTTTTTTATATTGATTTTCTTACTCAAAATTTTCTATTTTTGCTCCGAAGTGGGGGTTTTGTTTTTATAGTTGATTTTTTTTTACTCAAAATTCTATTTTTGCCCGAAGTTTTGGCTTTGTTTTATAGTTGTTTTTTTCTTAGCTCAAAAATTCTATTTTTGCTCCAAAGGGTTTTGGGTTTTTTTTAATTGATTTTTTACCCAAAATTCTATTTTTTCTCCGAATTTTGGTTTTGTTTTTATAGTTATTTTTCTAAACCCACAAAATTTGGCTTAAAGTGGCTTTGTTTCAAATGATTCGATTCGAATGGTGATTTTGAGCGATAAGAAAGTAAAGCCTTTTGGTTTCGTGCACTCCCGGGTCTTAACAACGAAAACTTTGAGTGGCGATACGCCTACAAGTGGCTTTTTAAAAATGAGAGTGCAAAGTCATCACGAAAAGAGAATACTGGGAACCCTGATTACCACGTAACCTTCATTATTTTTAAAAATTTTAAAAGCAAGGGGAAAAAATCCCCCCAGAGGAAAACCCAACGCTCCGGGATGCAAAAACGGATTTTAACTGCGAACTTTAAAATAACGATTGCAGGAAACTGTTAAAAAGAGAAGGACGTCCATGGGAAAGGGCCGTAAGGTTTCTAGTTTTCTAGTTATCAAAACTTTCTCTAAAACCAAAAACAAAAGCAAAACAAAACAAACAAACAAACAAAAAAAACAAACAAAACCCTACCCCCCGCCCCCCCCCCCCCCCCCCAAAAAAAAAAAATCAACAAAAGGGCCCGCCAACTGCCGTTTAATGACAAATCGTTGTAAAAGGGACTATAAGCATCCAAGTCCATTGAGAATAAACTTGAGGAAACTAAATTGTTCGTGGTGTAACGCCACGGCCAGGTTCCACTTGAGGAGAGTTCGTCGTTTTCCCCTCAGCGTACAATGGCTGGGGCAAACACTGGGAACAACGAGAGAATCTGGAATTTTAAAAATTAGGGCTCTCAAAAAGAAGAGGAAAACTAATTGTAGAATTTTAAACACATGTGGAGGAAGCCTTCGGAAAAAAGTTCAAAATTTGTGGGGAAATTTTATCGCCGGAAAAAACCATACTAAGTCAAAGAGTCATTTACTTCATTGAGAAGAAAAGGCAAATTGCGGCTTTAGTATTGTCAAGAAAGACATTTCTGAGATTCTTCAATTTTTTTTAAAAACAGAAGATTTTGAATTTGGGAATAAATTTTTTTGATATGGGGGCCAGCAGCTGCTAACATTTTTTTTAGTTGTGGTCAGGGCACCTCATGTTTTGGGGGGAATACTGGATATAGTGTTTACTGAGTTTTCTGCTTAAATAACCGACTTTTAGGGGGAATTGTTTGATCACTGGGGGCCAAGTTTCCGAAACTGATGCTTTTGAATTTTTGTTTTGTTCGATGCGATGGGCTTAAACGCTACCCCCCCCAGGGGTACAATAGGGACAACGCTGAACCCATTTGCGAAAAATATTAAAGTTATTTTTTCACTGGGAAATCCGGGATTACATTTAAATTTTGAGGGGCCAAAAACTTCTTTGTAAGAATAAAACTAAATTTTAGTCTTTCTGGAATGCAAAAACAGAACCAAAGGGTTTCCCTCCCGCTAGAAAGTAGTTTGCGAACCCCACACTGGACTTGAAAAACCCGGGGGGGAAGGGGGGCTGAGGTTGTGATGGGGGGGTTTGTATACAGCCCAAACAATCTCAGTACTCCCCCTTTATCTGAAAGGGGGAAAATCTATTTCACAAAACAGCACACTACATTGGAGTATTTATTTAGCGTTTTTCCCTTTGATATCAAGCTTTAAGCCCCCTTTTCCGGGCTGCTACCCGGTAAAAAAGATTTAAAACTGCCCCACTGCCGTTTTCTTTTTTGTCTTTTCTTAGTCATTCAGTCGAAAAATCACGGCCATTTTCCATCCCTTCCGATTTTTCACAAGCAAAGCAAGCCATGTTTATTTTTCATCGATACCAACGGCCCAACTGGGCTTCTCTTTTGAAAGTTTTGGGGAAGGGATTTTAAAGTGTGGCAACATATATAATGCACTGAACCTCGGTTTTATCGGGGAGGGCTTTTCGGGGAAATGGATCAGAACCAATGTTTTTCCTGAGGGAAATCCCCGGGCCAAACGGCTCACGAAGATTTGAATCAAACCCTGGGTACCAGGGCCACGAGTTAGGCGCTGTACCCAAATGTTCTTCTTTCACAGGCGAATAAGGATTGCGTCGTTACTGAAATTTCCGCTCCTGTCTGTCAGTCAGCCTACTGGCCAGCCTCTTTGAAGAATTTCCACGCCCCTTCTGCAAATGGGGAAGTTAATGGGACGATTTTCTTTAGGCAAAACTGAACCCAGCCTAGGATCTTCTTTTGGAGGGGTTTTTTTTGGGGCTAGATTTTTTGTGCTTTCACAAGGCTGACCCAACGTACCAAATTTTTCCAACAGTAAAATTTTCGTGTTTAGATTGTCGCTGTTCCATCGCCCCCCGGTCTTTGATGGTTTGCTCATGACGATTTGAATGAAAGTGACCATTTTCCCCCATCTTTTGAAATTGATCTTGTAAAAGCGAATACAAACTTTTTTTGGGTATTTGTTTTGTTTTTGAACGAAGCATACGAAAACAATTTTTAAAGCCTGACCCTTAGTTGCTCTGACAAATGTTCCATTTATTGGGAAACCCATCCTTTCCACAGCTTCTGACACCCTCAAATGTCATCCTGCACCTGGTTGTACCGAGCTATCCATTGCCTTCATCAGGGGAAAACACGATTCCTGTCTCCTCACCTGGCTGTACTCGAGCTAGTCCAATTTAAACCCTTTATCGGAGAAAAGAAAACAGCATTCCCCTTTTCCCCGCACCGATTGACTCGAGCTAGTCC
>CM031601.1:19968634-19973634 GCA_018398815.1 Conus ventricosus
CACACACACACACACACACACACACACACACACACACACACACACACACACACACACACACACACACACACCCCCCACATAGATGCGCGCGCGCACACCAACATACACACATCGAGAGAGAGAGAGAGAGAGAGAGAGAGAGAGAGAGAGAGAGAGAGAGGGAGATAGATAGCTTTGGCATGTATGGTGGGTCTATAGACTTGTGTATGCCTATGGCATAAATAGGCCCCGTAGACTGGTGTAGACCTGTAGGCGAGTAGATACATAGGCTTGTGCGAAAGGTCCCCTGGTAAGATGAACGTCCTCTTAAGGACATGTTGTTCGGTGCGAAAGACTCAACAGCTGAATACATATCCTCTTCCCCTACAGGATGAAAAGTTGGACATTTGGAGTTTTGAGTCAGTTCCATTGGCTCGTATACTGTGCGTATAAGGATTAAAAAAAAAGTGTTGAAGTCCCATAGCTTAATGGCTACAGGCTCAGTGGGTTGTTAGAAGTTCGTTGTGTCTGGGGCATGGTATGAAGGAGGGCGTAGCCCATCCCTGTCTTTCGGCCGCCTTGATCTTCTCTGGACTGAATCAGGTACCCATGACCGTCAGCTTCGCAGATAAAAGCTCTGATCATTTGACTTAGGGCCTCTCTGACTCGCGAATAGGCACTGGTATAAGCCCGTGAGGGTTCGATGTCTCGTGTAGGCCTACGTATCCAAGCGTTTTATACTGTATGGACGTATGTGAGTTTGTCGGCTTGTGTAGACCTGTACCCATGTTACAGGCATGTAGACGAATATGCGTCTGTAGGTTTGTGCAGAGCTGTAGGTCTGTAACTGGCATGTAAACATGTGTAGATCTGCAGGCTTGTGTAGTCAGGTAGCATGTTACAGGCATGTAACGAATGTAGGTCTCTAGGCTTATGTAGACCTGTCTGTGGGCACGTTGACACATAGGCTTGCACGAAAGGCTCGACAGTTGTTTCCTTTCTTGTTGCCTGACCCCCTCTTCACCTGTGTAAGTCTTTATTTATTATTTATTTATCTATTTATATATTTATCTATTTACTTATTTGTGGAATCATCTAACGCGAGGGTTTTGGTATGCATATATGAGAATGGCGTGTGCAATGATGCCTTGAATTTTTACTTTGCGCAGGCGCTATATAAAGACTGATGAAGATGATGATGAAGATGAAGATGATGATGAAAAGAAGATGATGATGATATGATGATGAATGATGATGATGATTTATTATGGTGATGAAATCGTTGTTATTGTTACTATTGTCATTATTACAACAACAACAACGGCAACAGCAACAGCAACTACTACTACTAAATGCTGCTGCTGCTCTACTGCTACAACAATCACTACTACTACTATTGGTACTACTATTGCTGCTGCTGCTGCTGCTGTAACTACTACTACTACCACCACTGCCACTACTATTGCTACTGCTGCTGCTATCTACTACGCTGTTACAACAACAACAGCAACATCTACAATCACTACTACTACTACTATTTCTACTACTAGTACTGCTGCTGTTACTACTGCTACTAATATCACTGCTGCTACTAATAACCACTATTGCTGCTGCTACTACTGCTGCTGCTGCTGTTATTACTACTACTGCTGCTACTACAACAAACCACCACCACCATTACCACCACCATCACCACCACCACTACAACCACCACAACTACTACTACTGCTGCTGCTGCAACAACAACAACAACAGCCACTGCTGCTGCTTCTGCTGCTCTGCTACTGCTACTACTACTACTACTACTACACTACTACTACTACTACAACTACTACTACTACTACTACTACTACTTTCTTACAGTTGACCTGTAGGGTTGAGAAGAGGGCTCCTATGCTTTTGTAGTTATGCAGACTTGTCTACCTCTCCCGTTCGCATGTCTTGATAAAGTCTACACACTGAGCAGCGGATGGACATCAGCAGTCAGAGATTTGTGTGGAAGGTTGTTGTAGTGATCATGGGGTCTTATTGTAGTGGTCATGGGGGCTTGTTGTAGTGATCATGGGGGCTTGTTGTAGTGGTCATGGGGGTTGTTATAGTGGTCAATTAGGCTTGTTGTAGTGGTCATGGGGGCTTGTAGTGGTCATGGAGGTTGTTGTAGTGGTCATGAGGGCTTTGTAGTGGTCATGGGGGTTTGTTGTAGCGGTCATGGGGCTTGTTGTAGTGGTCATGCGGCTCGTTGTAGTGGTCATGAGGGCTTGTAGTGGTCATGGAGGTTGTTGTAGTGATCATGGGGTCTTGTTGTAGTGGTCATGGGGTCTTGGTTGTAGTGATCATGGGGGCTTGTGTAGTGGTCATGAGGGCTTGTTGTAGTGGTCATGGGGTCTTGTTGTAGTGGTCATGAGGGCTTGTTGTAGTGGACATGGGGGCTTGTTGTAGTGGTCATGAGGGCTTGTTGTACTGGGCATGAGAGCTTGTTGTAGTGGTCAGAGGTCATGACGGCTTGTAGTGGTCATGGAGCTTGTTGTAGTGGTCATGAGGGCTTGTTGTAGTGGTCATGAGGGCTTGTTGTAGTGGTCATGGGGGCTTGTTGTGGTGATCAGGAGGTTGTTGTAGTGGTCATGAGGGGTTGTTGTAGTGGTCATGGGGGCTTGTTGTAGTGGTCATGAGGGCTTGTTGTAGTGGTCATGAGGGCTTGTTGTGGTGATCATGGAGGTTGTTGTAGTGATCATGGAGGTTGTTGTAGGGGTCATGGGGCTTGTTGCAGTGGTCATGAGGGCTTGTTGTAGTGGTCATGGGGGCTTGTTGTAGTGGTCATGAGGCTTGTTGTAGTGATCATGGGGGGTTGTTGTAGTGGTCATGGGGCTTGTTGTAGTGATCATGGGGGCTTGTTGTAGTGGTCATGGGGGTTGTGCAGTGGTCATGGGAGCTTGTTGTAGTGGTCATGGGGCTTGTTGTAGTGGTCATGAGGGCTTGTTATAGTGGCCATGAGGGCTTGTTTTAGTGGTCAGAGGTCTTGTTGCAGTGGTCATGAGGCTTGTTGTAGTGGTCATGCGAGCTTTTTGTAGTGATCATGGAGGTTGTTGTAGTGGTCATGGGGGCTTGTTGTAGTGGTCATGAGGGCTTGTTGTAGTGGTCATGGGGCTTGTTGTAGTGGTCATGGGGGCTTGTTGTAATGATCATGGGGGTTGTTATAGTGGTCATGAGGGCTTGTTGTAGTGGTCATGGGGGCTTGTTGTAGTGATCATGGGGTTGTTATAGTGGTCATGAGGGCTTGTTGTAGTGGTCATGAGGCTTGTTGTAGTGGTCCCTGAGGGCTTGTTTGTAGTGGTCATGAGGGCTTGTTGCAGTGGTCCCTGGGGCTTGTTGTAGTGGTCATGGGGCTTTTGTAGTGGTCATGAGGGCTTGTTGTAGTGGTCATGAGGGCTTGTTGTAGTGGACATGGGGCTTGTTGTAGTGGTCATGAGGGCTTGTTGCAGTGGTCATGAGGCTTGTTGTAGTGGTTATGAGGGCTTGTTGTAGTGGTCATGAGGGCTTGTTGTAGTGGTCATGAGGGCTTGTTGTAGGGACATGGGGGCTTGTTGTAGTGGTCATGAGGGCTTGTTGTAGTGGTAATGAGGGCTTGTTGTAGTGGTCATGAGGCTTGTTGTAGTGTCATGAGGGCTTGTTGTAGTGGTCATGGGGGCTTGTTGTAGTGGTCATGGGCTTGTTGTAGTGGTCATGAGGGCTTGTTGTAGTGGTCATGAGGCTTGTTGTAGTGGACATGAGGGCTTGTTGTAGTGGTCATGAGGGCTTGTTGTAGTGGTCATGCGGACTTGTTGCAGTGGTCATGAGGGCTTGTGTAGTGGGCATGCGAGCTTCTTGTAGTAGTCATGGGGGCTTGTTGTAGTGGTCATGAGGGCTTGTTGTAGTGATCATGGGGCTTGTTGTAGTGATCATGAGGGCGTGTTGTAGTGATCATGAGGGTGTTGTAGTGGTCATGGAGGTTGTTGTAGTGGTCATGGGGCTTGTTGTAGTGGTCATGAGGGCTTGTTGTAGTGGTCATGGGGGCTTGTTGTAGTGGTCATGAGGGCTTGTTTTAGTGGGCATGAGGCTTGTTGTAGTGGTCATGGGGGCTTGTTGTAGTGGTCATGGGGCTTGTTGTAGCGGTCATGGAGGTTGTTGTAGTGGTCATGGGGGCTTGTTGTAGTGGTCATGAGGGCTTGTTTTTAGTGGTCATGAGGGCTTGTTTGTAGTGGTCATGAGGGCTTGTTGTAAGTCATGAGGGCTTGTTGTAGTGGTCATGAGGGCTTGTTGTAGTGGTCAGGGGGATGTGTTGTAGTAATCATGGGGCTTGTTGTAGTGGTCATGCGGGCTTGTTGTAGTGGTCATGGGGCTTGTTGTAGTGGTCATGGGGCTTGTTGTAGTGGTCATGCGGCTTGTTGTAGTGGTCATGCGGGCTTGTTGTAGTGGTCATGGAGGTTGTTGTAGTCGTCATTGGGCTTGCTGTAGTTGTCTTGGGGCTTGCTGTAGTTGTCATGGGGGCTTGTTTTAGTGGTCATGGAGGTTGTTATAGTAGTCATGGAGGTTGTTTATGGTCATGGGGCTTGTTGTAGTGGTCATGCGGACTTGTTGTAGTGGTCATGAGGGCTTGTTTGTTGAGGTCATGAGGGCTTGGGCAGGCGCGGGGTCTGTTGGAATGTCCAATAGCTTTACAGCAGGCACTGACCTAGGTCAGTGTTCAAACACGTGCGTGGTGTTGCCTTCAGCTGATGATGAATACATACACAGGATAATCCCAAAAGACCGTGTTGTAGGCTTGCCTGTTGAAGGAAAACAAACATGTATGTTTCTCCAGGCCGGGTTGGGTGGGTCACAGCCTTTGCATGTTGAAACCCTCTGTGGCTTATTGCTTGAGCTTGCTACAGTGTCCATGACACACGTGAACACAGAGAGACGAAAACTGAGTGAGACTGGTGAGTTGTATAGTATCCCGTGATTTCACAGGATCTGCTGTATCCATAGTTGCCTGATACTTCATA
>CM031601.1:19986134-19988634 GCA_018398815.1 Conus ventricosus
CGAAAATTTGTAGGTATGTTCATTATGGGTCACGGATGATGCCCGATGTTTTAGTTTACCATATATACCGTTTACTAACGGCTGTAACGGCCTGTAACGCTTTTTCTTCTTCATGGAATATCTCAGAAAGTACTTGGCTGATCTTTGTTAACATTAGCAAGTATGTTCACTATGGGTTACGGATGATGCCCGATGTTTTAGTTTACCCCGTTACAGCTGTTACTAACGGCTGTAACAGCCTGTAACGGCTTTTTCTTCTTTATGGAATATCTCAAAAAGTACTTGGCCGATCTTTCTGAAAATTTGTAGGTATGTTCATTATGGGTCACGGATGATGCCCGACGTTTTAGTTTACCGTTAGAGCCGTTACTAACGGCTGTAACGGCCTGTAGCGCTTTTTCTTCTTTATGGAATATCTCAGAAAGTACTTGGCCGATCTTTGTGAAAATTAGCGGGCATGTTCATTATGGGTCACGGATGATGCCCGATGTTTAGTTTACCCCGTTATAGCCGTTACTGACAGCTGTAACAGCCTGTAACGGGTTTTCTTCTTTATGGAATATCTCAAAAAGTACTTGGCCGATCTTTGTGAAAATTAGCGGGTATGTTCATTATGGGTCACGGATGATGCCCGATGTTTAGTTTACCGTTACAGCCGTTACTAACGGCTGTAACGGCCTGTACGGTTTTTCTTCTTTACAGAATATCTCAGAAAGTACTTGGCCGATCTTTCTGAAAATTTGTAGGTATGTCATTATGGGTCACGAATAATGCCTGATGTTTTAGTTTACCATATATACCGTTACTAACGGCTGTAACGGCCTGTAACGCTTTTTCTTCTTCATGGAATATCTCAGAAAGTACTTGGCTGATCTTTGTTAACATTAGCAAGTATGTTCACTATGGGGTACGGATGATGCCCGATGTTTTAGTGTACCGCTATAGCCGTTACTAACGGCTGTAACGGCCTGTAACAATTTTTCTTCTTTATAGAATATCTCAGAATGTACTTGGCCGATCTTTGTGAAAATTAGCATGTATGTTCATTATGGGTCACGGATGATGCCCAATGTTTTAGTTTACCGTTATATCCGTTACTAACGGCTGTAACGGCCTGTAACGGTTTTTCTTCTTTATGGAATATCTCAGAAAGTACGTGGCCGATATTTCTGAAAATTTGTAGGTATGTTCATTATAGGTCACAGACGATGGCCGATGTTTACCAGTATAGCCATTACTAACGGTTACACCAGTCCAAGACGGTTTTTCCTCTTTATGGAATATCTCCACGCGTATTCAGGATAAACTGGGAGTACGTTTATATGCTTTGCATCTTGTTCTTTCTGTTTCTTTCCTTTTCTCTTCTTTCTTTCTTTCTCTCATTCACCCTTTGTTTGTTTGTTTGTTTGTTTCTTTCTTCAGCTTGTTTCTCGTGCCTCTTCTAGCTCTTTTTGTTCATCTTGTTTTGTTTCCTCTTGTGCTGGTTTTATTCCTCATTCTTCTGGTTCCTCTTCTTGTTCTTGTTCAAGTCTCGTTCTTTCCCTGTTTCTGTCTGTCTGTCTGTCTGTCTGTCTGTCTGTCTGTCTGTCTCTCTGTCTGTCTGTCTGTCTGTCTGTCTGTCTGTCTGTCTGTCTATCTTTCTTTCTTTCTTTCTTCATCTTCTTTCTCGTTCCTCTTCTTGTTCTTGTTCAAGTCTTGTTCTTTCTCTGTTTCTGTCTGTCTATCTTTCTTTCTTTTCTTTCTTCATCTTCTTTCTCGTTCCTCTTCTTGTTCTTGTTTTATCTGTTCTTGCGCTAACTTTGTTCCGTGTTCTTCTTGTTCCTCTTCTTGTTCTTGCTTTTGTTCAAGTCTTGTTCTTGTTTTTTTTTTCTTCTCGTCTTTTTTTGGTTCTTGTTCTTGATCATGTTCTTTCTTGTTTTTCTTGTTCTTGTTCTTCTTTTTCTTCTTGTTCTTGTTCTTCTCTTTCTTCCGTTTTTTTTTTGTTGT
Organism: Conus ventricosus; assembly: GCA_018398815.1. Classification (NCBI taxonomy): domain Eukaryota; kingdom Metazoa; phylum Mollusca; class Gastropoda; order Neogastropoda; family Conidae; genus Conus; species Conus ventricosus. The sequence continues at coordinate 19,988,121 of CM031601.1, forward strand.
TGTTGTTGTTGTTGTTGTTTGTTCCTTTTCTTCTTGTTCTTGTTCTTGTTCTTCTTCTTCTTCTTCTTCTTCTTCTGTCATTTGATTTAAATCAACATCGACGTCATCGTCGTCATTTTTTTTCTTCGTCTTCTCTGATTCCTTAAACCCCCATCCCCCACCCCCCTTTTGCCCACTTCGCTTCCCATCCTAACCCCTCCCCACCCTTTCTAGAACTTAAGTACCATAAAGATGAAGAAAACCAAGAAAGATAACTGACACGCACGTTTGAAAGAAAATCTGTACACACGGCCAGCGAACATATGTACCTGACACCCAAGGTTGAATGCATCCGTACTCACAGACACACAGTCTCTTTCATCCTTACCTTTATCCTTACCCCCCTTACCTATCTGTCTGTCTGCCTGCCTGACTGCCTGCCTGTCTGTCGGTCGGTCGGTCTGTCAGCCTGTCCGTCCGTCTGCTGTAAGTCTGTCTCTTTCTCTCTCTCCCTTCCCTCCCTCTCCCCCTCCCT
>CM031601.1:19996134-19998634 GCA_018398815.1 Conus ventricosus
CATCTTCATTCACACACTAAACAGAGTAAATTCGTCTCTTTTCATTTCCCTGTCCAAAATGAACGGCGGAAGACTGAAGCATCTTCATTCACACACTAAAGCAGAGTAAATTCGTCTCTTTTCATTTCCCTGTCCAAAATGAACGGCGTAAGACTGAAGCATCTTCATTCACACACTAAAACAGAGTAAATTCGTCTCTTTTCATTTCCCTGTCCAAAAATGTTTCTTTGCTCACTGTGTAGCTGTGACACGTATAAGGGAAACGTAAGGTCCTTCTAGAAGCAGAACGCAGGGAGATCCCCCATTTAAATGTGGGGGAGTAATTTTGAATTAAAGTTAATTTCCATTCACTCTCTTACCAGTAGTAAAAGAAGCAACTTTCGGGTACCAGTACACTGAAAATTATTCTTATTTTTCTTTATCAAAGATACTCAAGAAGGGCACGTATGGACAGGTGTATGCACTAAAGAGTTATTTGTTCTCCAGATTGACGAACAGCAATATAACAGAGAGAAACCAGTGATATAAAGTATGTGAAGAGACTGACACAGGCTCGGACTTGGATTTATGAATAAAGTGATAAAACAGAATTAAAACATGAGAAAAAAAAACAGGGGCTTAATTTGGTCTCTTTCTGACTGGCTCCAGTGGTCAAAGGTTTTTCTCATCACAAACTCAAATCAGATACAGAGAAGGTTTCAGGAGGATGCTGCACTGCTTATTTCAGACAAAGCTGCCAGGGTGGAGATGCAGAAGGATCTGACTCTGGTAAGATGACACCACCAACTGGGTTACCTACTGGTCTAACTGGTGACCTTGTGGGCTTCATGGTTGATGGAAGTCCAAGCTAAGGGTCATGGCCATGGTTACAAGGTCGTCTGTGGAATCAACAGAACTTGGATTATACTCGTAGTTCTCAGAGCTCCGGCCAAAAGAGTCCTCATGTTTATCCTCTGAACTTTCAGGAAAGTGTGAGGTCTGGGAGGGCATGATGAGACTTAATGTAAATGTAGTAAATCTGACTTACTGTCTCCACTTGAATTCTTACATAGACACACACATATGTTAGTGTTAAGCAGTTGGTTTATACATTGAGGAAACAAAACAACTGAATCAATCGAAGGGAGATGAATTCTTTGATCTAATCACATGATTAGGTGGATGAAAGCACGTTAAAATATTAAACAAGCAAGGATACTGAAAATCATTTGAGTAGAATGGCATACAGATGTAAACGAACGTAGAATGGTAAATGAAGTAAGACATAGATACAAGGCAAAGGATAGTCACAAGACTTATACTTGACCTCAGCCTGAATACTTGGTTCGCATGCAGTGACATCTTGATGAAACTGAAACTGAAACTGATACACGGATTCAGAATACAAACACCACCCCTTCTAAAATGCTGGGCTGAGTGCGATGAAAATTAGAAACAGGATCTCAGGTATTGTGAGACAAACGTTCACCACTCTGGAACACATCCACTTTATTTTTTTTCTTCGTTTTTTTGGTGCCATGAGTACTGGAGCATCTGTGGCAGTCTGACGGCCTACTGAGTGAAAATGACAGTGCTGTTTAGTCACAGTGGTTGTTAACAGGAGGGAACGGCGTCCTCATGCCGGTAGCAAGAAGACAGACAGGTTGTCAAGCAATGGGACAAGTCAGTAAGAGAACAACTGGGTGGGACTGACCATGCAGTTAGTTTGAAGAGGAGAGCAGAGAGGGTTTATTTCAACAGATGCACTCAATACTGGTGAGGCGGAACGAACGCTCGCGTCATATTATGCTGACAGCACAAATGTTTAGAGGCTGATGCGGCAAACATCAAGCACCGATGTTTATCTGAAGATTTCAGGGAACATGACACATGTTAATTCAATACAGGCCAGCACCAAGTGTTGAGAAAGGTTAGATAGTAAAAACCACCAACACTCAATAACCATATTGCACATTCTCGGTTTATCTATAAAACCTCCATCAAGCATAGAAAACATGGGCTTACAAAATAACAGCCTGAAACACAGCATTTTCATCCTAAAACTGATTATTTCTCACTCTCACTTTACTTGAATTCTCACTCACTGCTTTAACATTTTGTAATGCTTTCATCGCTGTACACAAGCCTACAAGAGTTAAAAAAAAGAAAGAAATGGTAACAATGAGCATCATGTGAAATAAGACCTACGGGGGATCGGGTCGAGACCTTAAAAAACAACCGGAAATGAAGATACCGATAACCCCCCCCCCTTCCATTCCTTCATCTTTTTCAAATGCATCTCTCTCTCTCTCTCTCTCTCTCTCTCTCTCTCTCTCTCTCTCTCTCCACTCTCGCCCCCCCCCCCTCTCTCTCTCAGCATTCAGACAGAGCAACGCATGTGGTCAGCTGACCTGGCCATACGGCCGGCCAGTTCACCTTGGTGACCTAGTCGTAGTGGACAAGGTGGCAAAGAGCGTGGGAGGCGATTTCTCTCTTGTTGACCAACTCTCCTGTGGAATGC